>CM062818.1:1293963645-1294521035 GCA_031772625.1 Pinus tabuliformis
TTGATATGCAATATATGCAACAGCAGTGAGTGCAAGAAATGTTTACACACAGCAGTGTAAATTTGTAAGTGGGGACAGTGTAATTGTTCCAGAAAAGACAGAGTATTTGTCTTTGAAAAGTGCAGAACCAGTGCAAGTATAGACACAGTAGTGTGGGATAGACACAGTAAAGAAGATGGCACAACAGTGCAGCAGAGAATATGCAGCAGCATAAAAGAACAATGTAATGAGTTTGCACACACAGTAGTGCAATGATTGTTTGTTTTTGAAACTGCATGTAAAGCAGTGTCTGGTTGTAATCCCTCTGTTAATGAGGAAGGTGCTTTTCAGCACAGTCATTTGGTGAAGCCCTCTATGAAAGAGGAAGATGCTTTTCAGCATAGTGTGGTAAATCCCTCTATCAAGAGGATGATGCTTTTCAGCATAGTCACAGGTGAATCCCTCTGTCAAGAGGAAGGTGCTCTTCAGCACATTGTTATGGTGAATCCCTCTGTTATGAGGAATGTGCTCTTAAGCACAGTCTCAATAAAATCCCTCTATTAAGAGGAAGACAATTTTAATTGGTTGTGGAACTGCATCAGAAGCAGTTGGTGAATTCCTCTATGAGAGGAAATGTTTGGGTACGACAGAATGCCCAGTAGTTGAAATTAAGGGGGTGTGTTGGAATATTAATTCCAACTGCCGTGCAGTAGCAGCGAGCCGCAATAGAGGACTTATGAAGGAGTCGGCTCATTCACGCCACCGCCATAAGTGTCTTTGCACCATTTGCCTGTTTGTGTTCCCAAAGCAGGAAGAAGATCAAATCTGGGCTCTACGTCATAACTGCTCACCAAACAGCATTAGAGAGGAAGCATGGCTGAGAAGGAAAGTACCAGCCTCGAGCCAGCCGCAGCATTTATTAGTCTTGGGTTTCCACATAACCGACTCAAGTAGCACAGCAGAATGTCAAAAGATCAGATCTGTTCATTATGAATGGCAGATTGCAACAGAGTCTCTGTCAGCAAGTTGAGGCGGTTGATGGATAAGTTATGACCGCCTCCTGCACTATATATGTGTAGAGCCACAACAGTGTTATTAACCCCGTAATGTAGCGCAGCAACGCTCAAATGTAATTTCTGTGTTTTTAAGAAAGAATGTGCACCAGCATGAGCTCACATGAATGAAGCCCTTCTTGCACAGCAGTGCAGGGATTGAAAAGTTAGAAGCAGCAGCAGCAGCTGAAGAATCACACAGAGCAGAAGAAAGCACGCAGCAGCGTGAAGAGGAAGAAGAATAATTTCAGAACAGTGAAATGCACAGCAGTGCAGAAATTTGAATGTAATTTGTTTTTATGTTCATCTGTGTGGAACAGAATCATTCCTTAGTGAATTTCTGAAGTAGATGTTCAGCAATAGAAGTTTTGAAATTCCCTCTGTATGAGGAAGACAAATCTGTAACAGTTAGTTTATTTTGATAAATACAAGTTAAATTTTTCCTGTTGCTGTTACACCGTCACCGTTGCTGAAACACCTCGTAACTCAAAAATTACTTGACGTAAAAAATTTACGTTGCTGAAACACGACGATCAGCGTTGCTGAAACACCTGTTTCAGCAACTGAAAAAAACTGTCTTGCTGAAACACCGTTTCCAGCAAGCGAATTTTTCTGTTTTTCTGTGTAAAAACAGAGTGCGATTTTTGTCTGTTTGTTATGGGATTTATCAGAAAATTACAACATGTATATATATATATATATATATATATATATATATATATATATATATACATTCGATTTTTTTATGGCCTATCTCCATATTCCTCAAGGTTGTTCTCTGGGAGTTCGCCATTTTCGATTTGACTCCAATCCGAGAAAAACACAAAGACGTTAGTTAGTTATTATATATATATATATACTAAAATCAAAACTGGTCAGGAGTTTTTAAATACGCCCTTAGCGACTACCTTCTCACAAATCTGGATTATCAAAATTCAGAGGGGAGAAGTAATATGACTTGCAACATTCATCCAAAAATCTCAGATATTCGGATTATATCCTAAAACCTGTGTGTTTTTTCGTGATTTGTTCTCAATGTTTACTGTTTTCCGATTTATTGAGAATGAGTAGGTTCACGTTTATGATAATGTTACGAATACTTATTTGATGCTGAAGGGACATAATTTTTGACGTGTTCCTTCATAAACGTAAAACTTATTGCGAACGCAAAAAATTGGTGCTTCAAAATTTTTAAAAAGAATTGTGGAATCAAAGTATGAACACACATGCATATTCCTACCTAGAAATGCATGAACAATCTCATTCAATAGTGTCTGTCTTCTCTGTCCATTAGTAGGCACATGACCACTGGACTGAAATCTGAGTTGGCAAGTGTATATGGTGATTTGTGAGGAGCAAGAATATAATATTAAAACTACTGGCACAACCACGTGTCTGTCCATTTGTAATCACATGCCTACTGGACTGAAATTTATATGGTGATTTGGTGAGAGAAATAATATAATATTAAAAATACTGGCACAATTATATTAGTAAATATGGTTAATATGTTAAAAACAATAATTCTAATTATTATTAATAATTTATATTACTACTATTATTAATAAATTTACTATTATTATTAATTAATAAATAATAATGATAATCAATTTATTAATATTGTTAATAATAAATATTTTTAATAATTAATATTGTTAATTATTTTAAATCAAGTGATTAATATTAATTATTATTATTATGATTAATTAATTATTAAATATTAATATTAATATTTCCTGAAAAAATTTAATTGTATTTTTGTTAACTTTAATTAACAATAATAATAATATTGTTAATTAATCATATTTATTAATATAAATATTGTTAACTAATTAAATAATAATAAATCCAAAGGATAAAAATTATAAATCCAAGGTATATAAACACTAAGGTTAAATCTATAAACCTTAAAATAAATATGGTTGACCATGGTTGATTTCCGTATTGAGACAATCCTTGTCACAATGTAACATTGGTTGATGTTTGACTATGTTTGACCATGATTGGTTTTTGTATCGAGACAATCTTTGTATTTTTGTAATAAGGAAATAATATTAAACCTAAGGGACTAATATTATAAACCCAAGGTATATAAAGCCTAACATAAATATTATCAACGTTAAAATAAATATGCTTGGCCATGGTTTACCATGGTTGATTTTCATATTGAACCAATCCTTGTCATAATGGGACGTTGGACCATAGTTGACCATACTTAACCATGGTTGATTTTCATATCAACATAAACTTTGTGACAATGCGACGTTTGACCATGGTTGACCATGGATGACTATGTTTGATTTTATAAAACATGGTTGACCAAGGTTGGCCATGATCGACCATGGTTGAGCATGGTTGATGATGATTATCATATCGGGACAACCTTTGTCATAATTCAACATAAGACCATGGTTGAGACAATAATTGATTTTCATATTGAGACAATCTTTGTCACAATGCGACGTTGGACCATGGTTGACCATGATCGATTTTATAAAACATGGTTAACCTTTGTTGACCATGGTTGAATAATATTAAACCCAATGGGACTAATATTATAATCCCAAAGTAGATAAACCCTAACATAAATATTATAAACACTAAAATAAACATTGTTGACCATGGTTAATTTTCATATTCACACAATCCTTGTCACAATGTGGCGTAGTACCATACTTGACCATGCTTGATTTTCAAATAGACAAAATCTTTGTTGCAATGCGACATTGGGCCATGGTTGACCATGGTTGATTCTCATATTGAGACAATATTAAACCTTAGGAATATGAATCCTTCGATTAATAAATCCAGGGAATTGATATTATAAACAAAAGAGAATAATAAACCCAAGGGATAGAAATTATAATCCCAATGTATATCAACCCTAAATTAAATATTATAAGTCTAAAATAAACATGGTTGACTACGGTCGATTTCCATATTGAGACAATCATTGTCACAATGCGACGTTCGACAATGGTTGATCATGATTGATTTTCTTATTTGGACCATGGTTGACCGTGGTTGATTTTCATATTGAGGCAATGATTGTCACAATGTGACATTCAACCATGGTTGAGCTTGACCACAACTCACCATTATTGATATTATAAACCCAAAGAAATAATAAACCCCAAAGGATTATAAACCCAAGGGACTAATATTATAAACCCAAGGTATATAAAAACCCTAAGATAAATATAAACACTAAAATAAACATGATTAACCATAATTGACTATAGTTGATTTTCATATTAAGACAATCCTCGTCATAATATAACAATGATTGATCATACTTAATCATGAATGATTTTCATATCAACCCAATCTGTATATTTTTACAATTTAATTTTACATTTTCTATATTTAATTTCACAATTATAAATAGTTGCACAGCGAAAACTTCTATTTAACTTATTTCTAAAAATACGGAGACCATCACTCAAAACATAATGTAACAATCAATCTTACAGCATAAGACTAATTGGCAAACAGTATAAGACTAATTGGCAAGATTAATAAGTTTCAAGGAAATTAAAAATGTCATACACAATATCCAGCTTAGCTGCAACAAAATTGTCGGAAAATAATGCCGTACACAATCTGGAGTGTTGATGCCACAAAATCGGCCAGCCTGAACACGGGAAAATAATGCAATACACAATCTGGAATGTGGCTGCCACTAAATTGGACAACCTGAACACGGGAAAATAATATCAAACACAATCCGAAAGGTGGTTGCTGTCCCCTTACAATTACAATTAAGAAAGAATTAGTTTCTGTACGCTGTCGCTTTGCCAACGCAGCTGGGATCGGAGTTTTTCAATTTCAATATTATTTGATCCATCAGCAAGGACATAACATGCATGTGATAAGCAGAGAGGGCTTGCCTCAAGCATTGTTAAAATCGGATGAGCGGTGGGCACATGTCACCCGAGGAGAACGAAGACAAGCTCTGAACGAATAATCATAAAAACTTATTTAATCGTTCCTTCTTGAAACTTTGCACTGTCTGCATAAGCCACGGATAGTGCAACAGATTTATACTTCAACTCCCTTGACTCACTCTTCTCTTCGTTCTCTTTTGTTTTTTGAATTACGATGTATACATAAATCAGATACCATTATTAGTATTGTACGAAACTGGATAGCTCCATGGGGTCACTTGTCTTTCAGTTCATAATGTTATGGTGTTAATTGAAATTTAACTCAACAAATTAGTATAGTCATGATGTTATGGTGTTAATTGAAATTATAAATGAGTACAGTAATTCAAAAGCTTTTAATAGAAATTAAATTTTAATATATTGGAAATTATCATGAATATGTAGAATTGTTGGTTAAATTTGATGAGTAGTTATCCACATTTCAAAATATACATGACATCATTCATCTCTAGTCAATTTGTAAAATCTTCAATACGTGAATTAAATCTTTACGAGTATGCAATCATATATTGATATGAGAAAAATATCCATAGATATATAAGATCTCTATTAGAGAGATATTTATAACTATGACATTTTAGATATAAGCAATTTCAAATTAGACTTAAGAAACTCTAAGATAAAGACAAGATCACTATGTCCATAATGAGTCATCCAGCATGTTAGAAACGGCCCGTGTCTAACCTAACTTACATCATGCAATCTCACACTATGCAGCCTAGCAAGTTTGAGACTCATACAATATGCTAGAAAAGGCCTGTGTCCATCCTAACTCACATCATGAAATCCCACACCATGTAGCCGAACAAGTTTGAGACTACTCCATAAAACATTAACCTATGAGGATAGAATAATTAAATTGAAGGGTTCTTACTATTTTCAATAAGAATAATAGAAGTTAGTATGTTGGTGATAGATCCCAATTTTTATAAAATGTTTCTATTTTATGGTTGAAAATGGAAATCTAATAGTTAGTTACTATGGCTTCTAAGTATTTTATATATTCTTAGACTTCTAATGCAAGAGCTCTATCTGTGAGATTCCAACAAATCATGAATTTCTTCCCAACATATTCTTTTTGTATAATTATTGTTTTCCTTTTATACTATTATTACTTCAAATATTAGAATCCACCTAAATTAGAGAGTAAAAGTAGGTTCAAACGTGTTTGATTGTATATAAGGTTCTCTTTCAATTCAACTCTTCATGTTGAAAGTTGAGATCAATTGCTCCCTTTCAAAATATCATACATTCTATGAATTTGAGTAAACTACATGGGAACAACTTGAAAGGAAATTAAATGTGACTTATGAAAGCTTCACTATGTTTATTCTTTCCGAAGTAATATAAAACATGTACATTTATGATTTTATGTTTCTTTTTACTTTGCACTAACACAACTATATAAATTAAATGATTAAATGGTTGATAAACACTTATAGATATTAATCCATGAGAATCTTGGAAACACTTTCTTCATGAAACATCTTATTTTCTTAAAATTTTTAAAAAAGATACAAAATTATCTAAATTGTAATTTTATTATCATTATTCATTATTAAAAGAAATAATTTCTAGGTTAAACATATATACATTTAAAAAGACCTAGAACAAGACTCTTATCCATAGAGAATAGGGTTTCTTGAATTTCAATTCAATTATTAATAATTATTAGGTTAATGTTAGAATTTTAACCCCTACAAAGTATTTTAGAATATCCATATTGCTTTTCACAAATCAAAGATTGAACTTTATTGTCATACATATCCCCTTTTGATCATTGCTCCTAAAGGAACTCTCCAACCCAGTATGAAAGAGATGTTATGTAAACATTTTGTTTATTCAAATTACATAAAATTTGAGAAATTAAATTAAAATACAATAAAATAAAATAAATAATTATAATTATAATTTATAATTAAACTAGATTAGATTCATCTTAACTCGAGATCTACCAAGCTCTGAGACAGACCAAATCTCTTGAAGTGAAAACCTCATTTTTCTAAAAAAAAACAATACTAATAACTTTTAAAAGTAGATTTTAGAACTTATAAATATATTTAAATTTTAAATTATTAATCTATTTTAATATTAAACAAGTAAATTCTTATCTAGAAAGAAGGATCATTTTATCTATTATGAATAATTATTTAGTAAACGGTAGAGATTTAACCTTGCAGAACATTTCACAATAGTCATATAAGTATTCACAAATCAAAGATTAAATATATTTTATAGTTGTCCCATTTTTATTATTTTAATTAAATTGATTAATTAAAAAAATGGTCATATGAATCACTGTTATATGAAATGAGTTATGGCTTTTTGGGCATGTGGTATTGTAATCCATGATATTATCCATATTATTACAACAAATTCTATTTATAAATTAAGAATCTCTATTAACAAAGATAAAATTGGAATCAAAGAAATACTTAAAAATAATACAAAACGCATATTAAAAAAATAATTTAATTCAAAAAAAAATTATCATTCAAACGAGCTTTCATTACATTTTCAAAAAGGCACAGTTTACAGAGTTTGATTAAACAATCCCCGCTCTCTCATTCCGACCAAACTTGTTGAGATTGGGGACTGGAGGATACCATAAAAGACAACCTACATACATTATTGTTAGAAGGCTCTCTAGCGCAAGCATAGTTGAGGTAAACAAAAATGAAAACATAATTGAGAGCAGCAATTTGAGGGGGATGAGGGGGGAGTACAAGGGGAGCTGCGAAGAAACCAACTCGACCATGCATATGAAAGTCGATATATTCCAGCCCCACTTCCAAGCTACAATGGTGGTCGTTGATGCAACAGTGGCTTTGTCGAAGGCTATCTAGATACTCCAGAATTTCATTCTGGGTGAATTGAATATCATTAAAGTAAGCCATGGTTTCATTTCGGTCTTCATACCTATGGTCCCTAAGAATATCCATATTGAGTTGAATGTGCCAGAGTTGATCAGCAATGGAGTCCATTGCGGCAACTTCTACATGACCAAGCGAGGTAGCTAGAGCGTCGGTGTCCTCATAGTCTTGGCTATTCGAATTTGCATTGGACGAGATTTGGCCAGGCTCGGTGCGCCCTATGAGAGCTTGTTGCCTTCCCCCACTAGGGGGACGACCTCGTTGGTGTGGCATATGGAGAATATCCAACCTACAAAGAACACAACACTTATCGAGAGCACCAGCCACCCACACTCAAAGACAGCGAGAGCGAACGACCTCTTATCTAAAATACCCAGCAATACACACAGCGCAACCCCAATTAACCCTGGCTGAACACACGAACCGCCCTCTAGCTGGTCGCAAGACACCCTCACACCAGATGGTATAAAGGAGTGCTTATCCAAAACACCCACCCACACACCAAGTGTAGTCACAATTAACCACAACAGAGCCTACAAACAATTCTCCAGCCAGCCTAGAGATACCCTCACACTAGAAAGTACTAGGGAGGGCCCACGAAGAGCCAACAATCACACAACTAAAAACCACCGGAGGGACGACCTTCAAAATGTGAGGACATGCAGAGGAATTAGAAAACGCAGACTGCTTACCACACACAAAGTGATGAAGTCCCGAAAGGTGTGCAATGTTAACCTCAAGCTAGAAACAGATGGAGTCTTAGAGACAGCTCAGTACCTTGTACGTTTGTGTGCCCATATCCTAGTGACAACGCTGATAGAGGAGCCCAAACCACACCACGGTGCCACTTCCCTACACTACACTTCGCAACCAAGGTCAGGACCTCATGGAGCCGCCATCGAGCCAGACCCACACACTTTACTGATCCTCACAACCAAAATTCATTGCTCAAGCTTCCAAGATGGACCGATACCCAAGCCAACCTTCACATTTATCACTAGTTTGCACGGAATGGACTTTTCTACTCAGAAAATGATTATCTAGATTATACATAAAGGAGAAATTAATGAGGGTGTAGAATGAAAACAAACCCCAATGGTAACTCCTAAGACAATTGTTAAAACAATGGATCACCCCAAAATATATATATATATATAAATAACTAATTAAATATGAAATCAAAAATAGTTTTAAAAAGAAACGAGTCATACAAAAATTCCCCTACAAATTTACCATACATGTAGTTGCAGATTCCGTCCGTACTGAAATACAAAGAAAATGATGAGCTTCGATAGGCCACCATCCCGCTGGTGGTTAACAACTTCACATGTCCAGGTTCAGCGACTAACAAATAACAATTCATTTAAATATTAAATAAAACTATCATCTTCGTGTGTACTCCGTTCAAATATTAATCAAAACTGCCACAAGATATCTATGTATCTATTTGGAGTGGTATGTATATCATTAACTTTGCACTATATAATCTGTTGCAACTCTCTCCACTTCTATCGTTTCTTCTTCTCAGCCATAAATTAAAATTCTGGTGGTTGCCTTAACTGGTGAATTTAGTTGAGTGTAGATTTCTCAAATATTTGGGAATTTTATGAACATGGGCGCCATCAAAAAAATTGGCGGCATCCATGTCTTTAAGATGCATCTATGTCTTTCGGATTCCCAAATATTCAGAAAATCTGCAATCCACTTAAAATGTCACAAATCAACACTGTATTTAACTCAATAGGGATTTGGCTGTGTCTGAGATTTTCGTAAAGTGTTTTAATGTTTGTCTTGTATATTTGGCATGAAGTTTTCTTCGGTATTTTGACGAGATGGACACGATGTTCCTGTCAGTGGGATTTGCGTCACGAAGATTCTTGACGTATTGGTGTTCCGAAATTGTTTGGTCAAACATTGTCTTGTCCGTTCGGATTGTTAATTGTAATTGATAAAGAGGCCGCTGATTACATCGTCCGTGACGTTAACCATAATTCTTTGTGCAGAAATTTCAAACCTCAGGCACAGTTGTGGATTCAGTTTCAATAAACTTAACAGAGAAATTGGAATGGCCTATATTGGAATTCTCCATATTTTTAATTTTATTTTCGAAAATATAGCTACACGTTCTGGATTTCATTTCATTTCGATAAAATATTTTTTTAATGGATGAACTGAGATTTTTTTATCTGAAGACTTTTTATTTCAATTTTAGGTGGAGGAAGGGTTATTGAATTTTATTTTTAAACTTTAATGGAGGCTGGGGATAAATTATAGAAGGAATATGTTAGTCATATTTTTTTTTTTTTTGTCTCAGTTCATGATGGCAGGTAAAGGGGAATTCCAATTGTTGAACAAAGTAATAAAAGATTGATTTTTAAATTTTGAATAAAACACGTCTCAGTAAAGTAGAAGAGTTGTTTAACATTGGATAAACCAACGTTCTTTGTGTGCTTAGCTACATCTGTGGTGGAGGAAGTGTTGTTGAATTTTATTTTTAAACTTGAATGGACGGTGGGGATAAATTATAGCGGAGGAAGTGTTATTGAATTTTATTTTTAAACCTTAATGGATGGTGGGTGGGGATAAATTATAGAAGCAATATGCCAGTCATATCTTTTGTTGAGGAAGTGTTATTGAATTTTATTTTTAAACCTTAATGGATGGTGGGGATAAATTATAGAAGCAATATGCTAGTCATATCTTTTGTCTTAGTCCATGATGGATCTCTGCAAGTAAAGGTAAAGGGGAGTCCGAAGAATTGTTGGACAATGGATAAATCAACGCTCCGGGTGTGTTTATATGTCTGTGGGTGTGTTTATATGTGTGTTTACCGACATAACGGCCTCTTGTCATCAGTATCTCTCTTGCGATGTGATCATTGAGTAACACCAACACCTGATGCTGATCTTTGGCAATGGGATGGTGATAGTTGCGATGTGATCGTTGACTAACACCAACACCTGATGCTGATCTTTGGCGATGGGATGGTGATGGGATGGTTGACTAACCCCTGTGGGGTTTGGTCTAACAGCAATCATAATTCCCAACAAATTGTATCAGAGAGTAGGTCACTAGTTTGATAATAAACTGCAGAATCCATATAGTCAAAAATATCAGTTTAAATAACACAAATCAAGATTTCACCTCAAATTTTTTAACCAAATTCAATAAAAAAAAAAAAAAAAATCTCACTAAAAACAACTCCATAAATAATCTCCATCCTCGAGTATCCTCACCCCATCTCCGGGTTCATCAGCACCGAAAAGATCACGGGAATGACTCGAATAATAATCTCCGGGACGCTCTGAAGTATTCGGCAAATATATTTACCATTTCCATCACAGCTGATATGTTTGGTATTGTTATGTGACAGGCCGAATTCTTGATATCTCTGTTGTTGACTCTACTTGCATACCTACCACGAATAATATATGTCGTTTATGCTATCACCAATTGATCCTGGACTGTGAATGAACACGCTTCCTTTTCTTTGGTATTTGGTGCTATCTATTTCTTCTGTGTGAATGAACACGCTTCCTTTTCTTGGTATTTGGTGCTATCTATTTTTCTCTGTGAATGAACACGAATAAATAATATAAATCCACCATTCAAGCTTTTTCGTAGAAAATGTACAGAAACGTAAAATAATATTCAAAATTATTAATAGCGTGCTTCCCAAAACCAAAGTTGGAAATTGTCATTAAACCCTGCGTTAAATAATAGGTATTATTTATTTAAAAAATTAATGATTGGTTTATTTCTTTCTATCTTGACTATTAATTATCATATTATGCTAGTAATAAGTTAAACAAATATTTAACCAATCATTAACTTACGCTATAATACGAAAATGACATTGCCAAAAAAACATATTCAAACTTTAGACACTCTGGATTCGTGGTGTATGGGTGAACAGTAAGGACCGACTGCTCTGCATGGTTGGGTGTGGTCCATTGAATCGTAATTGTGAAGTGTGGACTCCTTCAACGGGGATCATAAACTCAACACCGATGTTGTGTCGGGATACTAATTCCTCTAATCCAATATAAACGCCAACTTAGGACAAGATTACACATAGAAGAGAAATTTGAGCCCTAACCGAACCATATTTGCACATTTATGTATTCTTTAACGATATTTTAATGGCACGGCGTTCATCAACCAGGGGAGCAATGAGCTTAAATGACAACATTGACTGCTTAAGCAACTTTTATTTAATTTAGATATATGTTATAATATTTGTCGAGGATTATTTAAATGTGTGCAGAGATACATCAACTTTTTTAAAGATTGAGTTGACCTATAAAAAAGAAGAAGAAAAATATAGAAAAAAATAAATAAATATTTTTTAAACATTATTTTACCTTAATAACTCAAAATTGCATAAAGAATTACAAGTTGTGACCACAAACATTTTAAAACTTTTAATTAGTTTCCACACAACAAAAACACTATATTTTAATGGCACAGTGTTTATCAACCGGGGGAGCAATGAGCCTAAATACCAAGATTCACTGCTTAACCAGCTTTTATTAAATTTAAATAACAAAAAAATATAAAATATATTTTATATAAAGAAGAAGGAAAAGTAATAAATTAATTTTAAAATAGAATCTCAAAATTGTTTAAAGAATCACAAGTGGTGACCACAAACATTTTAAAACTTTTAATTTGTTTCCATGTAACACAAACACTATTTCGGAACAAGGGAGCCCCTGCCGTAGCGGTAGTCCCTGCCATGGTTTTTGCAATATTCGTGAAGCGTTTGTTGAACAACCAATGCTTGGGCTCTGCGCGTAAGGAAAGGAGACATAAGAAAACACTTACACTCTACAGCAACTTACACCTAGAAGACATACCATAGTTGTACAATTGCAAAAGCTTTCTTGAAAAGCTGAAAAGCTCCAGAGACATTTACTAACTGGTAGAGCTGTCAAATCGACTGTGATGTGCGGAATTCGATATGCAAATTGACAAAATTTTGGAATGTCAGCAATCGGTGCAATTAAGTGATCTATCTGACATCAGAGGCAAATCACACATAAAATGATGTATGTGACAGCAAAAGCAAATCGGAAATTAAGTGATGTATTTGACATCAGAGGAAAATCTCAAATAAAATCCTAGTGTTAGATTGCAAGTGTTTCATCTGGTGCAATTAAGTGATCTATCTGACATCGGAGGCAAATTGCAAATAAAATCCTGGTGTTAGATTGCAAGTGTTTCATGTACCCAATTAAGTGCTTGGAAAAACAATAAAGGAGATCTATTGTCAGGTTTTGGCAGTTGACTGCGACAGGCCCCAACTTCTCGTTTCTGTTGAAGTTGGCAATTTTTTCTGTGGACAATTTTAGAGTGTAAGACAATTTTTTCTATGGACAATTTTAGAGTGTATGATGCACATACAATGTCTTTTATTTTGAGGCATTCAGAAGCTAAGGTGGTCTTTGTGGATTACCAATTCTTGGAGATTACAAAAGTGGTAGTAAGGATTTTTTCACAAGTGAAAAACGAATTACCATTAATGATTGTGATTCATGAATTGGACAAGTATAGAGTATCTTTGAATGATGATCATGAATATGTTCTGAAGTATGAAAAGCTTTTAGCAAGTGGAGATCCTAATTTTGAGACTTGCTGGTCTGAACATAAATAGGATGCTATTACCACTAGAAATGTGCCCTTTAGACCACTCTGAGAAGTGAGTGCAATAGACACAAAAAATGACATTTTAATTCATTAAGTTGCATTATGAAGAAGATGAGTAAAACAAGGAAAGATTCATAAATATGAAACTCAGTCCTTACTCAATATGAATAGAGTGTAAATGTGTGCAGAGATGCCTTTATCAAGAATCCCAGCACAATGGAAAGTGTTCTTAATGACGGTACTACAATTGGTGAAATCATGATCAAGGGCAGCATTGCCATGAAGTGATACTTTAAAAATGTTGAAGCTACAGCCAAAGCATTTGAAAAAATGGGATGCTATTACCACTAGAAATGTGCCCTTATGACGAGTCTGAGAAGTGAGTGCAACAGACACAAAAAATGATATTTTAATCCATCAAGTTGCATTATGAAGAAGATGAGTAAAACAGGGAAAGATTCATAAATTTGAAACTCAGTCCTTATTCAATATGAATAGAGTGTAAATGTGTACAAAGGTGCCTTTATCAAGAATCCCAGCACAATGGAAGGTGTTCTTCATGACAATACTACAATTGGTGAATTCATGATCAAGGGTAACATAGTCATGAATGGATACTTTGTTGCATCGCAAATGGATCCTCCAACTACGTCTTCACAAAGCCTTGCATAGAAGAAAGGATATGACAGTCAGTGATATGACAATCTATAAAGAGAAAGAGATGAAGTAATGAGAATATATATAAAGTTTAATACTACAGTGCATGCAGTACTAATTATTGTAAAGTGAAGTATTGTGTGACAATAGATATAGACAAGGGTTACAAGCCTTGAAACTCCACAAATATTTTTAACAAAAATTATAAAGATACATACCCATAGCTCCACTCTGCACAAGCATAGGGTCCTATTCGAAGATGAGGATAAAGGCCTGCTTCTTGTACTGTCTTCAAAAACCTCACCAGGTCAAATTTTCCTTCAAAATTATACTGCAATTAAATTGTATGCCACAATAAATTCATCAACAATTCAGAGTTCAATTTGAAGTCATACATACATTTCAAGATTGTTAAAATATTTTAAATGCTTATTACCTGACGTTGCTCTGGGAGCTTATGTGCTAAGAGAGATGCAATCGAGAAGTCTTGTACTTCCAGTTTTTTTGCATCTAGTCTTTTCAATTTGATTCCTGGTATGGCGTGCAACCAAACAGGGAAACTCCTGCAAGATCGCAACACTTCAATGAGAGATAAATTTCTAACAAGTGCAGAAAAAAATACATATATTGTCCGATTTGAAATGGAATAGAAATACCTCTAGTTCAGATCGGAGAGGATATAATCCAAGATCAACAACATTTATTGGACCAAACCGGTGTTTAATGATTGCCATAAAACAAAAAGCCTACCACTTTAATGTTGCAAGATGCATAATGTTCAGCACTTACAATGTATAAAGAGAAAGAGAGGAAGTAATGATAATATATATAAATTCTAATATTACAGTGCATGCAGTGATTCAGAAAAGCTTGCATAGAAGAAAGGATATGATAGTCAGGGGCATAAACTACATCAAATCCAATAGTAATAGCATCTCTAGCCTACAGATTCTTTCGCTAATTCTAAATGATTTTGACTATGAAGAAATTTTCTGAGTATTTCTATTACCTGGCATGGATGCTGTAGAGGCAAAAGTAGTAGACAGATAGTCTAATAGCCAGCGTAGATTCCTATGCTCCTCATTCGAGATGTTATTGTTAGTGGTTGTTTCTTGGTTTCTTTTTCCTTTGTGCTTCTACTTTTAGGATGTCCATAATCAGAAGAGTCATGAGAAGAAGTACTAAAAGAAACAATGCTGCCAATTGAGTAATTTTGCTTATGCTAATGGATTCCATGTTATGTGAAGTAGAGAGATGTATGTCAATATGTAGGTGCAAAAAGAAGTTATGTTTTGCAGGTGAGAAATTAGGCATTGCTTTTGCCAATTTATAAAAGAGTTCAAGGTGTTTGCAAGCTGGTTTTAAGTGTGAATGGAACTGAGTTTTTGGGAATATTTTACTGCAAGCAAGAGGTAATCATTTGAAAATATTGAAAGACAGTGGGTAATGGATGTTTGTATAGGCTTGTTCAACCTCGTGGAACGAGCGTTTTTGGAGCTTATGTGCTAAAAGAGATGCAACCGAAAAGTCCTATACAACCAAACAGGGAAACCCCTGCAAGATCGCAACACTTCAATGTGGGATAAATTTCTAACAGGTGCAGAAATAAATACATATATGGACCGATTTGAAATGGAACTGAAATACTTCAAGATTAGATCGGAGAGGATATAATCCAAGATTAACAACATTTATTGGACCAAACCGATGTTTAATGATCGCCATAAAACAAAAAGCTTACCAGTTCAATGTTACAAGATGCATGATGTTCACCACTGACAATCTATAAAGAGAAAGAGAGGAAGTAATGAGGATATATATATATATATATATATATATATATATATATATATATATATATATATATATATATATAAAGTCTAATACTACAGTGCATGCAGTACTAATTACTATAAAGTAAAGTACTGTAGTGACAATAGATAAAGACAAGGGTTATAGGCCGTGAAAATCCACAAATATTTTTGACAAAAATTATAAAGATACATACCCATAGTTCCACTCTACACAAGCATAGGGTGCTATTCGAAGATGAGCATAAAGGCCTGTTTCTTGTACTGTCTTCAAAAACCTCACCAGGTCAAATTTTCCTTCAAAATTATACTGCAATTAAATTGTATGCTACAATAAATTCATTAACAATTCAGAGTTCAATTTGAAGTCATACATACATTTCAAGATTGTTAAAATATTTTAAATGCTTATTACCTGACGTTGCTCTGGGAGCTTATGTGCTAAGAGAGATGCAATCGAGAAGTCTTGTACTTCCAGTGTTTTTGCATCTAGTCTTTTCAATTTGATTCCTGGTATGGCGTGCAACCAAACAGGGAAACCCCTGCAAGATCGCAACACTTCAATGAGAGATAAATTTCTGACAAGCGCAGAAATAAATACATATACTATCCGATTTGAAATGGAACTGAAATACTTCAAGTTTAAATATGGAATTGATGTATGCGACAATATCCATCATATATTTGAAGAATATTTAAATACCTGAGGCATCTGCACAGTCACTTTGTTAGGAAAGAGTTTAGACAAAAGCTTCATTGCCTTTGGAGCTTCTTTGTTTCGTTCATGTAACCTCCCAATGTTATCCTGCATCTTTCCAAAATTCAGCACATCATCCATATAAGATAATAATAAGAAGATAGAGGTTCAATTGTTTAAATTTTGGATTCAAGTTTTAGAAGAATACTATAAAACTCGAATAAAAATCAAAATTAGTCCTAAATTTAAAGACAACGAATTAGGAATCTGTATCAACATTAGAACAATACGATGGCCATACACACTGTACAGTTAAACAATCCTGACTATGAATTAATTTTATTACATGGAGTTGTAGAATGTTTGCTCATGTGATATTTGCTCTTATCCTATGTAACAATGGAATATAACTTGGCACATTTTTTGCAGAACAGAGATTTTGTATTGTGTTGAGAAAGCTCAAAGCTCAAGAGAAACTTCATGCTTAAATAGACACACACCTTTCACAATCGCTTAGGATATCTGCACTGGCTACTTACAAATTCTCAATCAATGTGTTCTATCTACTCATAATTTTGCTCATATCAATCTTGGTGACCAGTGCCCCCTCCAATTAATCCTCTCCTTAAAGATCCAAGGTTGCTCAAAGCAGGGGAGTAGGAAATAAACAACATATCCCATTAGTCTACATTTGTGTACCCTACATAGAAAATAGGCCATAACCATAACAAACGCCAAATTTTGTATCTGCTTCATTCAGAATAAGACATGAATTTATAGAGTCAGGGTACCGATTTGAAGCACAAGTGTCGTCATGGGAGCATGGAATGCATTATAACTTTTGAGGTATCAAGTGTATCACTGCAAAAATTGCATGATTTAGAGTCTAATGTTTCTGCTCACTGAGTAGGACAGAAAGAAGGGAGTGGATCAAAGCAACAAGGGACAAAGGGACCTTCAGCATATTGTAGACCACAAAGTGGTGAGACCCCGTTTGTCCCCTAAACTTCCCCCTGGGATGTCAATCAATATCCTTAACACCAGTTCTATGGGGCCAAACCAAACCTCTAACTGCACATCATCATAGTGACGGACAAATCAATCCCAGACAGACCTTGAGTAGGGCACCTCAAACCCATCAGACTACATCCCAATTTCAAAAAGTAGCGTAAGTTCTATAGAGGCCTCTTTCCTTCGACCTTGGATGTTAGGAGAGAGGCTCCCTCACTCTTCTGCCCCCCACAAGATCATATAATCAGATCCCAGTATGGTGCCCAATAACTTTGACAACTAGCAAGCACCCCAGGCACCCCCTTTGACCTTGGTCATGAAGATCAAGAGACTGACAAATTGCCTCATTTTCTTGAGCAGCACTAAGATATTGAATCGAAAACTCAGTCCTATATTTATGACATTACCTATGGATTTTGTTTTAGTTAGACCTAGTGATTAGCTGAAACAGACACTTATGAAGGCTGCACTTTTTCCTTTTCCTTTTGCTTTTGCGCTCACAGATTGTATTCACACTAGATGTATCTTTTATTTCCATTAACTTACTTACATGGTCTTATCTGATTAATATGAAAGTTTACAATATCCATGTACTGCAATATGAGCGTAGGCTTGCTTATTGAAAAGAGGTGGTCACCACTTTTGCAAATCATGCACCAAAGGATATAGCACCCATTTTTTGAAAATTGAAGATTGTAGTATTCGTTTCTGAGAGGGCGAACATTAAGGTATGATTACATCATATTAGAGATAGTTTGAGAGATCTAGAGGTCTCAATTGTGTCAAATTGTTGGATAAATATTAATCATGGACTTGCCATTAATATATTATTTTTCTGGCCCAAAAAGGATGTTGATATTGAAATGTTATGGATAACATTTTAACATAAAGGATTGTACATATTTGATGGGCCTCTCTAAAGAGGCAATAGAGTAAAATTTGGTGCAGATTGTAACAAACAATGTTTCAACTAGGAAGATGAATCGTTCCCATATAATTTTTAAACTCCCTGTCCATTGTGTCAACCTCTTAGTGAATTTTACTGAGAGGTAAAGGTGAAAGCAATCTGTTTCTGTCATCTTTGAATGATGATCATGAAGATGTTCTGGAGTATGAAAAGCTTTTGGCAAGTGGAGATCCTAATTTTGAGACTTGCTGGCCTGAACATAAATGGGATGCTATTACCACTGGAAATGTGCCCTTCAGACCACTCTGAGAAGTGAGTGCAAGAGACACACAAAAAATGACATCTTAATTCATTGAGTTGCATTATGAAGAAGATGAGTAAAACAGGGAAAGATTCATAAATATGAAACTCAGTCCTTACTCAATATGAACAGAGTGTAAATGTGTATAGAGGTGCCTTTATCAAGAATCCCAGCACAATGGAAAGTGTTCTTCATGACGGTACTACAATTGGTGAATTCATGATCAAGGGTAGCATAGTCATGAACGGATACTTCAAAAATGCTGAAGCTACAGCCAAAGCATTTGAAAATGGATGGTGGGAGTTACATGGATTTTAGCGGCGTTTGAATTTGTCTTCATCTCTGCTGGTAAACTTGTCCTGACCAATAGCATTCAATGTACAATGTTGCATTGCGAATGGATCCTCCAACTGCGTCTTCACAAAGCCTTGCACAGAAGAAAGGAAATGACAGTCAGCCATATGACCTCATCCATGAAGAAAACAAAAGAGTTTAAGTTAATTGCAATCGTGAGGGAAAGGAATTATTGTTCGCCCATCCAACTAGATTTTAATATCTGAATCAGTTACATTGTTGATGCAAACGCAGATCTGACAGTTCTCTGTTCTATGAAGCATGATTGTCAAAATCACTCGCCAGATGCGTAGCATGAATGAAAATTCTTTGTACTATGGAGCTGTAAGCTGACATAAGAAACAATTATCTATGCTATGGAGCCATAAGGTGGGATAAGAAAGATCTCAAGTTGATTCATTGTATTGATTGTAAGCTCAACAATGATTGCAAAGAATATAGTATTCAGAAATGGCAAGGAATAAGCTAGCTATGATACTTACTTAGAACCAGCAGCAGCAGACGACTCCTTTGAAGATCAATACAATATTTAGCTACTTTTTGATAGCTACTTTTTGATTCGAGAAATTTTTACTTCCAAAATGTTGCAAGATGCATAATTTTCACCACTGACAATCTATAAAGAGAAAGAGAGGAAGTAATGAGAATATATATATAAAGTCTAATACTACAGTGCATGCAGTACTAATTACTGTAAAGTAAAGTACTTTAGTGACAATAGATAAAGACAAGGGTTACAAGTTGTGAAACTCCACAAATATTTTTGACAAAAATTATAAAGATACATACCCATATTTCCACTCTGCACAAGCAGACGGTGCTATTCGAAGATGAGCATAAAGGCCTACTTCTTGTACTATCTTCAAAAACCTCACCAGGTCAAATTTTCCTTCAAAATTATACTGCAATTAAATTGTATGGCACAATAAATTCATCAACAATTCATGTTCAATTTTAATTCATACACACATTTCAAGATTGTTAAAATATTTTAAATGCTTATTCCCTGACGGTTCTCTGGGACCTTATGTGCTAAGAGAGATGCAATCGAGAAGTCCTGTACTTCCAGTTTTTTTTCATCTAGTCTTTTCAATTTGATTCCTGGTATGGCTTGCAACCAAACAGGGAAAGCCTTGCAAGATCGCAACACTTCAATGAGAGATAAATTTCTAACAAGTGCAGAAATAAATACATATACTGTCCGATTTGAAATGGAACTGAAATACTTCAAGTTCAGATCAGAGAGGATATAATCCAAGATCAACAACATTTATTGGACCAAACCAGTGTTTAATGATTGCCATAAAACAAAAAGCCTACCACTTCAATGTTGCAAGATGCATAATGTTCAGCACTTACAATCTATAAAGAGAGAGAGGAAGTAATGAGAATATATATAAAGTCTAATACTATAGTGCATGCAGTACTAATTACTGTAAAGTAAAGTACTGTAGTGACAATAGATAAAGACAAAGGTTACAGGCCATGAAACTCCACAAATATTTTTGATAAGTTCCCCCCCTTTGTTAGGTCTTACAAAATAATGAATTAAACCTGACTGCCTTCAATACAGATATCATCAACAATTCAGAGTTCAATTTGAAGTCATACATACATTTCAAGATTGTTAAAATATTTTAAATGCTTATTACCTGACGTTGCTTTGGCTCATGCCCATTCCAAGAGACATATGTCTGAATAACATCTATTGCTCCGTCTTTAGACTTGGCAATAAGATCGGGCCACATCTATTTAATAACATGCAAAAAATTTAAGCAAATTGTACAGTTAACAATAAACAGAAACATAGCTAAAATAATACCAAATTCAATACAAACCCCCATGGTTCTTCGGGGTAATGTATGGACCCAGAAATTAATAACGTACGCTATCCATTGATTAGCAAAGCTCTCCCATCATAGCTAGTTATCACTAGATTTTGTATAGCACTATGCCATAATTCCATCTTCAAACAACATAAATTCATTTTAAAGTTCACATAGTTTGGTGGTATCTATAAAGTTTACCTGGTATGCTAACATATCTCTCCTGAGTAGTTTGGAGTACTTAATTTAATAGATGGAAGTGCCATAGTACAACAAATTAAATAAATTATTAATACTTAATAGATCTATCCTAGGTTTGGATTATTTAGCTTTAGCTATTAAAGCAGATATTAATACTTGATGTATTTAGCTAGCTATTAAACCAGCTATTAATACTTGATATATTTAGCTACTAAACCAGCTATTGATACTTGGGACATCTATGCATCTCGATTTTGTAGTATTTAGCTTTTTAAAATGTACAACACAATTTTGGTTTGAAATAACTTAGCTTAATATAGTGCAAAAGTACAACAACCTCATTATGACTAAAATTTGAAGCGACAACAGAAATTTAAAATCTTCTCTTCTCGGTTTGAAGTGGCAATGAAATTTAAAATATTGAAAGTACATTTTCTTGGTAAATGAGTGGAAATTGCAAGTTAAATAGTTCTATTACAATAACACCATAATATGAAGAAACATATTCATATCACTTTTGCATTTGTTGTGTACGTGAAGGCAGTCAATAGCTATTGGATTCCAATAGTTTCCATGTTCTTGGATTTTGTGATCTGTATAACAAATAGTTAGTTATAATAAAATGATAACATTGTGAATTGAACAGAGGACATATTTGAAAGAAAATATGTTAAGGCATATGTTGATGTACCTTCCATTTGTTAGCCGACATGTAATAGTTCACTATCTTCATTGAGTGTGAACTTGCTGTGAATTTTGAAGTCACGTAACATGTATACAGTGGTAGCTTTTCGTTCCAAATATGCCTCATATGACATTGGTTTTAAATCAGGAAGTAAGTCATGTAGTAAGGGCTGCCTGATAATGCAATGCACAATGTTATTTGTAATAGATTCTATTACAACATTTATACAATGCTTGTAGATGAAAGGGCAATTATTATTGCATTGTGAACAGTAGATTGTCCCATTGGTTATCAGTATGGATGAATTGATTGGAGAGTTACAAATAGCACAAACAGGTTCAAAAGGAGTTGAATATGGATTTGCTGCCATCAGAATACCTTCGACCTGTTTATAAAATATTCAAATGTTAATCTACATTATTACATAGGAAATACAAAGCTAGTAAAAAGATCATTATTGTTATACTTACAACATAGGTAGATGTAGTTAGTTTTCTGAGATTGTTTACTGCATCTGTGTTAAGTTCAGTCATGAACGTTGACTTTGATGCTCTGAATATTTTTTCTTTTGTGTCTACCTTTTTTGTTATATTTTTGAAAAGGATGAGGGGGAACTCTCCTTTTTGCAGTTGTTTTTCCATTGAAATAAAAAATTGTTTATAAGTGTCAAACAATTGCAACTGCAAGAGACAAATTGTTATCTATTGAAAATTACGAATAAGTAATATGCAAATACATTGTTCGTATGTGTTGAAAAATTGCAAGTGCAAGAGACAAATTACAATAGTTATATATTGAAGTGATGCATGTTATCTATTGAAAATTAGGAATAAGTAATATGCAAATACATACGGTTGCATTGTCATTTTCAGAATCTCCATGTTTGATATGGAGTATGTAATGCAATCCAACCCGTTTGGCAAGTGTAACGGTTGCAACGATTGTACCAAATGGGTACATTTCTTTTTTGTTTGCAAATTTCCTAATGGTTGTATTGGGAATGAAGAAATATTCTTTGCAAACCTCAGGTACAGTTTCTATGATACTTGATTCATTAAGCGAAATTATTTTGTCACAGTCACCGTGATCATAAACAGTTTTAGGCAATATCCTAAAATTTGTAATTGATATGCTGTTGCCTTGCAAATTTTTTTGTTCATGTCACTCAACTAAATGTGCAGGTACAATTAACATTATAGTCATCATTCCTTGAGCATCTGTCAAATCGGCTTGTAATATTTGATGTGATTTGTTTGCTTTATCAAGGAATGCACTATACACAACCATTATGTCTCCAACAAATAGCTGTCCAATTCTACGACTATTGAGATCTTCAATTGATACTTTAATTGACAGTATGTGTTTTTGCCTACAAAAATTGCTTAGTTAGATACTGCTATAAACATTTCTACAATGCTATGTTTTTCCTAAAAATTGTAGAAGTATAAATAGATTACAATGTCATATTTCATATGCATACCTTTTTGATGTATCATTTTGTACATTTGTTGAATCAAGTTTTGTTGTGATTGTTTCACTTGGACTAAAAAAAGTAATTGCACATTTCATTATGATGTGGATATTATCACATGTATTTTTCAAAAACAATCAATAAAAAAATTATGATATCTAACCTGTACATGTATTGTTGCTGCATTGTGGGGGGGGGGGGGGGGGGGGGGGGGGGGGGACTTACTACTAGTGCTTTCTCCACTCATCCAACATTTTCTAATTTATATACATTTAAATATACATATGTAAAAACAGAATGCATATATAATAAACATTAATATTCTAAATACAAATTAGCATATTTGTATAGTTGTCATAGACATACCTTTTCAAAACAAGCGGTTGGCTTGCCTTTTCTATTTGGGTTATGCCCTCTATCTCTTCAATTGTTTCTTTTCCTTTTTCAAGATTTATGCTATGTTATAGAATAGTAGCATATATTTAGTTCAATTTAAAAGAGCATATAGAAGTAAAAAGTGAACGAGAACGTAAAAACCATAGAAATATACATATGTAAAAACAGAATGCATATATAGTAAACATTAATATTCTAAATACAAATTAGCGTATTTGTATAGTTGTCATAGACATACCTTTTCAAAACAAGCGGTTGGCTTGCCTTCTATCTCTTCAATTGTTTCTTTTCCTTTTTCAAGATTTATGCTATGTTATAGAATAGTAGCATATATTTAGTTCAATTTAAAAGAGCATATAAAAGTAAAAAGTGAACAAGAACATAAAAACCATAGAAAAGGAAAAGCAAGAAGAATATACTCTCTTCGTTCATGTTCCATGTTGTTGTTCTTTTTTCTTGTTCGTTTTGTTCAATTGAAAAAGGTTTTACTGGTACAATCTGCATTCATAAATATATGAGGTCATATCTGTAAATTTATGATAGGATGCTTGTGTTGCTTAATTGAAAAGGGTTTCATTGGCACAATTTGCATTGACGAATATATGAGGTCATATATGTAAATGTACAATAGAATGCATAATATGTATGGTGTTATTATTTGGTTTAGTACAAAGAGAATATGCTAATATGCTTTAGTAAAATAGAAGCGGTAAAAACAATGAGGTATTGCAAAAGTATCAAAATTTGCAATTTTGTAAAGTGTTTCATGTGTATATCATAGCTGAAGGACAAGAGATATTGTATCATGATCAGACCAATATGTATCTAATATGAAAATTCTATATTTTATATTAGCTAGATTTGCCCAAACATGGTCAATGAATGATTTATGCATGCTATTAGTTTTGTCAATAAGGAAATGAAGATTGTAGTTTTCCATGTAGCTTTCTAGCTGCTTTGTTTTTTGATTGCAATGCACCATATCAATATTGAAGTCCCCCAATATAATTATGATATTGTTTAGATCTAAGTGGCATAAAGCTTTTGCAATGACATTCAAAATATTGTTTACATTTGCATGTGGCGATGCATATATATTGAGTACTGCAATTTGTAATCCGTGAACTTTTATTTTTGCGAGCAATGCCTCTACAAGTTGCTCTTCAAAATGGGTATGTTCAAGGATAATGATATTTTTTTTTATCAATATCATTACTCCATGCTTAATGCAACTTGAGATGCAATTGAAATTTCTGAAGTACTCATTTTGCATACACAATGACATATGTGTTTCTTGTAAGCATAAGATATTATATTGCATTGTGTCATAATCATTGCATACGCCATTAAGATGTGCATGAAGATTACGAGTGTTCAATGAAAGAATAAAATGGATCACAATGATTGTATTGATGAATAGTCATATCTAATTGCCATTTTTCAGTGGTTTGCAAACATTGCATTTCACAATTTACTTTTTGCTTAACCTTAAAATTATTGCCTTTAAGAGCATTAAGAAAATACAATGATTCTATGTTTCTAACACGTGATAGCGCTGTGTATACTATGCCATGCACTTGTACTCTAGTAGGGTCAAATGCAAGCCTATCCAAGGTTAAGCCTTATGATCTATGTATTGTGCGTGCACATGCAAGTTGAATTGGAAATTGTTTCCGTATTTTCAAATGAGCCATCTTTGGTGTGATAGGCATTGCTTTTGATATTCGCAGTATTGGTGTCCAATTATGTGCTATGTCTGAAGTATACAAATGAGCCAGTTTTCTAGATTGTCGATGACCAATATTAGGGTCATGGAACTTAATCCATAGAACATTGACCTTATCTATATGGGTATATGATTTAACTATTCCATCTGTACCATTTACTAGCCCATCTGGTGCATCATAATTGCAAGCATACATTTCAACTAACATGTTCAACTTTATCACAAGTTGTTAAGGCAAAATAGTTGTATGTTGATGTGCTGGCCATTATTCTCCTCGTTTTCATCAATTGCATTAATTAAATTTTCATTACCAGGCATGAGCATTAACATTTTCTTGTTATGCATTGCAACATCCTTGTTTTTCTAAAATAAATAGGGAAATGTTGGATAATTTGGTACAGGGCGCATGCAACTTGTATTCATATATGTTATATCATCAGATGTTTGACAATTTGTTCGCATTCTATTTAAAACTGATATGAATCTCTTATTTGTTTGTTGCATAGTCATATGCAATTGGAAGCACTTGACATTATCCTTCCAGAAATCATGTGTTATTGTTTGATTGTTGATTCTTGGTTGTTAAAAAATAAGAGATTCCTGAATAGGTTGCGCTTGATAGAAATCACCACAAAATATGATGTCAATGTTTCCAAAGTATTTGGTTTGGAAATGTTTTATGTTTCTGAATCTAATGTCAATAGAATATAAGAACTGAATACCAATCATAGAGGCCTCATCTATGAAATCTAGTTGCAATTCTTGATATAGCTTTGATAAGTTGTCCAATACTTCTTTGCTTAGTGGCAATAGTTGAGACTTGTTAAAAGGCATTAGCAATGCAGAATGGATTGTTGTTCCACCTGCATTATATGCAACTTTTCCTGTATATGCTAATATTAGACCTTTTGGTTTCATAGGATCAGTTGTGTTCTGTGAATCATAAATTCGTATAAGCATTTGGAAAATTTCTTTTGCTGTGAGTGTTTTGCCTACGCCTGCTCCACCTGTAATAAATAGGTAAATTGGTTCCTTGGGGCTTTTTTTTTTAATTACAACGTATTTTACAATTGCTTGTTGCTCTTTGTTCAACATTCTTCTGAGTTTGTAATACTCATTGTTCTCCATTAAAAATGGATGAGTAGTTATTTGAAATCCAAGATTGATTTTTTTCTTCATTTCAAACTGTTTTGGAAATTGCAAGTCCGATTGCAAATCATATTCCTCATAATGGGAACTGTTCTCTTGGTTTCGCATATTTATTTGGTTAGTATTCAAAGAACTAATTTGTTCATTTGTTGCAGTCTCTAAATCACCCCATGTTGGATTGATGTTATATGTAAATTTAGCTTCATTGGCTTGAACTGTTTTTTCATGTAATGTATATGCAGATAGCCATGTAGGCAATTCTTGTTTCAATGTATTTTCACAATTTTCAAATGGCATATATAATAATAATTTCTCTCTACAAAAGTTTTCAATATCATTGTATTTGTTATATTTGACAAATCATATAACATTTGGTTTTTTCCTTTTAGATATGTGTGTGCCATCTTTCTTGTAATTTGATACAAATTCTACAATGCAGAATTTGCTAATGGAATTTCGGCGTCCAATGTAGTAGTCAATAATGGAATGGCACATCACATCCTATGAATCATCAGGTTATTGTTTCAATAGAATAGGCGGTTTAAGCATAAATGTGCGTTCATCAACTGGAGATGTGTTTATGAATATACATTCCCTTGAACTACAACTCAATGGCAATGAAAGTGCTATATGCATTGCTTGTTGAGCTAACATTTGTTGGAGATTGAGTAATGTATTTCCAAGTTTATGAATCATTTTCATAGCATCAATTTCATTTTTCTCATGCTATTTGAGTATTCTTCTAAATGCATTTGTCATAGACTTGTCAATTTTGGTCATATATGAACTACAATATGATGCTGCGGCATATGCATTTAGCACAAATTGTGCATCCGTATTTGCATTCCATAGAGCAGGCATAGCCTTTGCAAAACTGTTATTCCAAATGTGAGAAGGTTTTCGTTTCAGGAAAATTGTTGGTTGCTTTATTGTATGTTGTAATAGTTGTATGTACTCACTTTCTATTAGTCCTATTTCTAGGAGGAAATTGTCATGGGTTATTGAATCATTGTAGTTTGTTTGCTCCAGGAATGCCAAAAGTGATATTGATTTCTCTGCAAGTTTTTTATTTTGTACACTGGTTGGCTCAATGATCATTGTTGATTTCATTGGTGGCATGGGGAAATTGTATCTACAGTTTGAATTTTTTCACTTCTTATAGCTTCTTGTATGGTGATGTTTATGCAATTTAGCAACATCTGGCTCCAAATGATCTGTATCACAAGTTATGTAATTGTCAAGAAACTTCTCAATTTCTGAATTGCTTTGTTTTCCATATATTGGAGCATTTTCTATCCATAACAGTCCATGTTCATGTTCAGTTCCTCTATTTTGAAATTATGTTACGAAATAGTAATCAGATATTTTTCCAAAGAATGTAGTATCTTGACATATCATTCGCTTCACAGCATTAACTCTATGTCTATAGTACTGGCTACATGTGACTGGATATTTTCTTATAAGGTAGTCAATTTCATCATCTTCTAATATATCAGTATCATTTTTACTTGCTTTATTTCTAAAAAATGTGACCAGTGTATCTACTAATGGTTTCCATCGATGTTCTGCACTTGTAAGTCACAAAAAAAGTTGGAGGTCCCAGTTTTCGTATCATTGCAAATATGTTTTTCTTAATTTGTTCCAAATGATCAGAATATATGCGGATGTTTATGAAATCTATGTATCCAATATCATATTTCAATAACTTTTCCAAATTTGCTCGATACTTGACATCTTTTGCTAATATTTTTCTCCCTTTTAGTTGTCCTTTTCTTATTCATACCCATATGCAAGAAAGAACTTTATCAATGATTATTCGCATTGTCTTGAAAAACAAATTTGTTATATGATATGAGAAGTCACCACTTGCTTGTAACAATTCCCATTGTACAAATTTTTGGTAGCTAAACCTATTTGTAATGTCATCATCACATGCATTGCCTTAGAATAATGTTGGAAAGTTTATTTCTTCTGCATATTTGTCCTTGAAAATCCCCAGTGGTCGTTGTCCTTCAGCACGTGCCAGTTCAATAATCTTGTCTTGCAAATTGTTGATCCGTTGTGACTCTATTAATCCATGCACTAATGTTTCAGTAGGTGCTTCATTATTTGCATCACTGTTTGTATCACTTTCATTGTCACTATTTGCATTTTGTACGATGTATTCATTATTCTCTTGTAAAACATGGGTCCAATTCTCATTTATACTAATGTTCTCAGCTTTATAACGACTTCTAGAACATAGTTCGTTCAATGCTTTCATGAAAATAATTGGACATACTTTACCTGTTTGGTATGTATTTTTGTATTGCAGTCATCCTTTTAATGCAATTGAAATTGTTATTGTATCACTTAGATATTGCGGCAATGCTTTTTGCACAACGTCTATATGAACTGGTACATTGATAATTGATCTTGTTAAGCTAATCTATGATCACCTATATCCCCATTGTCTGATTTGTGCAAATGCAATTCTCAGTGACACAAGTCTTTCGTCTAGATCTGAAAGTGTATTTACAGTTGGCAATGGAATGTTACATCTTATTTGTTCAGGGGTTGCAAATTGTGGAATCTTTCCATTTTGGAGTGCTTTTTTGCAAGAAACACATATGTTTTCATTGCTGAAGGTCCTATTGTTCAATGTCAAATTCATATGCTTTTCTTGCAACTCTGTAGTGAAGCATCTGATATTTTTTGCAAAATGCAATCTGGTACAAACTACACATGTATTCCTAGGCGTTTCTTCGAATTGTTTCATATAAATGTATTTTTCATCTTTCTTTCTTGGATGGATTTGTTTGCTTATTGTATTTTTCTTATTGTTTCCGATATTGCACAATATTTGTTTTAATCCAAGAAATGTCATTCTTGTCTTCTTATTAGAAGATGCTTTTTTGCATATGTCATTGCATTTGCTTCTTGTACGTATGAATTGCTTCATTTGGTGATAAGTAAGCTTATGACACTTGGGCAATTTTTGTAAGCAAGATGCTATTTCAAATTCAATGTTGTTATTGAGATGTATGCGAGAACTAGATTGTTGATTTTCTAGTACATGCTTATGACAAAAGATGTTATCATTGTTATCTACATCACTGCATTTGCTTTTTGTACGTATGAATTGCTTCAGTTTGTGATAATTGAGCCTACGACGCTTAGTTGGTCGCATTTGTTCTAAATGAGATGCTAGCTCAAATTGAATATTATTGTTAAAATGTACTTGAGATATACATTGTTGTTTTTCTAGTAAAAAACAATCAATGTTGTCAGGCACAATGCATTGTAATCTGAATTTGTAACTGTCAACATCTATTATTTCTTCCATCATTTCCAATTGCTTACCATAGTTGCTTATGCAAGAACTAGATTGTTGATTTTCTAGTACATGATTATGACAAAAGATGTTATCATTGTTATGTACATCACTGCATTTGCTTTTTGTACGTATGAATTTCTTTAGTTTGTGATAATTGAGCCTACAACGCTTAGTTGGTCGCATTTGTTCTAAATGAGATGCTATCTCAAATTGAATATTATTGTTAAAATGTACTTGAGATATACATTGTTGTTTTTCTAGTATATGCTTATGACACAATTGATTACAATCCTCTTTTGCTTCCATGTACACTTGTTGAGAATTGCAAACATATTTTTGTATCATTGCGTGGTAATGAATATGTAATGTATCTGTTCTGAATGACATGATGTTAACAATACGATTGCATCTCGAATAAGCAGAACTATATCTGACAAAGTTATTCACAATAGAGGACCATACCTGGATATTGACTTTGAATATGACAGATATCCATTGCAAACATAATGGTCCACCTTCTACCTGTCCTTTCTCGTATGGCATTTCCATATTTATGAGATATTGTTGCCAGTTTTTATTCATTGCATAGTGTATCACATCAACTATTAGGTATTGTTCTAAACAATGCAATGCATCTTGATTCTTATGCATAAGTGCATTGAAAAAATATTGGACAATGTAAAGTCGCAAACACTGTGCATCGAATTCTGTTGCTACTAAATAGAAAATTTCATTAAAGAGACTGTCACCACAATTAGATGTCATTTGCTTTGCGATCATTAATTCATTTAAAAGCATATTATGTGCAATATGCATCCAATGGATTTCAATATCTTTGCAAATAGATGGCAGGTAGATATTAGATTGGTTACAAATGCATATTGGAAACTTTTCATAAAGCAATGGTTCATAATGACCACTAACAGGATTTGCATCATGAAATAGAATGCAGTATGGAATTGTATTTTCATGTTGATTAAAAAGAAAATATCTTGTTTGCCTTGTCAGTGACCAAACTCCAATTGATATATCTATCCATTTAGGTAACCAATGTATGCAAAAGGTGTCACCCCATAAACCTTGGTCATACTCCTTTATATTTGTAGATGCAGGACAACGCATTTTATGAAGATATGTACCAATATCATTAATGCCATGTAACTTGTATAGGAAGTCAAGTGCTAGTTCATACTCATATGACTCTATTGTTTCAACATCATTATTTTTTAAGCAAAAAAGAAAATGTTCTATTAACCCATTTCATAGTTGATTTGAAGTATAACGAAAATGTAGAAGCATTTTGAATGAGTCAAATAGACAATCTCCTACAGTATATGAAAATGCATCTAGTCTAAAAAGACAATTTCTTTTTAATACACAATCAATGTTATCAAGCACAATGCATTGTAATATGAATTTATAACTGTCAACATCTATTATTTCTTCCATCATTTCCAATTTCTTACCAGAGTTGCCTTGTGCAATTGTCTTCGCAAAAACTTAATTACTTTAGCAATTTTTACTATTGTTGTTATCTACAGGTTTGAAAAAATTATTGATCAGATTAGCAAAAACTGAAGATGATTGTTTCCAACAAAATATATATATTAAAAAAATAGGCTCTTGCATTATGTTGCCAAACAAATATCAAATTTCTAGCAATAAGTCATATTTATAAATGCCAAAGGAATTGGAAATGAAAAAATTGCTCTGGAAAGCAATATAACTTGATAAAGGAAGTAGTGGAAGGACATAATGAAAATGACTGGGATGGAAAAGTTGCAACCGAGTCCTTTGTTGATGGATAGAAAGTTGGCAAGGACAACTAGAATAGATCAAAAGACATTATAATCTCAGGGGGTGAGAATATTTGAAGCATTGAAGTTGAAACTGTTATTCATGCTCATTAAAAAATAAAATATCATGATTAAAAAATACATGAAAAACTACACTAAAATGAAAAAATGGTGATGGAGTGACAATTCTTGTCAAAACCTAGTGATCACTTTATGTTCATGATAATTCCATTAGGTTTTGGTTTCACCACGGGATTTGGTATATTACTCATTCTTCTCGTATGGTAGGTAGGCCTTAGTAAACTAACGCCTATAGGCAAGGACTGTCGCCTTTCAAGTCAGTCTTTTGGCCTTTATAGAATAAGCATTAGCATTCTTAGAGAAAATCTAGACGATTTCAGACATCACCAGTACGAGTAAGATCTCTGCATATGCCTCTCGACAAGATCTCAAGCAAAGAATCTTCCAACCCAAAACTAAAGTCAATAATACCCTGTATGAGAAGATTACTTGCAAAACACGCAATATATAGTAGGAAGAAGAAGACAAACATCATTCCTTAGAGTATCCATCTGTCACAACTTATAGAATCGAAAATATATCTAGGAGATTCAACTAAAAATAAGAAACTTAAAATATCTCTAGAACAATAATATGAAAAAAATTGAAACAGTACAATAAAGCACTAATAGGGGTGTATCCAATGGATACTTGTAAACTGGTTGTAATTTTGTTTAAGAATTCTTGCTTGACCACCACCACTGGGATAAATAGAGGATCTTAAGCAGTTCTGGTCCCTGGCTATCTGCTAAGCCATTCTACAACATGGGAACCTAGGAAAATGCAAAACATATGCTTGATCCCAAATCTCACCAGCTCAAAATTAAAAGCAATAGCACCCTGCATGAGAAGACAGCTTGCAAAATATGCAATATATACTCGTGCTTCAAATCGGTACCCTGACTCTATAAATTCATGTCTTATTCTGAATGAAGCAGATACAAAATTTGGCGTTTGTTATGGTTATGGCCTATTTTCTATGTAGGGTACACAAATGTAGACAAATGGGATTTAAGCATGAAGTTTCTCTTGAGCTTTGAGCTTTGTCAACACAATACAAAATCTATGTTCTGCAAAAAATGTGCCAAGTTATATTCCATTGTTACATAGGATAAGAGCTAATATCACATAAGCAAACATTCTACACCTCCATGTAATAAAATTAATTCATAGTTAGGATTGTTTGACTGTACAGTGTGTATGGCCATCGTATTGTTCTAATGTTGATACATATTCCTAATTCGTTGTTTTTAAATTTAGGACTAATTTTGATTTTGATTCGAGTTTTACAGTATTCTTCTGAAATTTGAGTCCAAAATTTAAACAATTGAACCTCTATCTTCTTATTATTATCTTATATGGATGATGTGCTGAATTTTGGAAAAACGTAGGATAACTTTGGGAGGTTACATGAACGAAACAAAGAAGCTCCAAAAGCAATGAAGCTTTTGTCTAAACTCTTTCCTAACAAAGTGACTGTGCAAATGCCTCAGGTATTTAAATATTCTTCAAATATATGATGGATATTGTCACGTACATCAATTCCATAATTAACAAATTTCTCATTTTAAATACAGGAAGAATCCCTTATCGTTGATTGGAAACATCAATTAGAGCGTGATGTTGAAACACTTAAAGCAAAGGCAAATCTTGTAAGCATTCGCAATGTAAGTTGTATTTTGTTTCTTATGTTGTTGCTTCATTAATTTTAGTCAAATTTTGGAATGCCTTTTCTGTATGGAATTCTTAGCAAATTTAAATTCAGTTTTTAACTTACTAACAATGAATTGGGCATGAAATTGTCAAGCTCTTTTTTACTTGGCCTACCATAATCCTTCAAACTAGGGGTTTTGTCACTTGTGTGATGGGATCTTCCTACCATTTAATCCCAACTAGCTTCCCCTTTCTTTCCCTCTTGGCCCCTGAGCATCAACCATATTAAAGTACCATAGACAAACCAGTGAGCTTTTGGAAGTTCATCAGCTTTCCACTTCCAAATTTGTGTTCTTTTTTTTGCAATGCAGGTCAAATGAATATTTACTAATTGCAACATGTGCACATCAAGATTAATCAAAATTGACATTAATCCCTATGGTGTGTCTATCCTCTAAATTCTAATCGATGACAATAACAACAACAAAATGACTAGATTTTGGAGTAAGGATCCCTCCTACATTGCATCCTGATACGTTCATTGGGTTAGAAAGAAATGGAATCCATGTTACCCTTAACATTATCACCTAGGCTAGTTAGAATTTTGAAGGAGTTCATAGTTGATGGCATGGTGGAATTTTTGGGTTTTATTTTGGCCTCACTAGGGTTAAAAGGCCCCTAGGATTCCAAGAGAGGACACAAACAGTGTGCCCTTTTGTTGTGGCCTCCAAGGGTGACATTTTGAGGGGATTGCATTGGCTCCTTGATTGTGGATGAGGCCATTGGCTTTCTTCTAGCTATCCCAACAGAAGTCAAAGGATTGCTATCTTGTGCCTTTTGGGCTATCGTAGCCTATGTCTTGTGAATTCGTTTGGACCACTTGAACCCATGCATCTTCAATGTCCTTGTTTGGGGCATACTTGCAAATATTGGCAATTCGAGTCTTTGAACTCACTGATACTTGGTGGAAAAAATCATGATATTTTCAGGGGTATGAAAGTGTCACTATATTTTGAAAATATTATGATATGTTGTCAAAATATCACAAGCCGATGTAAAATGTTCGGGATATTTTGGATTTTTTTGTCCACTTTAAACAGAAAAAGCAAGGGATTGAAAGCAAAAGGGTTATCCACTGTTATATCCTAATATTTTTTTTAGTTTCTCGATACTCTATTATTTCTGATAAGTTTCTTTTCAATCTCTTGTCAATATATTCACCAACATTATATTTGCAACATTGGGACATTGAAGAGCGTGAGGTGCTGGGTGAGAGCCTTTCCTTTTCAATGTCTTTAGACAAGTTAATTTTAAGACAGAACCTCTTCTGAGGAGGAGGCTTTGATAACCTTCTAGGTTTATGGCAGATTTAGTTTCCCAGATAATTTTGATATAATGGAATGAACTAAATTGCATGGTCAGGCTAGGAATTTTTTCCCTTATAGGACAACAAAGCCGTGGACACTGCTTAGCCGAAAAGTCCTCTAACCAATGAGAGATTACAACAAAATTATTCGTGCATAACCAAGTGATACAAGATGTGATAGCTCAACATGCAGACTGTTTGGAAATAAAATATAAACTGGCCTTTAGTCAGGCTTCTGCTACTTTAGGAATGCCAGTGATGTAGTTTCCACATCTCAATCCAGTCCTAAATGCAGGACATATTCTTGATCCCAAATCTCACCAGCTCAAATTTAAAAGCAATAGTACCCTGCATGAGAAGACAGCTTGCAAAATATGCAATATATGATACGAATATGAAGACAAATTTCATTCCTTAGAGTGTTCAGTTGTCACAACTTCAAGATTTGAAAATATATCCCAGGAAATTGTGCTGAAAATAAGAAGCTTGAAATATCTTTAGCATATTAATATGAAAACATTGGTTAGGGAAGAAGTGAAAATTGAACCCTTATTTGAACCTAGAAGTTTTTCTACTGAACAAAATGCAGAAGTCTTGAATGGTATAAAAGTTTTCATTTTGTTTATGATGATCTCAATTTCCGTTAAATGATAAATAAAGGATATGCTTAGTTGATAAACCAGTTAGAAGTGGATCTGTCCAATTGCTAACATTCCTAAAAATATTAAATACCCTGCCTGTTGATACGTGAATATTGTGAAAGAATGATGCATACCACAATACTGGGGTTTGCAAGAGATCACCAATTGAAGTGCAAAGGCTGTCAAATTAAACTGGACCTCAAACGCTGTAGCAGTTCACTGCTCTGAAACTGTAATGTATAAAAGCAAAGACAAACTGTATCGTAACAAGCTAAAGACAGATCTTTTAAACAAGTTAAAGACAAAGGTTTTAAACATACACTTGTCACACATGCAAAAAAAATTTATAATACAAAAATATATTTCAAACACGTAAAATACCATGGGCCCACAATTTTACCACATGCCTGCCTCTCATCCTTCTTGCATACCCAACGTCTTTACCTCTGTCTCTTTTGCATGTCCAACGTGTCTACCTCCTAGCTAATGAACTCACTTGCATCCATCCAAATGATTGAATCTCCTTCTAGAGTCTTTCTAAAACTGTCCTGAAGAAATGATTCAAGGAAGTCGAGGCACGTGGAATGATTCAAGGTAGTCGAGGCACATGGATTGTATCAAGGCACTTTGTCCTGCCCCCTAATGCAGACTCTCACTTCGTTTCATTCTTTGTCTGTACCGTCGAAAACAAACCCAACCCAGAGAAAAAAGAAAAATGGAGGGCATTCTTCCCTACTTGCATAAAGCCCTCACTGCACGCTCAACAAAATATAAACCATATAAATGACATTTATGTGCGTGGAGATGACCCCCCTGGACATTCCAGTAGTCCCAAATGAATAAAGTAGCACAATAAGTCGGTCAAGGTTCAGGTCAAGCCCCGCCCCTCGCTCACTCTGCAAGCAAATCGGCTCGCCTATGATGAAAAGAAAAGTACTGGCCAAGCCACTCGAGCCAAGTTGTAGCAGCCATCAGACGGAGGGGCAAAGTTTTCTTACTGTCAAAGGCATAACCAGGTCAGTTAGGGTATTCAAGAAAACCTGTCCCGGAGCGCTAGAGCTCATCCGATGAGTGAAAGCGTCCCGTCAAGGACCAGATCCTTGGCCCTCAGGGGTCGTTGCCATGCCTTTCAATGACCAGAATCGTATCCCTAAGTTAGAAGAAGATGAAGAAATTAGCAGATTTCGCAACTGGCTGCCTTCCAATTTGGCAGGAAATTCTTACAATGGCAAGGATGTATAGAGGTAATGACAATGAATAAGTCAAAGAAGGATTTTATGGTATGCTATATTTTGGTCAGAACTAAAAATGGACAATTGGTTTGTATTTTTGGATCTTGCATTGACCCGAGAAAACAAAGATACAAGGTATTCGGCCTCGAAAGCCTGTTCTTCGAAAGCCAGCACTAGAGGGAAGTGGATTTGAGGTCTGAGAGGGAGGTGGGTATGAAGCCCGATAATTAGGATCTAGGTCAATACCTGCACAGCTACAACCAGGATTCCCTCCAATCCTCAGCAAGACATTACCTTCTTTCAACTCCTGGGTTGCCGTTGTCGTGCAGGAGCTCCTCGTCTCTCAAAAGCGTTTCTTCCAAAAACACATCCTCATCCAATTCTTCTTCCTCGGGCTGGAACCTCTTAGAAGGAGGATTGGAAGCAGAGGGAGGATCCCCAAAACGTCGTTTTCCCCCCATAGTATCCATATTTCCAAGGTTTTGTCTTTGCCCTGGCTATCTCCTCTGTATCTCTGTGTATCTCTATGTATGTAACCGTGATAGATGATGAGGAGAAAATGGATAGCAGGAGGCTCCTGGACTGGACTGAGGCAAATGTCCCTATAGTGGACTAACATGAGGGCATTAGCACGGGGGTAGCAACGATTGATGAACTCAGGAAGTAGGCAGTTGGTACTCAAGATGTCTGTGGGGCAATTTGGGGAAACAATGACATTGCATATAGGTGTCGGACATGTGAGCAAGATCCTACCTGTGCTATTTGTGTTCCTTGTTCAGAGCTGGCAACCATGTCACTCACGATTACTCCATGATTCACACAGGTGGTGGTTGTTGTGATTGGGGAGATGAAACAACATGGAAATCAGAAGGTTTTTGCTCTAGACATAGAGGTCCAGGGCAGGTGCAGCCCCTACCACCAAAAGATGCAAAGTTTGCAGAGCCTGTATTGGGGGCCCTTCTAATTGAATGGAAAGAGTGTCTACTAGCTACAGAAAAAGTGGCTGAAGGCAAGCCAAAGAAATGGCATGAACAAAAAGTAGAGGAAAAGGTTGCTTACAAGACAACTTCTGTAATCGTGGAAATGTTGCTTAGATTTTGTGAATGCAGTGAGAGTTTACTTAATTTTATTGCAACATTGATGTCATCTTCCCAGTATGGTTTGCTGGATACTCTTCTAAGGACTAAAACGTTTCTGCATAAGAAAGTAGTGTCAGAGCTCCATGAGTTTCTTTTCAAGTTATTGGGAGATCCAAATTTTAAGTATGAATTTGCAAAGGATTTTATTAGGCATTATCTGATTCTTATGTCTGCAGTCACACAAGAGGATGTTGATCGGGATAATTCCAATACAAGGCCAATAAATCCAATAAAAGTAGGTCATTGTAAAATGAAACCACTAAACATACTTACAAGTAGTAATAATCCCAATCAATCAAGAAACTCCTCCTCGCTTCCTTGGTTGAAACTAAAGCTGAAGCTCCCCCCTTGACAGATGTTGTTGTTGGCTCGGATACTAGCTCGGATGCTGCTAGTGGACACTCTCTGCACTTCTCCTCAAACTAGCTCGAAACTGAAACTCACTCTCTCCCCTGCTCGTCTCCTCCAGAGAAAGGATTTTTGGACAAACATGGACGCCTCTGCACAGACATCAAACATCTGGCACTTGCAGCATGTAGGGCACGGATAACAGGCACCAGAATAACTTTGTTTTGAGAAAACTTATGATAAATTAAGTTGTGCGCACTAACATAACGCCGGGTCAAGTGAGGCGAGCAATAAGAGGGTAAACTGAAAACTTTGGTTAAAATTTTCTTGCAGAGAAAGTGCCCAGCATAAGCCCAGCATAAACTTTGGTTAAACAGTAATTAACCCATACAAATTGACGGTCAACGCAAAAATTAATAGTGAGTCAATGTTGTATCGAACGCTATAGTCAATGGTATGCCAGAGGCAGGGACTAATAAGTGTTCCATACAACGCAAACACTATTTGGGAATAAGTGAATGATAATGTGAAATAAACGAAAGATGTTATTTTCAAATGAATGTATGGTTTTTTAATATGTGAGTAGTGGTAATGTTACCGAAACACATTCTTGAAAACGATGTTTAATGTTCTCAATTGAAATAGCATAAGTAAGTTTAATATTGGAAAAAATAAAAACTGTTAAATAGCAGAATTAAAAAAATAAAATTAAAACTAAACTTCTTATAATATATAAATTAAAATTAGAATTAAAATAATAAAAAAATACATTGCTCATCCATACTAAACAACAAAGATTAATTTTATGAACTCTTACAAAATTAAGCAATAAAAGAAAACAGAAACAATTTATTTTATACCGTAGCATAAAATTAAGAAAAGGCACGAAAACTGCAGAAGTGCGTTAGCATGATCGTGAGTGTGTTATTCCAAATACTGATGCAAAATACAATAATAGTTAAAATTAAATATATTCATTTATTTCTTTGCAACAAATATTGGTAAAGATTAATATTCTTTAAAATAAAATGAAATTAGAGGAAGTTGTAGTATTCTTGATCAAAACTTATACATTGACCAATAAAAATTAATATTTGGAAACGTTCTATATGATTGTAAAACAAAAAATGATAAGAGTATAAAATAAATATAATCTAATAAAATAATGTTTTATGTAATTGGTATAAAGTATATATTATTTAATTTTTTTTTATAAATTACTATTATTTAATAGATTTTTATTTCAATATTTATTTCATTTTTTATTTTTAAAAATTATTTTTTAAATAATCTGTCAGGCCAGGCAGTAACTCCACAAAGAAAAAATTGATTCGTATTTTATATTCCATCAGGTAGGTTTGTTATATACATGAGGGAGAGACTGTTCAGTTCATCTCCCGATGACTGTTCATATTTCTCATTTATTTATTTACATATATTTACCCAATCACAAGGATTAGGTGTCAACATTCCCCCCCTTAATCTAAAGGGATGTTGGTGAGTCCAATCATCATTCTGAATCATTCAAGCTTTTCTCTTCCAAGCGCTTTGGTGAAGATGTCTGCAATTTGCTCATTTGTGGAACAATGACGGAGATGAATTGTTTTGGCCTCAACATGATGTCAAATCAGATGATATTTGGTATTGATGTGCTTCGTTTGATCATGGAACTTTGGGTTCTTGGCCAAATTTATTGCAGAGGTATTGTCAATCATTAGTGGAGTTGATTGTACTTGTTTTACCTACAAATCTTCAAGAATTTTCCTGAGCCACACAATTTCTTTTGTTGCTTCAGCTGCTGCCACGTATTCTGCTTCTGTTGTGGAATCTGCTAGAACTAATTGTTTGCGTGATCTCCAGGAGACAGCTCCTGATCCAAGACTCATAGAATATCCTGAAGTTGATACTCCAGTTTCCTTGTCTCCATCGAAGTCTAAATCAGAGTATCCAATCAAGCTGAAGTCGTCTACCTGTGTATACTTGATTCCAAAGTCTTTAGTTCCTTTCAAGTACCTTAGAACCTTTTTTGCAGCAGACCAATGTCCCTCACAAGGCTTTTGCATAAACCTGGAGAGGATTCCAACAGCAAACGAAATGTCTGGTCTGGTAGTAGTTAGGTAGTTGAGACTTCCTACAAGCTGTCTATACTTTGTTGCATCCTCAAATTCTTTTCCTTCAATAGATGTGAGCTTTAAGTTTTGTTCCATTGGAGTAGTAAGAGGATTGCACTCTGTCATGCCAAACCTGTTCAACAAATCTCTAATGTATTTCTTTTGAGAAAGAAATATGGACTTTGGATGTTGGGTTACTTCAATGCCAAGATAGTAATGAACATAGCCCAAATCAGTCATTTCAAAACTTTTCCCCAATTCCTTCTTTATGGATGCAATGTAGCTTTCATTGTTCCCTGTCGTCAAAAGATCATCTACATATACCACAAGATATACAACTGTTTTGCCAACTTTCTTGACAAATAGAGTTGCATCATCAAGATGAAAATGTTTGAAATTGAGTTTCAGAAGATGCTCAGTTAGTTTTTCATACCAGTCTCGCGGTGCTTGTTTGAGGCCATATAATGACTTCACAAGTTTGCATACTTTATGTTCATGTCCTTTCACAGCAAATCCTTCAAGCTGGGACAAAAAAAAATTCTATTTTAGATCTCCATTCAAGAAATCAGTTTTTACATCCATTTGATGGACTTTCCAACCGTTCTGAGCTGCTAGTGCAAAGAGTGTCCGGATGGTAGCCCATTTTGCTGTGGGGGCAAAAGTCTCCTCATAATCGACCCCTTCCTTCTGTGCAAAACCTTTTGCCACAAGCCTAGCTTTGTGCTTGTCAAGTGAGCCATCAGCTTTATACTTGTTCTTGTAGACCCACTTGCAGCCAATTGGTTTGGTTCCAAATGGAGGATCAACTAGCTTCCAAGTGCCATTCTTTATGAGGGCATCATACTCCTTTTTCATCGCTTCTTTCCATTCATCATGAGAAGCAGCTTCTTTGAAGGAAGTTGGTTCAAAATCTGTAGACAAGTTCAATTCACAATCATAAGAAACATCCATATCAATAGGTGAATTAGAGTCATCTACATCACCTCCATTTTGTTGGTTTGAATTTCTGGTTCCTGTCTTTCCAACTTCATCAGGACAAACACTTTCAAGTGTCTTTGTCAGCCACTTTGGGGGATCTTTTTGAGATGGTCCAGGCTGCTCCATTGATTGAGTTGGGACTGAATCAAGATTGAGTCTCCCAATTCTATCAATTACATCACTTAAAGCATCATCCATTGTTGGAGTTTCATGCGGGGGAGAGTGTTCTTAAGAAGAAGATTCCACATGTTGATATAGTATAGGAATCCCCCCTTCAAGATGTGGAATCTGATTATCAAATTCTTGAAATGATTTTGTTTTTGCGAATCTATCCAAACGATCAAGTTGTCGCTCAACAACATTGTCAGTTTTGGATGATTCAAGAAAAATTACATCTCTAGATACAACAAACTTCTTATTTACTTCATCACAGAGACAATATGCTTTGGAGGTGTTTGAATATCCCAGGAAGATACACTTACGACTTCTAGCACCAAGTTTGTTTCTATGTACCTTTGGTATCAAAGCATAACAGGTGGAACCAAAGACCCTGAGATGCTTTACCGAAGGAACATGTCCATACCACAATTCATAAGGAGTCTTGTTTCTTATAGCATTAGATGGACATCTATTATTTATATATGTAGCACATAGAACAGCATCAGGCCAAAACATTATCTTTACATTTTTGAAGAAAAGCATGGATCGTACCATATTTAAGATTGTCATATTCATTCTTTCAGCTACACCATTCTGTTGGGGATTATAAGGCACAGTTGTTTGATGTTTGATCCCATGTTGGCAAAGATAGTTTTCAAATTCATTTGATGTGTATTCTTTCCATTATCAGTGTGAATACACCCAATATGAGATTGCGAATCATTTTCAATCCATTTATGAAAATTATTGAATGTTTGAAAAGCATCAGATTTGTTCTTCAATAAATAAACCCAACACATTCTGGTGTAGTCATCAATAAATGTCATGATATATTTATTTCCATTTGCAGAAGGAACAGCCATTGGACCACATAAATCTGAATGAATGAGTTCAAGTTTCCTATGTGCTCTTGAATGTGAATCATGAAAAGACTGTTTGCTATGCTTTGCTAGAATGCAATCATCACATTGCTTAAGTTTCCTAGGAATTGTAAGCAAACCAACAACACCATTTTTCTTCAATAAGCGGAGACTGTCATAGTTCAAATGTCCAAATCTAGCATGCCATAATAAACTTGATGGAAGTGTACCTTCTTCATGATGAGAATAGTATGAGAAATATTGTGCATGAGCAGATGTTCCTAGCAGTTTGAGAAGCCTTTCTTCTTCTATTCCCCTCATGAAAAGTGAGTGGTCAGATGCTTTTCTTACCTCAAGCTTGCCATCAAACATATGAATGGAGTGACCTTGTTGGCGGATTTGGACCAAGGATAACAAGTTTCTCTTGAGTTGTGGGAGATATAGAACATGATCCAGAAGAAAGTTTAGAAGACCAGGAAGTTTAAGCCTAATTGTACCAAGCCCTGATGACTTGATTTTTGATTGATCTGCAAAGTATACTACTCCATCAACATCGTCAGTGAAATCTTCAAAAAAATATTTTCTATGAGTCATGTGTCAGGTTGCTCCTGAATCAAGCAACCAATCATTTTTCCAAGAAGCAAGTGAAGCATTAAATAAATCTTCATTTACTCCAATGTTACTTTCTGCCACAACATAGTGAGCGGATTCAGTGGCTTTACCTTTGTCTATATCATCAGTTTTACCTTTCTGTTGGTTTCTTTTCTGCTCAATTTTGTCCCATGGTAGCTTGCATGTAGAGGCATCATGTGATCCATTTATTTTGCAGCGAATGTAGTGCAAATCTGCCTTTTCTCCTTAAGAATGTTTGCCCCATGCCTCTGAAATATCTTCCTCTTGTAGAATCTTGAGCAAGAAGCTTTTCTTTATGAGCAAGGCACACAGTCTCTTCAGAAGATTCATGGGCTGTCTTCTTTCCAAAAGCTTTCTCTCTTTCAGCAAACTTTTTCACAAGAGAGTCAAAGGTTATATATTTGAGATTTCCATTTGCTTGCAATGACTCAAGATAATTGGAGTAAGTAGGATAAAGTACCTTGAGAAAAGCGATAAGAGGAATATCTAATTCAACCTTAGTAGATTTGATATCATGCATTATAGACTTTACTTCAGATGCAAGAGCAAGAGGATCATTATTTTGCAGTTCAAGAGTGAAGAGTTTAATCATGAGTTGAACAACTTCAAGTGCAGAATGTGAGTCATAGAGTTCTTTCAAATTTTGTAAGGCTTCAAAGGCAGTTGAATATGACGAAATATGGAGACTCAATTCTTCATTTACAGATGCTGCGATTAATGCATAAGCTTTGTTGTTCTTGTTTTCCCAAATGACGAGCTCTTTGTCTAAGGTAGGCTGTACTGGGTCATTGTCTCCTTCTTCGACACAAACTCCTTTCCACAACTCATTGAAAATGAGGGTGTGTTTTATCATCCGGGACCATTCAGGATAGTTCTCCTTGCCGGTGAGAACTATTCCCACCATGGATATGATTGAATGCATTCTATAGCAAAAAAAAAACTTCTGCTGCAAAACTTTTACTCTTAATGGAAAAAAATATAGTTCTGATATAATGGTACAGCAGATTCAAATATCAATTTGCATGCTTCTGCACAATGTTAAAGCACAAAATATGGCAGTATAAAAGACCCTCAACAACACTGCGTCCATTAAACAAACCAAAGAACGTAGTCCATACGTATTTGACTCTCAATACCACGCCTTTTCTTGCTTGATTTAGAACCAATAAGTATACAAACCCCACAACGATTGTCACATATGCTATGCAATTTTATGGATGAAAACAAATTCATTGGTAAACGCCCACAACATTTTAATTAAATATGAGTCTACTAATAAAAGTATTGTTCTCTCAATTTTTGAGTCCAAGTTTCAATAACGCACAACACACGAGGAGTAATGAGGACCCAGCAAGAAGGCGGAATGCAGGGCTCACCGCCGCCTCTGTTCAAAGAGTCTCTGTTTGCAGATACTGCGATGAAGGCAGCTCGGGCAGATACCGCGAGGTAGTCGCTTTAGGTACCACGCAAGAGTGGAAGGCTTAGCTCGGGCACCAGCAAGTCTCCACAGCCATCAACATTGATAATGAAACACAGGTAGCTCGGGCACCAGCAAGTCTCCACTGCCAAATGTTGTGCGCTGCATGTGTGATGGTGGAGGCAGAAGGATTTTCACAATTGCATGGTCTCAACACATCAACACGGAAAACAAAAGTTCTCGACCGAGGAAGGGGCTCAATGAAACAGGCTATACATACAGTTAATCTTCACTGGATACAATTAATATTCACATCAATGACACACACCATACATACCAAATCTACCATCGTAGCATGGATGAGCAGCATAATGAATCAACGGTATAGATGAACGACCAACGATTTTTAATGCACAGGTTTCCAGATTTCGACCGGCGCATATTTAAAATTGGATTACGGCAAAGAGAAATCAGCCATAGGTTAGCTATTCAAGCGCGCTTGCTTTGGCTGTGGATGATTTGAAAAACGATTCTTGAAAATTGAGGTCTACGGAAAGACGGTGAGGGCGGAAGATGTGCCATCATTTTGGATTTCGGTTCTTGACAGGAGAGATGTCGCAAGATCAGAGAGTCACTATGGATTGACAGGCGCAGGTCTTATAAATGGAATATGGTAGAACAACAAATGTTCATGGCGCAGGTCTTATAAATGGAATATGGCAGAACAACAAACATCATGGACAGACGCCTTCTGGCAGACAGAGAGCGCAGGTAAAGGAATATGGCATACAGACAAAGGAGTTACAAGGAGCATGAGAGCTAAAAAAGGAGCTGGCTCTGATACCATGTCAGGCCAGGCAGTAACTCTACAAAGAAAAAATTGATTCGTATTTTCTATTCCATGAGGTAGGTCTGTTATATACATGAGGGAGAGACTGTTCAGTTCATCTCCCGATGACTGTTCATATTTCTCATTTATTTATTTACATATATTTACCCAATCACAAGGATTAGGTGTCAAAATAATCATTAAATTATTAATATATATTTGTTGATAATTATCTTATATTTTTTTATATAGATTATTATTATTATATATGGAATTTAATTTAATTTAATTTTTATTTAATTTTTTTATTAATTTCAATCAAATTTGAAAAAAATGATTATAATTATAAATTTCAATTAAGTTTTTAATAAATAAAATTCATTATACCACCAAAAATTATATCATTGTATTTCAATTTAAAAACTAAATCTTAAAATAAATATATATATATATATATATATATATATATATATATATATACATACATACATACATATATTAGAAATTATTGTTGGTGGTGGTGGTGGTGAACATCTAGCGAGACTAAACTTTGGTCTATCAAACCTAAGGAAATGAATTATTTAGTTTGATTTAAGATTTTATTTGTATTCTTAAAAAGTTTGGAGAGAATCATCCTGAGCTCACTGTAATTTTGACATCGTAAAAGGCTAGGAAGGTCAGTATTGCAACAAAGATTTTGAAACTAAGATCAAATGTGGTTGTACGTGGCGCACTCTAAGAGGAAGTGATTTTCATCCTCAATGTTCGTATTCTCATAGAGATGGCAAAACCTTTCCATCCATGGTGTTTTAGGAACTGCCTAACAACCTATTTCACTATGGAGCTCATGAGAGTTCATTCTAATCTTGGCTATATTAATTTTCTTCTTTGATCTAGTTAAAATAGAGAGATACTTTTGATCTTCTAGGGTGGGGTTGATGACCTCCTTATAATTTCTTAATTTTCTTTCAGTTGCTAAATCTTTCTCACACCACATTTATTCTTTGAACTTAGAAGTAACAATATTTTTAATGTTATTAATGTTTTGCAATGCAACATTCTCTTCGATCTCCCAATGGTTTACCCAGGCTATGGTGTATTTATACCAACCTCGTTTGAGCCTTAGGTGGATTTGGCTAGAATTTAAAGCTAGCTTAGGAAGTCTATGGTCTCCTATGTTATTGAGTTTGTGCTTGTACAACACAAGCCTAGTCATAGCTAGGCTCTCGATAGAGGAAAGACCCAATTCTATAAGGAGAATAGCATAGGGTGCGTTGCTTTTAATTTTTAGGTTATACGTTATAAAACGCTTCTAGATTTGCTCAATCTTTCTCCAGGATTCTCTAGAGATGCTACAACCCCAAACCTCACATACATATAAAATAACCAAAGTGACTAAAGTTTCAAAGAGGAACTTCTTTCTATCCCACATTACGAGGTTTGCCATTTTACAATTATTTTCAAGACCAAAATAAGCTTTTCCTCCCCCATTAATCCTTTTCTCAATGCTATAGTTCTAGTTGAGCTTGTGATGAATATCAATTCCTAGGTACTTGTAGGAAGACACTTCCTCCAAGTTATTATTGTCATACATAAAATTAGCGTAAGTGTCCTTCTTGGATTTGATAATGATAACTTTTGTTTTGTTAGTGTTAACAATCATACCCATGGTACAGCAGAAATCCTTAAGAAGTCTAAGTTTCTTATCAAGATTAGATGGGCACCTTGCAAGAAGAACAATATCATTAGCGTAGAGAAGAAGGATGATGACTATCCCAGTCGTGCCAGCACATCCTGCTTCCTCTAAACAACCTTCTAGCTTGTCGATGTAAATTCCAAATAGGGTAGGAGAGAGGGGGAGACCTTGTTTAACTTCGATATTACACTTAATATCTTTCAACCACCCCTCATTTCTCTTTAACTTGCAATTACATTCTCGTATAACCTTATAGCGGCATCTCTCAACTCAAAAGGAACATCTAGCTCTTCTTATCTGTTCTAAAGGTTGTTTCTAGGAACTGTATCGAAAGCCTTTCTAAAGTCCACAAAGAAACAAAAGAGATTGGATTTATCATTACAGCATTCCTCCACAATGATGCTAAGTGTAACGAAGTGGTCTGTTGTTGAGTGCTACTTTCTAAAACCTGCTTGGCATTTAGCCTGCCTACCTTCACTTTCAAGCCATATGCTCAACTTCTTTTCCAAATTAATACCATATAACTTGGCTAGGAGAGGGTTGATCATAATTGTCCAATAATTAGAGCGGTTATTTTTATCCCCACTTTTAAAAATAGGGATAATGAGGTTTTGAGTCCATGGTTTAGGGAACCCTTGCTTGACCACTTAATTGAAAAGCTTCTGAATGTGGGGGATAAGGACAAGACCTCCAATTTTTAAGATTTCCACCTGGTAACCTTCAATGTCCTTAGCTTTCACATTAGCCAAGCGATTAACGCCAAAATCAGTGTCTTCTAATGAGAAAAATTATTTCATTGTGAGAAGGGTTTCAAAGTTATCCATGACATTTGGAGATTCATAAAGCTTTTTAAGATAGGAATTCTAGTCGCGTAAAGCAATTTTATTATTATCTTTAGTTTTCCCAGTTAGAATCTGCCTGCAAAATTTCTTAGGAGCTACTTTTGAGAGGTGTAAGAGATTCTCTTGTCTTTTATGAATATACTGCCTTTTTTTCATTTTAGTTAGGGCTTTGTATATTTCTATCTTTCCATTTTTAAGAGATTTAATTGCTTTCCTTGCACTTTTACAATCTTTGTCATACCATGGGTTGGTTTTGCTATTTCTTTTATTACTTGAAACTTCAATTGAGAACTTTTTAATAGAATATGAGACAGTTGTAGTAAAATTATGATAGAGAAGTTCTATGTTGTCTATACTAGATAAAGGAAGCAAATTAGTTTTTAATTCATTTAGAAAGAGATCTTTTTTGTTTCTATCAAAGATTAACTTCTTTTGGCTATAAGGATTATCTTCTATGGGATCTCTATGCATGACAAAATTAAGAGTTATAAGTAAAGGCCTATGATCAGAGTCAGGGTCGTGGTCATTTAAGATATCAAAATTTGTTATTTCGTTGTATAGAGGGAGATCAGAGATAACATAGTCTACCACACTCCTACCAAGCCCATGGATGCAGGTCATCTAATTTTTATATTTCTTTAAGATAAATAAAATTTATAATAATAATAATAATAATAATCATTTAATTTTAACTTTAAGGTCATGACAAAGCTAGATACTTATCTTAGTGTTTATATACCTTGGGTATATAATATTAATCCCTTGGGTTTAATGTTATTCCCTTGGTTATATAATACCTTGGGTATTTAGTACTAATATCCTAGATTTATTACTCATTTGGGTTTATATTATCAATTGCTCAGGTTTATTACTCTAAGGGTTCAAATTCCTAGGGTATGTTATTATTCATAAGGTTTATAATATTATTCCCGGGGCTTAATATAAATCCCTTGAGTTATAATCATTGTCAACCATGCTCCAATGTCAAATTGAGATGTCTCAATATGGAAATAAACCATGGTCCAATGTCACATTTAGAGAAAGATTGTCTCAATATGAAAATCAACCATGGATAGCCATGGTCAACCATGGTTAGTCATCGTCAACCATGGTTAGTCATGGTCAATCATTGTCAACCATGGTGAACCATGGTTAACCGTGGTCCAACGTCGCATTGTGACAAATATTGCCTCAATACGAAAATCAATCCGTGTCAACCATGGTTAACGATGCTTCAATGTCGTATTGTGCCAAAGATTATCTCAGTGTGTAAATCAACCATGATCAACCATGTTTATTTTAGCGTTTATAATATTTATCATAGGGTTTATATACCTTGATTTATAATATTTATCTTAGGTTTATCATAGGATTTTCTCAATATAGAAATCAATCATGGTAAGCCATGGTCCAATGTCTCATTATGATATTGTCTCAATATGAAAATCAACTATGGTCAACCATGGTACAATGTCATATAGTGACAAAAGTTGTCTCAACATTAAAACCAATCATGGTCAACCACAGTAAACCATGGTCTAATGTCACATTGTGACAATGATTGTCTCAATATGAAAATCAACCATGGTCAACCATGTTCCAACATCACATTGTGACAAAGATTATCTCAATATTAAAATCAACCATGGTCAATAACTATGGTCATATTGTGACAAAGATTTTCTCTTGGTCCAACATCACATTGTGACAGTCGTGGTCGTACATGGTTAACCATGTTCCAACGCTATATTGTGACAAAGATTGTCTCAATATGAAAATAACCCATGGTCAATAAATATGGTGAAATTATGGAAAAGGCTATCTCTTGGTCCAATGCCACATTTTGACAACCATGGTCATCCATGGTCAACGATGTTCGAACGTCACATTATGACAAAGATTGTCTCAAAATGAAAATAAACCATGGTCAAACATATTCAATCATGGTAAACCATGCTGAATAACCATGGTCCACCGTGAAATTATGACAACATGGTGAAACATGGTCCAACATCACATTGTGACAAAGATTTTCTCAATATGAAAATCAACCATGATAAACCATGGTAAACCATTGTCCAACATTGCATTGTAAGAAAGGTTGTCTCAATATAAAAATCAATCATGGTCAACTATAGTCCAACGTTGCATTTTGACAAAGATTTTGTCAATATGAAAATCAACAGTAGTCAACCATGGTCAACCATGTTTATTTTAGGTTTATAATATTTATATTTTGGGTTTAATAATATTCCCTTTGTTTTATAATCCCTTGGTTTTTAGTATTAATCCCTTTGGTCTAAAATAGTTATCTTATGATTTATATACCTTGGGTTTATAATATTAATCCCTTTGGTTTAATATTATTCCCTTGGGTTTATAATACCTTGGGGTTTTAGAAATAATCCCTTGGGTATATAATATCAATCTATTAGGTTTATCAATCTAAGGGTTCATATTACTGGGGTATAATATTATTCATAAGGTTTATAATATTAATCCTAAGATTTAATATAAATCCCTTGGGTTTATAATCATGGTCAACCATGCATAACGATGCTCCAATGTCATATTGTGACAAAGATTGTCTCAATATGAAAATCAACCATGGTCAAATATCGCATTGTGACAAAAACTATCTCAATATGAAAATCAACCATTTTAAACATGGTCAAACATGTTTATTTTAGGGTTTATAGTATTTAGCTTAGGCTTTATATACCTAGGGTTTATAACATTAATCCCTTTGGTTTAATATTACTCCTTTGTGTCCATAATCCCTTGGGTTTTAATATTAGTCCGTTGGTTTATTATTCCCTTCGGTTTATAATATTAACACGTTGGGTTTATTAACCTAAGGGTTCATTTTACTAGGGTGTAATATTATTCATAACGTATATAATATAAATCCTTGTGTTTGATATAAATCTCTTGCATTTATAACCATGGTTAACCATAGTCAACCATGGTCCAATGTCACATTGTGACAAAGATTTTCTCAATATGAAAATCAACCATGGTCCAACATGTAAATGTAACAAATATTTCCTAGATAAGAAAATCAATCATGCTAAACCATGATCAAACATGGTCTAATGTTGCTTTGTGAAAAATATTGTCTTAATATGAAAACAAACAATGGTAAACCACAATCTTCCATGTATATTTAGGGTTTATGATATTTATATTAGGGTTTATATACCTTGCATTTATAATATGATTCCCTTTGGTTTATAATACCTTGGGATTTTAGAATTAATCCCTTGGGTTTATTATTCCCTTCAGTTTATAATAGCAATCCCTTTTGTTCATTAACTTAAGGGTTAACATTCATAGGGTATAATACTATTCATAAGGTTTATAATATTAATCCCAATGTTGGATATAAATCCCTTGCAATTAAAATCAAGGTCAACCATGGTCAACCATGGTCTAATGTCACATTGTGCCAAATATTGTCTCAATATGAAAACCAACCATGGTCTAACGTTGCATTGCGACAAATACTATCTCAGTATGAAAATCAATTCTGGAAAACCATGTTTATTTTAGGGTTTAAAAAATTCCTATTAGGATTTTTATACCTTGGGTTTATAATATTTATCCATTGGGTTTAATATTATTCCCTTGGGTTTTTGTATTAACCCCGTGGGTTTATTATTCTAAGATATCATATTCCTAGTGTATAATATTAGTCATAGGGTTTATAATATTAATATTTGGGTTTAATATAAATCTATTGGGTTTATAATCATGGTGAACGATGGTCCAACGTTATATTGTGACAAAGATTTTTTGAATATGAAAACTAACCAATGTTGCATTGTGGCAAGGATTGTCTCAATATGAAAATCAACCATGGTCAAGCACGTTCCAACGTTTTATTGTGTCAAACGTTGTCTAATATGAACATCAACCATGGTCAACCATGGTCAATAACCATGGTGACATTGTGACAAAGATTGTCTCTTGTTCCAACGTCACATTGTGACAACCATGGTCGAACATCCCATTGTGACAAACATTGTCTCAATATGAAAATCAACCATGGCCAACCATTTTCTAACGTCGCATTGTGCCAAAGGTTGTCTCAGTATGAAAATGAATCATGGTCAACCATAGTCCAACGTCGCATTGTGAAAAAGATTGTGTAAACACGAAAATCGATCATTGTCAACCATGGCCAACCATGCTTATTTTAGGGTTTATAATATTTATCTTAGGGTTTATATACCCTGGGTTTATAATATTTATCCCTTGGGTTTAGAATCTCTTGGGTTTTTGTTATTAGTCCTTTGGGTTTATAATATTAATCTTAGGGCTTATATACCTTGGGTTTATAATATTAATCCCTTGGCTTTAATATTATTCCCTTAGGTTTATAATACCTTGGGGTTTTAGAATTAATCCCTTAGATTTATAATATTAATCCCTTGGGTTTATCAATCTAAGGGTTCATATCCCTTGGTTTTATTAATCCCTTGGTCCAACGCCACATTGTGACAACCATGGTCATCCATGGTCAACCATGGTCCAACGTCACATTGTGACAAAGATTCTCTCAATATGAAAATCAACCATGGTCAACCATGGCCAGCCATTGCATAACATCACATTGTGCCAAAGGTTGTCTCAACATGAAAATAAATCATGTTCAACCATCGTCCAACATCACATTTTCACAAAGATTGTGCCAATATGAAAATCAACCATGGTCAACCATGTTTATTTTAGTGTTTGTAATATTTATCTTATAGTTTATATACATTTGGTTTATAATATTTATCCCTTGGGTTTATTATTCCCTTGGATTTATAATACATCAGGGTTTTAGAATTAATCCCTTGAGTTTATAATATCAATCCCTTGGGTTTATCAATCTAAGGGTTAATATTTCTAGGGTATAATATTATTCATAAAGTTTATAATATTAATCCTAGAGTTTAATATAGATCCCTTGGGTTTATAGTCATGTTCAACCATGCGCAACCATCGTCCAATGTCACATTGTGACAAATATTGTATCACTATGAAAATAAACCATGGTCAAATGTAGCATTATGACAAACATCATCTCAATATGAAAATCAACCATGGTAAAAAATGGTCAACCATGTTCATTTTCGGGTTTATAATATTTATCCTAGGGTGTATATACATTGTGTTTATAATATTTATCCCTTGGGTTTAATATTCTTCGCTTCGGATTTTAGTGTTAATCCCTTCGATTTATTATTCGTCTGGGTTTATAATATCAATCCCTTTAGATTTATTAATATAAGGGTTCATATTCCTAGGGTATAATATTATTCAAATGGTTTATAATATTAGTATTTGTGTTTAATATAAATATATTGGGTTTATAATCATAGTCAATCATGGTCTAACTTCACATTGTTACAAATATTTTCTCAATATGAAAATAAACCATGGTACAATGTCGCATTCTTACGATGATTGTCAGAATATGAAAATAAAGAATTGTCAACCATGGTCCAACATCACATTGTGAAAAACATTGTCTCAATATGAAAATCAACCATGGTCAAGCATGATTGTTTTAGGGCTTATAATATTTATCTTAGGGTTTATATCCATTGATTTTATAATAATGATCCCTTGGATTTAATATTATTTCCTTGGGTTACTGGTCAATATATTGTGGTGCCTCGAGGATTTTAGGTGACAAAATTCTATACATGGGAATGCTTTGAGGGTGGGTGCATGACACCTATAGCCCCTTTCGCATTTGAGAGGTCTCCTAAGAGGAACAGGGGGCAGTTCTCTAGTTGGTTGTCATGTTTTAGTGAATTCGAGAGGTTGGAGTCTCCTTGAGTAGTCGTAAGTTTAGAGAAAGCCTGGAACTGGATGGGTAACTCCCACTCTTGGAGCCTAGGATGAGTCAACGACAAGAAGAAGGTGGAAATATCTAAGTGTTTTTTATTGTGGGTGTGTAAGATCCTGAGGGAGAGAAGGGAGTGCCTGGGAGTGTGGGAGCCTAAGGCTGTTTTTTTAGAAGGAATGAAATGACAACGACGGAGGCCCTGTCATTGGGGTGGCCAATGTGAGGGTGCTAAAAACAGAGGTGTTGGTGCCTCTTCCTCTAATGACAATCATTCAACTAGCCTAGCTAGGGATGAGGGGCGTGCTCATATTTTGCATGAGCCACCTGCCCATTTAGTCTAGGATAACATATTGGATTCCATTGTTGAAAAATTACAGAGGATTTAGGCCAACATGGACATCCTCTGGGACCACATGTATGAGGATCACAATGAATTTGTTTCCTACTTGAATGACATCCAATTCATCCAAGCGAAAATTCTGGAGAAACTACCTCATGTCCGATGCTGGCAGCGTAGAATTAATGACCGTCTATGTGAAATTGAAGAGCATCTGAAACACATTGAATTTCACTAGCATGACCAACAAATGCAAAGGGACCAACCAACTCATATAGACATGCATCCACCACGACCACCACCCTGATATGCATACACTAGGTTGTGTCTTAATTTTGGTTTTTTTTTGGCTTATATGGCCGAGATGCCCTCCAGAAATAACGTGCGAATTGAGAAATCTTATGTTGTATATTCCAACTCTAATGTCGACAAATTCAATCGAGTGAGGCAAGATGAGTTGATGACCAATAATGTGTACCTGTTTTTCCTTCAGTAATATAAATTTTTTGTTTTGATCGACAAAAAAAAATAGTATTTCCTTGGGTTTATAATATCTTGGGTTTTTAGTATAAATCCCTCGAGTTTATTATTTCCCTGGGTTTATAATATCAATCTCTCGGTTTTATTAATTTAAGGGTTCATATTCGTAGAGTATAATGTTATTCATAAGGTTTTAATATTAGTCCTTGGGTTGAATATAAATCCTTGAGTTTAATTAATTAATATAAACTATAGAATAACCACAATATTTATATTAATAAAAAATAAAAATAATATTTATATTAATAAAACAATATTAATAAATAATAATAATAATTTAGCCCACGGGGCTTTGGATTGACAATGAATGGGTGTGTTGTTAAGGCACTCCTTGTGATAGGTCACTGGTTCAAATCCCCCGTGGGTACTTAGGTTAGACTTAACTAGAAAAAAATAAATAATAATAATAATATAATAATTATTATTATTTATTAATTAATTATTAATTATTTATTAATAATTAATTAATTGATTATTTAATGAATGAATTAATAATGAATGAATTGAAAATTAATTGTTAAATTAATTAACATAATTTATATTAATAAATATATTTAACCATATTAATAACCATATTTATATTAATACAACAATATTAATAAATAATAATAATTATTAGTTATTTATTTATTGATTAATTATGAATGAATTATTATTTATATTTGTTGATTAATAATATTATTTAATTTATTTAATAATAATAATAATGTGGTTGTGCATGTGATTGGTATAAGCCTTCGGCATATATCAACCACATTTATTAATGTGGTTGTGCTAGTTTACGTTCTTTGATAACGAATTAAAAATTTAAATTACAGATTTGATCCAAATGTCCATCATATCATTTCAATCTTAGTGAGATTCGTTGCAATCCACAACTAAAAAATCATTTCCATTTCGGTTTCAATAGATGAATGCCTTAATAGATATGGACAAGCTATGGCAACATGTGCTCCACTTTGGTTTTGTTGTCATTGTGTTTAATCTTCGTCATACTCCATCACCCTATTAATGAAATCGATGTATGTTCTACATAGATTCGAATGCAAGGAAAGCTCTTGGGACCAATCGCCTTGCCTTTTTTTTCTTGTGATCTCTGCTTCATAACCATGAAAGTTTTTTTTCTCCTCCTGTTCACTTCAATAAGAAAATCATCGGCCAAGAATATGCTTGTTTTGTTTGGCCGACGATGGAACTTTGCTTGTGGAAGAAGTCATGCAGAAACATTGGAGTTTACAAGACATTAAGTCTTGGATGTGAAAACGATTCAAAAAGAAGCCTTGAATTTTGAGAAGAATTTATATTCTTCTATGTAAATAATTTGTATTTTCAAAGATGATATATTTTATTAGTTTTAGAACTAGATATTCATAGTTTTATAAAAACTATTGATATGTGAGATTTTTTTTATAAAGAAAAAGTTAATCTACCTTGAAAAGCATGAGAGATTTTAAGGATAGATTGAGTAAATTTAGAATTTATGGAAATATGGTTTATGGAGCAATTAATGGATGATTTATGAAGTGATTTTAGGATTTAGGAATGGTTGGTGTATGGATTGATTTATAGGTGATTTAAGTAGTGCTTTTAGGATTTAGAAAAACTATTGCATTTCTTAATTCTACTTATTATAACCCTACGAGCAATGAGAGAATGGCCAAATCAATGTGAAAATTGGAGAGAAACAAATGGTTTTGAGTATTTTTTTGTTAATGGAATGAAGTGTCATATCTTTTGTGTATGAAGTCTCTATGTACATGATCATTGAAGATTCTTAAAATATGGAACTAGTAGAATTAAGTTCCTATGTTTGTGAATTGGGAAGAGAAATCTTATTGAATGTTTAGTGAAATTAAATTTACTGAATGTGTTAAATGATGGAGACCACGAATAATTGGTTAAAATGAGAGATTTGCAGTTAAATTCCTTGTGAATTTTGTATTGAATTTAGTTATGGGTTATGTTGAGATTGTATGGAGATCCTAAGTAGAGACCAGGAAGATGAGTCATAGCAGGAAGTTATCAAGTGGTATTAGAGCACAAAAGATCCTTGCATGTAGTCTAGAGGATAAGTAGTGGAAGAAGGTACAAGGGATTGAAGATCTGGTAAGATATTTGTCTTCTCTGTGTAGGTGACAACAAAGGAAGGTGAGAATGTTTGTGATAGCCTAGAGAAAAGAGTGCTTGAAGGTTTCCAAAGAAGACAACCAGCATGATGAAAGACCCCTAAACTCATGAGAAAGTTTGGTGAGATATCCTGTAGCAAGGTGGAGAGTTGTTATTCCATAGGCGTGTTGCAACTCACGAGTTGAATTTTTTATGAGAAGACCATAAAGCATATGTGAAGGAGGTCATAAATTTTTGTACCTTGGGATTCTTATAGGGAACCATCAATCCATCCTCTAAAAAAACCAACAAGAATGAGTTATGGAAAACATAACTGTCAAAAGGTAGGATAATATCTATTTTGTAAAAGATTAAAAGCATGAAAAATCAGATTTGTGACGAATCTTAGAAATTTGTTGAGAGCTTTGTGGAGAATATCATGTTGAAAGCTTTATGGAGAAGATCGTGGATTTTGAAATAATCCATGATATTTTAATTTTATAATATAAATTGTAAACATGTGTTTGTATAGACGGTGACCATTAGAATGAATATCTCGCTAACCAAGGTGCCAATAGATGCTATGTAATAGTATAGTGGGTTTAATTAATAAAATTTGATTTCTGCTTTATGTAATTCTATGTGTGTGAATAATGGGTTGATATTTTGATGGCTTGATGGAGAGATGGTTTGAATTTGTTTGATGGATTAACGCCGCATGTAATGACTATGTGAGTCGAACATGAATTGATATTGCATGCATATATAGGACAAAGTGCCCAACAAAAAAGCATAGTAGACCCATAACCCACAAGTACAAGATCAAACGCACTGCCAATAAAAAAGCATAGTGGACCCATACCCACAACTACAATATCGAACCCACTGCCCAACAAAAAATCGTAGTAGACCCATAACTCACAAGCACGAGATTAAACCCACTGCCTAACAAAAAAGCGTAGTGGACCCATACCCTAAGTCCACTGAAAATATGGAAGATGATAAACCCCAATTTTGTTTCCACCAAAACCGACATCTATATATATAGATGGAGATAATCCAAGACCGACGTGTGTGTATATATATATTCGTCACAGTTCTGCATTTGATTTAGAGACAGTATATATATATATATATATATATATATATATATATATTCGTCACAGTTCTGCATTTGATTTCGCGTCTCTATGGGTGACCCATTTTACATTTCACACCAATCATAGAAAAACTCAAAGATGTTTTATATATATATGAATTAACATCAAAAGTGGTCAACAGTCAGAACTGAGAGTTAAATTGAAGTTTTTAAATCCTGCGTTAGTGACTACCTTCTTGCAAATCTGGAGAAGTAATAGGACTTGCAACATTCATCAAGAAATATCAGATATTGGGATTATATCGTAAATTTTGTTTGGTTTTTTTCGTTATTTGCTTTGAGCATTCATTGTATTCAGATTTTTCAACAATGTGTAGATTCACGATATTTATTTAATGGTGAAGGGAGATCATTCGAGGTATACTAGTCATAGTAGCAAACAAAACCTCTCCTTTCCCTTTGTGTTATAGCTCTAAAATTTCAATCCAAAAACTTTTATAAAATCAGATAATTATTATTCTAAATGATTTGTATCATTATTCTAAATGATAGATAATTATTATTCTAAATGATCTGTATCATTATTCTAAGTGATTTGTGTCATATGTATCGTTCTTTACCAATAAAAACAAAATTACAACGCAAATTAAAAATCCTTCTAAAGATGACCATGATTAACATTCAAATTTAAATAAAACAACAATGTAGCCTAGCTGTAGAGCTTCTGATACAAAGTTTTGGTTGTGCATAGTCTTCATAGTATTGGAAGGAACTGAGTTTTTAAGAAGCAAAATGCAGCTTCTGTATATAAACTTTTACAGTATTGGAAGGAACTGAGTTTTTAAGAAGCAAAATGCAGCAAGCATCGTTGAAATCAGAGATAGCAAATTGACATTGATTTTTGTTGCATTGAGTTGCTTTCATAAGAGCAAAAGGTAGGCAAAAGCTCATTTTCCCACAAATTTCATCTGGCGGAACTATCTGAATCCTAATTTTCTGAAAGTTGAAACTTAGTTCAACGTAAACCCTGCACGAGAATAAACCCCAGCGCTAATAGGGAATACGTACCTCTGGAGGAGACCCGGGCGGTCTAGCAAACCCGGTCACGTTAAATGAAAGGAGAATAGAACAACTCTTAACTTTAAAATGACATTAAAGGTTGACGACATTACATAGATCGGAGATAATAACGATCTTGGGCCACGCCACGATAACATAACAATAGAGGATGCAAATAACGGACAGAAAATAAAATAATGTCTAGGCGACCCGGTTGGCTGACGACGATAATGAGCCACGCAATGTAGCTTGGAATGGACGACTATGACGAGCCACGCAAAATGATAGCTTGAAACTGAGTACGACGCCACTATGTGGATCCGGGCTGCAAAAAGCAATCCATATTCAGCTATACAGGAAAGAAATGTTGAAAAAGATTAAAGAAAAACAGATGAGATGACGAGAAAGATTCAAGAAAGAATAGAAAATAATATTATATTTTGGAGAAATTAATTAGAAATGAGCGGAATACCTTCAAATCTGAGGGTTGTGCCATCCTTCTATTGAAGCGTTTGAGGAGAGATTTCCGTCTTGTCGAGACGTCCCAATCCCAACCATTTGGATAAAATAGATTGCTGTAGTCCAACACCAACTGCTTCAAGGGAATTGGGTCGGTAAGTTGTTGGAAGCGCTCGTCATCATCCGCTATATAATAATAGCAGGTATCATGTGTACACTGGATGGTGCGGGCGCAGTCCACCACCACAGTGCAACGCCGCGGCCAATAAAAAATTAGAAGGCTGAGGTTTTCACAGCCCCAGTCATTCTCCACGAAATCTTGAAAGGAGATAAATACGTGCAGCCTTTCCTCCTGTTGAGAAATGCTCCACCCCATCTCCTTTTTCCACCGGATCTCCAGGGGTATCCGACTTATAAAGTACACCCAGCGGTCCAAGTGAAGCAAAACCAGTTCTTTTACAAGGTTTGGGGCTTTTAAAAAACCGTCAATGTCAGGATCTTCATGACATTGGGACAACCATCTCTTGCGTTTCTGCTCCTCCATTGGCATTGCCATTGACTTTCTGTTCTGTGGATTTCCTCTTTCTCTTCCTTTCCGTTTCTTGGATTTCTCTCCCTTCGTTCTTCGTTTTTGTTCAGTGGATTTCTCTCCGTCTTCGTTTGAGATGTAAATGTATATCACAGAATAGATGTATGCAGAGTTCATGAGTTGGATCACTATGCAATTATGAAATCCCTCCAAATTCCAATGAAAGAAAAAGTCGTCCGTGTTTTTATAAGCTAAAAATAGAAAGGGTATGTACGCAAATTATGATTTGACAACGTAAGTATTGAAAATTATGATTTCCAAGACAAATACAAAAGAGAGTTATAATGAATTAAAATGGGAAATGTTATAACTAAAAAAATATTGATTAATTTTTTATAACAAGACAATGAGACTCAACATTTCTGTAAGCCTCTGAAGCAGCCTATTCCGAGAGGAAACTCCGAAAGCTTCATTTCATGATTGACAAACCAAATTGCAAACGGCACTTGGCATTTAGCTTTTTTTAATGGCAATAGACATCTCAGAACCTCTTATAGTAAAGCCATTGTAGATGAAATTCTGGATAGATAATACATCTAGTTATGGATACATTTTCCTATCATAAATAGGAGTGTCTGATTTGGACTTTAAAAACAAATGCAATTTGATATGACAAATCCAACACCAGATAACAGATGAAGTTTCTAAGACAGTGATAGAGAGACCTCGCTATGCAAACGAAGACAGAGCTTTATATGAAATATGCAAAACAACCGCATGGAATTATGGACCACACAGTCTAATAGCAATAATAGTTAGTCATTGAAATGTGCTTGGGACAAATTACAGAAAGAAGATCTTGAGCTGAAAGAGAAAGATCAAAAGGCAATTGAGGTTACCAAGGCCAGGGTAGAATCAGAAAAGCAGCAACTTATGGCTGTAGCAGATCAGGCATTGTCAACTTGTTCAGAAAAGGAACAAGAACTGTATATTGCACAAAAAGAATTAATTCTCAGTATTTTTAAGGGAAAACACTACCTTGTGAAAAATGTGCGCATTCGATTACCCATGCACTAAATTCTTCCTAATTAATAGTAGTAACATTAATAGTAGTACCTTAGCTTATATTTGAGGCATTTTTTTCTTTCACTGTGATTTATATCGATTTCAGGCACGTACATTTCTGTAAATTCGTTAAACTTGTATTTGAGGCAACAGAATTGGTTAATTCGGTGAAGTAGGTCATTGGTTTAAGAAAACAAAAAAAGATATGTATTAAATAACTGAATTATTCATTGGTCTAGTTTCTTTTTGTTTTAGTTTGTTTCTGTGTATCTTTGTCTAGCCTATGGAAATTATAGTGACTTTATACAGACTATCTTTTTGTATTGAGAAAATCATTTGATTTAATAAATAAAAGCGGTGCACCGCACAGACATGGAAACATATATCATAGCAACCATACAAGAAAATTCGAGAAAAAAATATCATTTCCGTAGCAAAACATAAGAGAATATAAATGAAGGAAAAAAATTAATACAGAATCACTGACATACATGTAGGCAGCGCTTAAAATTACAGAAAATTGTAATGGAGGCACCGCTTAAAATTACCGAAAATGGTAACAGAGCATAAATGTAAGAAAAACAATTAAAATAAAATCACTGTAATACATGGAGGCATCCATAGGATTGACGAAAATTGAAATATCCGAAGAAAAATCAATGGAAGCTTTCTATGAGTAATAAAACCCATCAACTGAAACCCAAGTTTTATATAAAATATGGAACGACCGTTATAAAACATAATCCAGCTTATAAAATCATGTAATAGTACAAAGATAAACTGCTTGCAAGATTAGAAAACATAAAGAGTACCTGGACCCGGCCGCAAAGTAACGAAGTCGAAATAACAAAGCCGCAAAGTAACGACGAAATGATGTATAAGCTTAGTATATAGCAAAAAAATCAGTTACACGTAGCCCCGATGCTACATGCACAATGTCACCTGGAATGAAATGTGAACAGAAGACAGGTAACCCCCATCAAATCAGTCTATGTGAAGGCGCAACAGATGTTAAGAATCACTCTGAATCACCCTAACCCCCGTCAAATCAGCAGTGAGGGCGCAGCTCTTATGTTAATTGTGATCCTGTTCACGCGTTGGCAGCCAAACTAGCTCTCTTTTACATAGAAGGGGTTCTTCAGGGCGTAGTGTTAATAAGTCTGTAGTCAAATTACCCAGGCGAAAATCCCAGGCACTCTTCTGTTGTGCCCAATCCACCAAAGAGAAGACATTTGTTGTAGATCCATCTCGCCGGTAGAGGACAGGGAGAATGTAGTTGTGATTGACTGGATCTAACCAGTACATGGGCTGATCTATCGTCTGGTTGCCTAGTTTAGAGATCCCTCGTTCAGATCTATGAGGAATGCCTTGTTTCAGACAGGGATACGTCCTCCATGTCCCCTGTGGGTATCTTTTTGCCTCTGAGGGTTCATGATCTGGCTGACGGTGCAACCTGCAAATTCCTTGCTTTGTGTAGTCGTCGTGTGCCTTTTCTGCCGTCTCTACTGAGGAAAACCAAACCCTTAAACCCTCGAAATGAAGCCCGTAGGTGACTGGAAGGGTTTTCTCTGATTCAGAGCACGCCCAAAACAATCCATCATTTGCTAATCCATTCCTTCCGCCTTTCCTGAGTTCTTTCGGGAGTTGAATGTGGCCTTTCATGCATTTCCTAGAAGAGGTCCAAATGTATGCTCCTTGCTTTGTGTAGTCGTCGTGTGCCTTTTCTGCCGTCTCTACTGAGGAAAACCAAACCCTTAAACCCTCGAAATGAAGCCCGTAGGTGACTGGAAGGGTTTTCTCTGGTTCAGAGCACGCCCAAAACAATCCATCATTTGCTAATCCATTCCTTCCGCCTTTCCTGAGTTCTTTCGGGAGTTGAATGTGGCCTTTCATGCATTTCCTAGAAGAGGTCCAAATGTATGCTCTTATTCCAGCCACCATAATGTACAAGACCAGGCTCTGGTTACATGCAAGGTTTTCGTGGGTTAAACTCAGCTTCAAAGCTCTGATGAACCCTAGCTCCACAAGCCATCCTCGTTCCTCCTTCCCGATGTGAGTGAAACTCGAGACCTTTGTGAGCGAAGTCGAGTGGCTGAAAAAGATTTGCAGAAGCATATGGCGAGAACCTCATTACCCACCCGTCAATACCAGCACACCGATGCGATGCAGCACAACACCTGTTAACCCTGCGACCTTAGGATATAGTTTACGAAATCGAGATATAGTTTAGGAAATAACGAAACCTGTAAGGAAGTAATGCTAGCATTAAGGCAAACAGTTAACGGTCAGGCACACTGAAATTAGCGATAACTTGCAAATTAACCTAAGTTCGGGCCTCTTCCGCCTCGGGAAGAGGCCAAATAAGATGGCGAAGGATGGCTAACAGTTAACGGCTTTAGAAACTTAGGACATCCGCGCTCTAACCGCCGTATAACAGATAAAACATCACACAAAACATTCATCGAAAGAACTAACACAAAACATCCAGCCGAGGATTTGCCTTATCAGGACAAAGTAACTGTGCCAAGTGCAAATTGACAGGATAAAATCATTTTAATTCTTTATAACAATCTGTTATTTTTTATGACTATTTCTTATTATAATAGTATGTAGACAAAATTTCATTAGATGGTTATCTTATTTATGATAAGCGATTGCTTCTTGGGAAATAAATAAGATAAGTGGCTTAGTGAGTGTCGAAAACGACCTGAAATTCATTCAAGTGCGAAAAACCAGTTATCGTTATGTCGCCCACCATGCATAACACAAAGGGAATAAGCCTTTGGGCCTGTCATTTGAGTCTTTTTTCGGACGTTATGGTGATCAAATCTTTGATTTACCCTCGAATTGTTTCTTCATGTCTAAGACATCAGGTTGATTGCCTTTCCATAGGTTTGTATTCATATTTGGAATTAGCTTTTTGTATTCATCTTTGGGATTGGCTAATTCTTTAGAGTTACAAATCAATATGGCCTGCCCACCCTAATTATTTAGGGGAATTATTTAAGTTTTCTCTTGAACCACCTTTTTCTTCTCTTGAACCATCTACCTTGGGGGACAAGTGAAAATACTAATGCATTAAGAAGGGCAAGGAAAACCAATAACTACCTAGAGCTGGGAGGCTGAGAAGCATTTATTAATTATATAATTATTATTATTATGGTTATAATTTAGATAATAATAATAATTATAATTATAATTGTTATCATAACTATATATGAGCATATTACTTAATAATACGTAATATATATTATAAATATATTAATATAGTAATTTATTTTATATTTATTTTTATGTTTATTAATATTAAATTAATATTATTTAATGTATATATTTTATAATTATAGTTAACAATAGTTTACCATAGTTAATTTTAGTAATCTATAATTAGATTTAGTTATCATGGTTTACTGTGTTGACCTAGTTTTACTAGATTGACTTAGATTTAATACATTGAAAGTTTATTAGGTTTAATATTAAATACTGACAAGCATGGTCAACAATGTTCACCCATAGTAAATATATCCTATGGTATACAACATTATAATCAACCATTGGTATCCTTAACTTTTGATCTAGGTTTACTAATTTGACCTATATATACTAGGTTGACTTAGGTTTATTAGGCCTAATAATAATATTCAAGAATGTCCACCCATAGTGAACCACATTTCACCATAGTTAACCAATGTCAACCTTTATTCATCCATAGTTAACCTTAGTCATCTTTAGACAAGCTTTGTAAGTCATATTCAACTATAGTTAACCCTCATTGACCATAATCAACCATAGTGAACTTTAATCAACCCTAATCAAAGATTAAAATTTTTAATAACAATAATATTACTTTTAATAAGATATATTATTAATATTATTATTAGTGATAATGTTAAGATTTATATTTTATAATATTTGAGATTTATTTAATATTTTAGTTTAAAAACATTTAAGACTACTCTGGATATTAATACTAAGATTTATGAATAAAGTTTATATTTAACAAGGTTTAAGGTTTGTATGAGATATGGTTTAACGAATTAATATTTAAGTTTTTTCAATATTTAATTTTTACTATAATTTTTATAACTATTTTCAAGAGTGATAATATATTTAATATTATTTTCAAGAGTGACAACATATTTAATATGACAAATAAAAAATCAATGTTACAATGTCACAAGCAAAAACTCAATGTCACATTGTGACAAAGAAAAAAATCAACATCTCAATACTGCAAAATAAACATCACAATGTGATAGAAAAAAATCTCATACTGCAATGAACAAATAACAATCTCACAACATGATGATATAGTTAAACATAGTCAGCATTTATATAGTTAATCATAGTTAATAATAGTTATCCTTAGCGAAGCTTAGTAAATATACTCAACTATAGCTACCCCTTGTTGACCATAATCAATCCTAGTCACCATTAATAAACCATGATCAACCATAGTCAACTTTAGTCAGCCTCAACAAGGATTAATAATAATAATAATAATAAGGTATGTGTTGGGAAAAATACTAAGAAGGGGGGGGGGGGGGGGGGGGGGGGGGGGATGAATCAGTATTTAAAACTCATTAAATCTTTTTTTTTCTTACTCATTTATTTGTATGTGCTTTACTAAAAGAAGCATGCGTATGTACATCATTGTTATGCAGATAACTAGTGTATATCTAATTAAATTACTTTTTCAGTTAATTCGTCATCTATTTAACTTAAAATAGTGTATTAGTACTTCAATAGGCATTAATTAAATAGTAACCATGTGCATTAAGATTAGAATAAACCATCACACATAAAAAACAAATCAACACACATGAACACTAGGATTTTTAGATGGAAACCCAATGTGGGAAAAAACCACAGTGGTTGTCATCTTTGTCTTAATCATTTATTATAATGAAAAACATCTTAAAATATTGTACTAGCACAAACTCATACCAGCACACAAGCACCCACCTGTAGAAGGCTACGACTTTCTCTCTCACTCACCTGCAGAAGGCTACGACTTTCTCTCGTTCTCCAACACCCACTGGAAAGGAACTCCAACCCCTTGATCTTATTTACCAGCACCCACCGGAAGGGATCTCCTACCACTTGATCTTTAACTAGCTACCACTGGAAGGAAGCTTTGACTCCCTTACTTAAGGCTCCAACCCTCAGCACCTCCGTGGACCACATTTCATAAATTTTCACACTAGATCCACCTGATACGAAACATCAGAACATGTAGGCCACTTTTCATCAAATTTTTAAATTGGACCCACTACCATCATTTAAGCCCAATGCCAAATATCAAAACTACAATTAATCACTACAACAAATCACTCAATCATTGAAACAATTGAATCAACCAATCACTGAACCAATTGAGACCCAAATCAATCAATTTATTCTCAAACAACCAAAGCAGTTAGATCATTGTAACTAGAAGACCAATACTAAACCCAAACATTGCATCAACTTACTGAGCCAACTAAAAACCCTGATCAATAAAATGTCAAAATATATACACTACTTTACTTCAACAAATCTGCGTGTATACGTGACTTCCTTTAAGCATACCCGCATACAAATATCAAGACATTGAACCCTGAAACTAAATTACTGTCATTCTCAAATAAACTCTGAGTCACGCACAAAACCACTAAATCATTTTGAAATAATGATAGATCCATCATTGATCTTCAATCACATACAACTATTACTATCATCACTCTTCAACATACCAATCCACAATCCATACATCTTCAAACACCTCTATTAAGTGAAGATCATCATGTAAGACTTCATTAACATATATCAAAAACATAGCAAGACTGATTAGACTGATCAGACATCTTATTCAGTAAAAACTTAGCTTATATACGTGCTTTCCACAAAACACTTCCGCGTGTATACGCACTTTTCAGGAATTAAACACATGTATTGATCTGAATTGACACACAACTTACCCACATTAAAGCTATGTATGTACATACCTTTCAGTTTATCAAAATCTCGTACAGATCTGCAATAAATGACTGATAGCTTCGCTGCACATTAGACCTTTAGAACAAAATCCCATCCCTTGACATACATAAAAAAACATGTGTGAGACATAAATGTTACAGATCAAAACAATCCATTATCAATGTAGTCATTTTAGATATATTAGATCTGATCCATAATCAAATTCATGGGTGCAGACTTAGTTTCAGATCAAGCAATTCATTAGTAGCCCATTTTATGCACATTTTCTTCAGATATAATTATTCATGAAATATTCATCATTTGCACACCAAAGTACTTTGATCTTCATCTCCTTATATAGCTTACCCCTTAGCAAATACCACTAGTCAAAATCACACTAATGCCAATGGTTTTCTTTCATGGGATCAATTATTCGTTGTTGGGTTCAATACTATGGGTCTGTACCATGGTAAAGACCCTTGGTATTTATAATACCATGGTAAATAGCCTTGGTATTTATAATACCATGGTGCAAAAATTGTACGCTCATTTGCTTCTTCATATTCGTGTCTGTATGCGACTTTGCATCACGAAACCTGTGTATGCTTCTTGAAACTTCATCTTTACCATTCCTCTCTCTCTAAACTGCTATGTCTTTGACCAAACTCTTTGTCACATGTAGACACATCCTACTAACATCTTCATCAAATAGGTTGTGATCAAAATACAACTAATCAATTAGGTTTCCATCAAGGACAACACATTATTTATAATGCCAACAATCTCCCCCTTTGGGCTTGATGGCAACCATTTTAGAGTTTGGTCACCACCACCTATAGATACCTGAAAACACATATGTGGATACACCAATATTTTAAAACACCAATTTACTCTCGCCCTTTAACATCAAGGGCAAAGGGATGACTCATGTTGAATGAAGGCTTCTCTCTTGAGCGTTGCAGATCTGAGTTATTGAGTATGAACACTAAATATGGACCATCCTCCCCCTGAGCACATGATGAAACTTGTGAAGTATGTGAAATGAAGTACATGACTATATGAATCAATTGGATATGACCTCTCCTATCACCAAGGACTCAAACTTATGTCAACCAACCATTCACAGTGGGGTTACAAACTACATCATATTCCCAAGAAGATGGGATTACATGACTTGACTACAACAATTCAACCATGAATGAATATTATAATTACATCATAGGTATTTACATGAAATTTACATGAAAATACATATACAACATTTATGACCGTGACCAAACTGACCTCAAAGAGACCATGACAGTTATCAACAACTATCATACACCATATAGGATCTGCACCATAATCATTTGTCGAAAACAACATGAACGACAACATGCACATTTTTCATCATCAATTTGCAAAATTTAGCTTCAATATCATCAACTTGTGACCAAGTATGCAACATCAACATCATACTATTTTCCATAGAGATCATCTATCAACTCATCCTCTTGACATTACCAAATTCAACTTTCTCTTTCCCTTTGTAGGAATAGCCTCAATCAATGTTCATCAAAGAAACATATCTTTTCATGAATCAACAGACATATGTGAGAACCAAGCATATCATCATAAAGTAAGATAAGGAAAAGTAGCTTCATTCCATAACCTCATCAATATGTGATTAAGGATTCCATGTCTCCAAGTATCATTTAGCAGATGTCCTCATAAAATCTATAGTAAAATCATTATCTTGGCCCATTTTCTTCATGTAAGAAGAAATATCATACCAAAACCACTTCATCAATATGAAATTTAAGTAACCATCCATGAAGGAAACCCATAACCGTAACAAAGCATGATGCAGTTAAAAAAAACTTCAAGAACATGAACATCATTAATATAAGAATCATTATGTAACAAGAAATTCTCAAGAAAATGTAATACCAACAATGTATTATTAGAAGCATAGAAAATTCTCCCCCTAAACCTGTGCCAACTATTCAGTGTCATATGTGATCATATCATCTCATATATCGGTAAGGACATCAAAGTATATTCATCAATCAATTATCTATTAAGGCATCAACAACTTATAAAAGTCGAAAATTACTTCTAAATAGCATAAACAGACTGTAACCATCAATCATCAGAATAAGAAAACCAAATAATAATTGTATGAAGCATATCAGAGAGTTTTCCCGAGTTTTTCCCACTATTTATTTATCATATAAAAACATACATGATTGTTCATATTAGAACTCGCGTATATATGTGACTTGTCTTCATAGGATCCTCATACAGAAAGTAAAATACTGAAATTTTATAAGCACAACCCCCCCCCCCCCCCCTGAGCTTGTTCTATTTGTACCTATTCACTGTTGCTACACCAGATGCACTTTCAGTAATATAAGAAACATGAATATCAAAAAAATCATAAGAATCATCATCAAGACAAAACATGTGTTGCACCCCCTGAGATTATACATCACTGATCCTGAGGACCTGATAATCATTTTCTATTCTTATGAGGTCATGTACCTCAGATCACTTTTGCAGTCACTGTGAGAGGTATTCTTTTAAGGACAATGGACTACAATGGGAACAATCTTCTTTTACTCTGAATCTGAATCCTCCTCATAACTGTTAGAGTTTCATTCTTCAAACACATATAACTTGTCTGGGTTTCTATATCCTCTTGTTATGGATTTTCCAGTTTCTTCAATCATAACCTTGCACTGTGTTGACATAAACAAAATTATATTTCCCTTATCTACCATTTGACCTACACTTAGAATATTATGATATACCCCTTAAACTAATAAAGAATCAGTTGCCCCTCTTTGTTTATTAGTTTTGGCTCTACCTTTTCCCAAACTTTCGTTCGAGCATTATTTCCAAGAATAACCTTACCATTTTGGTTTTTCTTAAGAGACTCCATCTTACTCTTATTTCAATTCATGTGATAAGAGCATCCACTATCTAAGTACCATTCATATTCTTCTTCAAATGAGTAGAGAGAAAGACCACACTTTATCTGTTCTTCTTTATGCTTATTATGAGAAATGGTGGTGGATCCATCTTTTTCAAGTCCTTTGACATCAATATTATTATATGGTTGCTTACCATGTTGTCTAAGGCGATCCATAGATTTGATCCTGCATCCATTTTCTATGTAGTATAGCTAGGGGGAATAGTATGGGGTACAGAGGGAAGTACCGAAGGGAATAGTGTAATAATGGGATGGACCGTATGCTTGTCCATACAATAATCATTGACATCTCTCGATGGGGAGTCTCTAGCGTCTATATATGATTCATACATACAATACCATGGGTCATTCCCATGGTTCTCTTAATACCATATATCTAATATCGTGGCTTAACTTATAATTATTGCCCATCCCAGTATTACATTATTCCCTTGGGTACTTCCCTTTGTACCCCATACTATCCCGCCTAGGTATACTACATTCTATATGCCCAAACTTGTTACAAGAATAACATCTTATATGAGCAGAGGAATCATAATATTTATGTTTCATATTACTTCTATTGTAATTAATATCTTTGTGACCAAATATATTGCTAGCAAAACAATAGTCTTTAAAGAAGCTTGACTACCTAGAAGTTGATGATCTTTATGTGAAGCATTATTTGCTTGTGATTGAAACTGACTACTTCTGCAATTAGCTACAACATGTCCATAATTATGACATATAAAACATTCAACATCATTGATCAGAGGAGGGACTCGATTAAAATTAGGAGTAAATGATTTTCTTTGAGGATTCACTTTCCTTTATTTTTTATCAAGTTGTCTTCTTATTTCTTTGTCTAGAATTTCAAGTTTTTCATTGTTACACTCTAAATTACTTGCCTCAGCTTGTGAGTCAAATTCCCCTTCAACAGTTTCATGAAAACGAAGACCATATTTGATGGCAGCAAACCTTTGACTACTAAGAATATTATCGAAAATTGAAGTATTATCTTGAAATTGCAAATTTTTTTCTTTTTCTTTTAATTTACCTTTTAGGATGTTTACCTCAACCTCCATTCTTTGATATCGTTCCTTTTCTAGATATTTCTTCTTCATACCTTCTTCAACCCTTCTTAATTCTTCCCAATCTTCAGAATATCATATTTCAACCCATTTTCTTGTTCTTAAAATGTTTTAAGTAATTAATATATGATATAATTACTTGTAAATGATAGATTAAACCTTGTGCATTGATGTAGAATTGACTGAAATTTAGCTTTTTGCTCCGTTGAAGAAAACACAACACATCTAGGATAAGTGCGGAAAAAGTACAATGCTGACCAAATGAGGCACTTTGGTGGCAAGAGAATGCTTCTCTAAGGGTTCCAGAGCTTCTCGAGGATAGAGAGAGGTCTCTTGGAAGTAGAATGAGAAAATGAGAGGTTCTTTCGTCTTTTATTGCTTTGAAAATTTGATTTTCTCCATGGGTGGTGTAGTGGGCCTACCATGTACTTTCTCATTTGCTTTGGAAAATGCAGCTTTCAAACCTTATGAATAATAATACATCATATTTAAAATATAAATACTTTTTGAAAACTTTATTTAAACTTTTTCCATCACTGCTCCTTGAGATGATGACTTTGATGGTGAAATCACTGATTTTTTATGATTTTGACCCTATCACCTAATGATGACTTGAAATGGAAAGAATGAGTAGGATGCTGACGATAATGACTATGACACCCTTACAACAATGAATGACTTGAGCATGAAGGTGAAAGGAGTAGTGATGACCTACCTAACATAACTAGTGACCAATTTTTTATTAAAAGACTATTTGAAACCATAAACACTTGTAGTAGAACCCTAACAAAAAATTTGTAAGAGCATATTTGATCACTGGTGCCAGACAAAATTGAAAGATGCTAACAAAAATAATATAACACACACCCAAAAAATTGTAGCACAATTTACTATTGTTGGCAGTTTTTTGGGTCTTCAGGTTCAGGAGCCATTTTGAGGCCCTAAATGACCTTTTTTTGGAAAATGGGAAAACTAGTAACTCTTAGGAGGGTTTTAAATCGAAATTTATAGTCATGGGATATATATTTCTAATGAAGTATCATATGCATCAAACAAATATCATATGCCAAAATTACGACACTAGGAAGTTGATCTACCAACTTATCCTAATAGGGTCCACAAGCTTTTTGCGCTTCATCACATAGGGTTAGGTTTTTGGATTTTTAGGGTTTTCTATTTTTTTTCAATAATAAATAGGCCTTCAAGCCTCATTATAAAATAGTTCAGAAGTCATGTAGCCACCACATCTCTTCTCAAAGATAAGCTACCATGGCATGAGATTGTTTATTTCCATTCTGCATGTAAACATTTTTTAATACATTGTTATTAATGAATTGAAGTTCTATTTTTGTTGTATCTTTGTGTTCTAGTTCAGATATGTATTTCATTTCATTCCTTAATAAATTTGGATCATTGGTATCAGAGCAGTCTTCTCTTTCTTTAATTTTCTTTGCATGTCCCCAATGAGTTCTGGATGTGACGAGTTATGGCTCGAACTGGTTGAACCTTTGCAAGGTTGGCCTTGCTAACCCCGACCGCCTCCCATGAAAGAAAAAAAGTAAAGAAAGGGGAATAGGAGATCATTCCAAAATATTTCTCAAAGAAGCCCTTGAACGAGAAAGTAGCAAAATAATGGAAAAAATTCCTCATATCCTTTGGTGGATGCCCACCATTGACGTATCGTCATCCAAAAGTCACTTTGAGGGAACCTCCCCCTTCAAGATATAAGTAAACCTTGATATCTCTATATTCAAAGTTAAAATAGATGAAAATGTTGTAGATTAATAATTGAATTTGTTGGAAGGTTGCTTTTTGATTGATATTTTCTTCGATATGGAGAAGATTAATTTTGCATTGCTTAAGGCCACTCCCCATTTCAAGGACTGGTAAGGAAACTACTGTGAGAAAAGGGTTGATGAACCCTTGTTATTTACAGACTCCCCTTCTTAGAACTCTTTCCAAGATGTTGTCACAGAACAATATTACTCTGTGCGGATCTATTAGGACAAGTACATACATTTGACCACACTACGACAACAAAGAGACCAAGATGTGCATGAGCTCACAAATATTTTCCATACTCTACGCACAAGGTTGGGTATTAAAGTCTCTAAGTGACATCTGGTGCTCAATCACTATGGTTTTCTGCACAAATACATTCAGGAAGAAATGGAGTTCCTGGACATCTCCTCGCTTGGTGAAACATATCGATATGTTGCCAAGATAGAAAAAAAAAATAAACAAAAGAAGCACAACTTTGGATTTGTGAATTAGAAGTAGGCAAGAGAACCACCAGACTATAGAACAAAGGACTCCATAGCCCAAGGAGAAGGCACATGGATCTGCAAGTTCTCTGCATTATACAGGAGAAAGCAGTCCCTAGATGGAGCAAATGTTGTAGCATTTTTTGGTTTTGATAAGATAGAATATTTAAAAAAAATGTTAAGTTAGGATATGGACATAACAATAGTGAATAAAATGTTAGTAAAAGGAAATATCTTGATGATTATGTCCATATCAAAGAAAATGTTAGGTTAGCTGGTCTAAAAAATCAAGGCAAAAAGAAAATGTTAGGTAGAAATAAAACAAATAAACTCTGAAAGTGAGCAAGTCTAAATGCCACTAATCTATTTCCACAAAATAATGGTTGTGTGCAACTTGTTTTTAAATGCCAAAACCCATGACATTCAAACCGTTTAATCTTGATTGTTTCACGCTTTAAATTTGATGTTATAGAACTTAGAAAATAAAGATCTGGCCAAACTATTTAATCTTGGCAGATCAGTAGTTAGGTAGGGAATAATAAGGTGCTCATCAGTTTAATTTGAGCCCTTGGAGGTTATAAGGGTATAATTAGATAGTTTGTTTTTTGTCAAATAAGAAGAAAGGAAAAGGGTTTGCTAGCTTAAATGCACCCATTAAGTGAAGAATAAATGATAGGATAAACAAAGGGTAAGTAGAGAAAGGTTGCAGAAGTTTAATGTTTGATTGCACAAAATGTACATTGATCATGTTTCTATACTCATGAGGCAATTACACAAAGCAAATGAAGGTCTACTTGATCAAGTAATTAACTTCTCATTCATCCTCGTTCATTCCTATATTCATTAATTTCCCCTTCCTACCTTCATACATTCATATTCATTCATTTCCCACTAAGAATCCCTTTTCCTAAGGTCAAAACCATTTTTACCTAGGAAAAGTGAAAACCCTATGTAAAATCCTTTTTACCATGTTAAATTTCCTTTTACCAAAAAGACCCACAAAATATGTTTATGCCTAAGTATTAACGAATATATGTCAAAGTCAAATAACTCATGAAAAAGCATTATACTTAGTGCTATTTCCCTTTCTGATCATATTTCATATTAGCATTAAATTAATGTATTAAACCCTTAAAATTCCCCTTTCCCATATAATATTAATTCCTTTTATAACATACCCCGAAACCTTAGTTTTATTAAGAAATTATGTATTTTATTAAAATATCGCATTGCAAATGTTCACAAATAGCAACTTTTCATATGAATGCACCTTTCCCCAATTGCGATATGTGATATGTCATAGACCCGAACCCGAGCCTAATATATATCATGTTTCATTCCCGTTTTGCATCCGCTTCCATCGCAATTCCCAACCAAAGCATAACCCTCCATGTATTGCGATCTCCAACTTTGATATGGAAGCCCAAACCCGACACTATATATATATATATATATATATATATATATATATATATATATATATATATATATATATATATATATATATATATATATATATATATATATATATATATATATATATATATATATATATATATATATATATATATATATATATATATGTATGTATGTATATATATCACAACCTATTGCAACATCGCATCCACCTCCATCGCAGCTTCCCGCTAATACCATAACCCTTTGCGCATTCTGATCTCTAATTGCGATAGACCCAGACCCGACACAGTTATATGTCATATTTCATTCTACGTCACGTTCGCCCATTGTCATATTCCTTTATGATGGGCCTTCCCCCGTTATACTGCAATTGCGATATGCGAATAGACCCGGACCCGATATCATTATCAGCTCCAATTTATATATTTTCAAATCTGCCATATACGTTTTGCAAAGGCTTTCTTTGTAAAATCGTTTTACGATTTAAAATGAAGAATTAACTTAAGCCTCCATTTTACCATAAAACTCCATTAAACTCAGTTTTAAACCATAATTAGGCCATTCCCACCATAATTAATCCCTCTGTACTCTTTCTTTCGCTCCACCACTGTTCACCTTCACCCGATAATTCAAAAGTTAACTGTTTTTCCATTAAACGCATAAAAGGCCATTTTTGCTTTGTTTTGCCTGTTTTACACAATGAAACCTCCATAATGCCTCTGCAACCACTAAATCCATTGTTTACCTTCTGATATGCCCTAGACTCCTTCCGATATCCTTTCAAGCTCAAATAAAGCCATTGAATGCCTCCTATGTCACCTTGTTTTTCTTAAACAGTTTTTTTGTTTTGCAGGTGAAGACTGTTGTTCCCGGTTTATAAACAAAAGCCTACATAATAGTTTCAAGACAAAGATGAGCGATTTATTGTTGAAAAACACATTAAACTGGAGTGCACAGTAAAGGTAGAAAGGATCACAGTAAAGATCACTAAGCCTGGTCACAGCATATTAAACAAAGTTTAAAGCAGTATCAGGTAAAAATGTTAAATGAAGCAATCTTCCAGTGTGAAGAATACAAACAAGCGACCAGTTGAAAGGGCAAAATATCATACAAAATGCTAGCACAACCTGAATAAAAGGGGACAACAAGAAGCAGTTCAATAGCTGCCCCTATCTTCTTGCATGAAGATCGTTTCCTTTCCTAGAATAAATCTTAATCACTTTTAGGATATTTCTTAAGTTTATTATTGTACAAATAACTCTCTTCTCAAGATGTTATCGGTTCGGAGTTCAAGATTCATAGTTCATTTCTTGTAAAGTCCTGACTGTTAATTCTAATTTGAACCTGGAAGTCACCTTTGAAGGAAGCTTTTACAGACACTTGATATACTCAGTGTTTCTGGAACCTTAATACAAAGCAGAGGATTCTGAATCTGGTTTTACACAATTTTGTGTTATCCTGTAATTTTTTCCAGTTTTCAATCATTATGTTTTCTTCATATGCATATGACTTATAGAGATATCTAAGTAGGAACAATTAGTGTTTCAATTGATTCCTATAAGCTCCTGAAGTGATCACCTATTAAGAGAATGGATTAATGAATTGTCTGTTTAGCTAATCCCCTCTAATCAATAAATCATCAACATCTTGTGTAAGCCTAAGTACACTGCCTCAAACCTTTGAAATGTAGTTTATAAGGTTTTCCAACTTATGATTGTTTTGTTTTACAGTCTAGAAACTGTGATAATCATATTTTTGTTGTCTTCTACTCACCACTTTTTTGATCCTTATCACTGTGTAAAGTCTTATAGTAGCCCTCTGTTGAGATATTAATATACCCCAAAGGATTAATTGCTTCAATTCTACATCTGTCTTCATTCACTGGTCTTCCAAAACTAAAACCCAAAAACCCCAAAACACTTTTTTTAGATGCTCTAGCATTAGTAGCTAACCTACTACTATCTCAGAGGTACAACATGGACCACCATGCATACTCCTCTACACAGTGCATGCAATTCCACATGGGTTCAAGCTTGTACACAACATAAGATGAGTGTTGATCTATCTAAAAATATACAGTTTCATGGAAAGTGAAGAACTAATACACTATACACAGCAACAGAAAATTCATAATAATAAAACACATTATTTATATTAATTTTTAATTTGAATTAAAATACTCTTATATGTGCCAAGTTCCTATCTCAGCGCTTGATGTTACATAGCGTCTGGCCTCCTTTTCACTATACCAAAGGCTATAATTTATATATAACACAATACACCGAATGGATCATTTCAGATCCATTCGTTTCTCCTAGGATCTCGTAATAGTTTGCTAAAATGATGCACTTCCCTATTTTTATAATAGGTTGACCATATCTACTTTAGTGAAATGGCTTACAATCTCTTAAAATAGTAATTTCATTAATAAAAATTTAACAAACTCAAAAAAACGTGAGTAAATCGCGTCCTCATGCCATGCTTCCTCTTTTCCCAGCATTGGATTCCGATTTTAATGAAGGGTGCTCGGATGCTCCTGCATCACTCAATATGTCTGTACCATGCTATCCCACACCATGCACCCCTGCAAGTTTAAGATTCATATAACACACTAATGATGATTCATTTATATGTCATATAAATACCAACCCATGGGAATAGAATAATTAAATTGAAGGTTTTCTATTTTTTTCAATATGAATAATAGAACCAATATAGAAATTTCTATTAAATTTTGAGAGTTCTTATGTCGTTATGTCATTTTTGGTGATAGATGCCAATTTTTATAAAATGTGTCTATTTCAAGTTCAAAAATGGAAATCTCATTTTTAGTTACCATGGATCCTATCTATTCCATAAATTCATAATTGAATTTAAACATGACTATATTGGGGCATTTCAAACCATGGAATTTGAGTGCAAGATCTCCATCCATTAGACTTGTTGAAAGAAGACAAATTTCTTGAAAACATATTCCTTTTATATTATTGTTATTTTCCTTTTATATTATAATTACTTGAAATATTAGAATCCTCCCAAATTGGAGAGTACAAGTAGACTCAAAGTTGTTTTATTATTTATAAGTTTGTCTTTCAATTCAAGCCATGAAGTTCAAAGTTTACATCATTTTCTCCTCTTCAAAATATCTTACATCCCATGAACTTGACCAAACTAAGTGGGAACATTTTAAAAACATTTGAATGTAACTCATGAAAGCTTCAATATATTTATTATTTCCAAAGTAGTATAAAACATTTACATTTATGATTTTACTTGGTTTCATTTTACTTTATATTAGGTGAATGATAAGGATTTAACATCGGCACACTATTCTAAAAGATTCATATTAGTATTCACAAATCAAGGTTTTAAATTTATTTTCATAGTTTTCTCCATTTTATCATTTTTTTATTTTTTTTAAGCGTGGGACTACATCTTCATCATGTCGAGGCAGGGTACATCTTCATCATGTCAAGGCAGGGAATTGAACCATGACTTCACATCAAAAAGCGCCTCAATAGAGCACCCAATCACTGTCTATACAAGACCCCATGGACTTCCATTTTGTTATTTTGATTAAATTAATTAATTAAGAAAAATATAATATAAAAAAGTGTCCTATGAAATGAGCTATAATTTTTTAAATAAATTAAGAATTTCTATCAACAAATCATAATTGGAATAAAGGAATTAATAAAAAAATCTAAATTAAAATGAAAATACAATTTAATTTAAAAATAACAAAAATATATCTTGATTTCTAAGAAATTTTACTATGATAAACACATATGAACTCATTTGACGACCCTTTTTGAAGTATTTGATGTGGTAAGTATAACGGTTACTTTGAGTAGACCAAAAATTAGTAAATAAATGATCATTTAATAAATTAAATCATCAAATCAAAATTATATATATATATATATGAAAATATTATTTTTACATATAAAATTTTAAAATTATAATAAACAAATAAAATTTACACATATGGAGAAGGGTTGATGTCAAGATTATTTTTAAGTTATTGTTTAATTAAATTAATAAATATATATCAAATAATTTTTTGAATATTATAAATTTACAAACTGAAATAGTTAAATATAAAAATACAAAACAAATTAAATTAAATTCACTAAAAACAAAAATTGGAATCAACCAAAAGTCAAAATTAACTAAAAAAAATTGAATTAACTTAACTAAAAACGAAAAATGGAATCAACCAAAAGGTCAAAATTAACCAACATTTAATAGATTAACGAGAAAGAAGAGAGTTAGTCGGAATTGTCCGGTTTAGAGAGATTGCCTCATCCCTAGCCTAGAAAGTCCTACAAGGTAAGGTCGCCGGACTAGCTACAAGGTAAGGTCCCCGTACTAGCTAGAGGAACTTCAGACTCTAAAGCATGGAACGAAGGGACTAGTTCAGGAGAGAAGGTATACAATTAAGCCGGGAACAATCTAACTACCACAATCTCACGCAGGCTTAGCTGGGAGGAGTCCAGATCCGAACCCAAATTCCAGTCGCAGGGCAAAAGGACCATAGCTTCTATCTATAACCCCCACCCACCACTAGGTTCCTACAAATAAATGAGGGAGGGAATTAGCAACTGATTAAAAAGGGAGAAATCAATAAAATTACCAACACGTTTTTTAACCAGAAAAGATTAAAAAAAGAAAAATGAAATTTAAAAATTAAGGTTCTAATAAATAATTAAATAAATAAAAATAGAAAATAAAATAAAATGAAAACATAGATATAATATTAACTGATTTAACCAGTTAAATATGAAATATAATTAAATACTAAATATAAAATAGTTTTAAAAAGAAACTGGTCGTAAAAAAAATAAAAATGAAATATAAAAGAGTTTTAAAAAGAAACTATATTTGCTTGACATATGGAAGCAGGCCTGGAATTTCAAATCCCCTATGCGTGTTAAATGAAAATTTGATGACGTTTTTGCATTTTTCATGCCCTTCATTTTACGTTCTACCCAAATTTGTGGGTGTCAACTACTCTTGCATTTCAACTTGCATTAATCTCCCTAAAAGAGTGCCTTATTTTTTCCCAAGTTAGCATATGTGTTTCGATATAGCATACAACCATACTTTTGATATAACACAATATGAGGTTTATTTGTTTCGATATAGCATACAACCATACTTTTGATATAACACATTATGAGGTTTATTTGTTACAGTTAAACTGCTCTAATGGTAGCTGAGTATGTTTTGATTTCCTAATTATATTGTCCAATGAACTAGTTTTCTTTTTTTTTAGGACTTAAGAGTCAACACAACATATATTTCGATATGAAATATAATGATTTTTTTTAGAGAAAAAAAATAATACATGTTGCAATAATTGATAGATATTTTGATTTTGTTTCTAGTAAGATGTATAAAGGAGGGGACTTTTTTTTATACATCAATGACTTTTATACTTAAAACAAATCATCTCTCAAATTCTTTAGCAAGTCCTTTTTTACTATTGTGTATATAATGAAATTAGTTGACCAACATGTTAAGCTCAATATTTAGATGAAATACCTTCAAGCTAAACACCAATATTTCTATAAAATACCTTCATGCTAAACAAGCATATTGAAAATATAACCAGCTGCAAAATCCTAACAAATACTATACATTTTTCTAATTTGACCTTTTCTCAACCATTAATAGAAGAAGAATAATGGGACACCACATAAAAAATGAGCTACACTAAAACATCTGGGTAATAACTCTACCAAGGAGATCCTATTACAAAAAAGACATCAGATACACCAATCACAATTTTTAAAGCCCAATAATCAATTTTATAGGAGAACCAAAAAATAACCATTTTCATGAAAAAATTGAGTCACTACAACCAAAATTACATCCTTACCCCAAGTTAACTTATAAGTTTCACATGTAACATCCACATTGAATCCACATGTAACCTAGACATAAATACTCCCAATATCCTGAATGAAACCACCATTTCCAACCACATATGGTAGTGCACACCTTAAGTGTCCATGTTACACAGATATTAACTATATTACAATTATTCCATGATTCTATCACACTCCTTTTAATATAAGTGGTATTTGTTAGGCAAAGAACTAGATTATCTTTTGGAGTTTCCACCATGCCAATTGGGATTCGATGCCAATTCAAACGCTTTTCTTTCCCTTAATTTCTTTGGCTATTCAAACGAATGCTCCGCTTGATTATTTTCCATGTTTCCAGGTTCTGTAAATTTCCCCTTGCATTGCATCAATTTCTTCATGTCCTTTACTCCACACTAATAAATAATTTACACTATTCGTAGTAAACAACATCTTAGATGGAAGGAATTTAGAGGCTTTCAGTTCCAATAAGATAAACGGCAATTTAAATTATGCGTCTTATATCATAATAAAGATATCTTAGATCAAATGAATTGATAAAAGGAAATTCAAATTATGAGCTCTCTTAGACCAAAGGAATTTATAATAGACTCTCTACATCCGAAGGGTTGCGAAGACAAACAGATTTCAAGTGATTTCCATTCGACATTTCAAGCATGTTTACTATGATTTCCATTCAGCGTTTCAGGCATGTTTACTGTTTATTCAAGAAACCTAGTACCGAGCATACTTATGACTGACGCTCAAAAGGATCCTTTGAAATAGATACGCAATGATGAGAACGATAAGAATCGTAAAGAAGAAATACCCTGACTTTCAAAAGATGTGTTACCGTTAATGAGCCTGGAAGAATTGTTGCCCTGATTGAGAGAATCAACGGGTGGCTCTACAGGAGTAGGCATGAACTTGTGCGTCCCTGTGATAAAAGCTAATCAATTTGTGCCTCTTTCCAAGGTTGAGTAGGAAATTAGAACCTATAACCTATCAGTTTAAGCCCGTTGCAACTTGCATTCGGTCATCAAGTGCAAGTAACCATCTAAGCGGCAGTTATGACTGGAGGGTGACCATTTAATCTGCAGTTAACACATGCCGCAACCACTGTACCCTAATTTTGTCAATTGCTATGGTTTCCATGTTAATGAATTCGCTTGCTAGAATCCAAGGTGGGAAAGAAGCAAACAAAACTAGATACCAGATACGTATTAATAAACTTAAATTAATAAACTTCTAAACTATTATCACTATACCAACTTAAATTAATAAACTTCTAAACTATTATCACTAATTTTTTTGGCGGTTCCCTAATAAATTCCAGAAACATTTCAAACATTGTCATGGCAGTTCTGATTGTAAATTGTAATTGAGAAACAGGCCGCTGATTTACATCGTCCGTGACGTTAACAATAATTCTTTGTGCGAAAATTTCAAAACTCATTCACCCTCATATTAGACGGTTTGGACAGTTGGAATGGACAATATTGGAATCCGCTTTCCATATTTTTAATTTTACTTTGGAAAAAAATAGGTATATGTTGCTGATTTCAGTTTGATAAAATATTCTCCTCAGTAAAAGATTTAGATTCTTTTAAACCCTTCTTAATTTCCATTCTTTGATAACGAAATAAAACTTTAAGTTACAGATTCGATCCGGATGTCCATCGTATCGTTTCAATGTTAGTGAGATTCACTTCAATTCACAACTAAAGAATCGTTTTCATTGAGGTTTCGATAGATGAATGCCTGAATAGACATGGATAGGCTATTGCAACATCTGCTCCGTTTTGGTTCGATCGTCATTTTGTTCAGTCTTCTTCATAGTCGATCTCCCTGTTCTTGAAATCCATGTTTGTTCTGCACAAGCTTCGAATGCAACGAAAGCTCCTGGCATCAATCGCCTTTCCTTTTCTTTCTTTATTGTGATCTTCGCCTGATAACCATGAAAGCTGTTTTGCTCCTTCTGTTCACTTCAGCAGAAAAATCACTGGCCAAGGATTTGCATATTTTGTTTGGCCGAGGATGGAACTCTGCTTGTGGAGGAAGCTAACATGTGTATATATATATATGCATTCGATTTTTTCATGGCCTATCTCCATATTCCTCAAGGTTGTTCTCAGGGAGTCCGCCATTTTGGATTTGACTCCAATCCGAGAAAAACACAAAGACTAGGACTAAAATCAAAACTGGTCGGGAATTTTTAAATTTGCCGTTAGCGACTACCTTCTCACAAATCTGGATTATCAAAATTCATAGGGGAAAAGTAATATGACTTGCAACATTCATCCAAAAATTTCAGATATTCGGATTATATCCTAAAACCTGTGTGTTTTTCCGTGATTTGTTCTCAATGTTTACTGTTTTCCGATTTATCAAGAATGAGTATGTTCACGTTTATGATAATGTTACGAATACTTATTTGATGCTGAAGGGAGATAATTTTTGAGATGTTCCTTCATAAACGTAAAACGTAAAACTTATTGCGAACGCAAAAAATTGTTGTTTCAAATTTTTTGAAAAGAATTGTGGAATCAAAGTATGAGCACACATGCATATTCCTACCTAGAAGTGCATGAACAATCTCATTCAATAGTGTCTGTCTTGTCTGTACATTAGTAAGCACATGCCCACTGGACTGAAATCTGAGATGGCAAGTGTATATGGTGATTTGGTGAGAAGCAAGAATATAATATTAAAAATACTGGCACAACCACGTGTCTGTCCATTTGCACATGCCTACTGGATTGAAATCTGAGTTTGCAAATGTATATAATGATTTGGCGAGGAGCAAGAATATAATATTAAAATTACTGGCACAGCTATATTAGTAAATATAGTTGATATGTTAAAGATAATAATTCTAATTCTAATTATTAATTTTAATTTATATTACTGCTATGATTAATAAATTTATTAGCATTATTAATTAATAAATATTAGTGATAATCAATTTATTAATATTGTTAATAATAATTCTTTTTTAATTAATATTGCTAATTAATTTAAATCAAGAGATTAATATTAATTATTATTATTATTATTTTTATTAATTAATTATTATTGTTGTTATTATTATTATTATTAAATATTTAATATTAATATTAATATTTTTTGAAAAAGTTTAATTGTATTTTCATTAATTTTAATTAAAAGTAATAATAATATTGTTAATTAACCATATTTATTAATATAAATACTTTTAAATAATTAAATAATAATAAATCCAAAGGATAAAAATTATAAATCCAAGGTATATAAACACTAAGGTTAAATTTATAAATCTTAAAATAAATATGGTTGACCATGACTGATTTCCATATTGAGATAATTCTTGTCACAATGCAATATTCACTGATGGTTGACCATGCTTGACCATGATTGATTTTTGTATCGAGACAACCTTTGTCACAATGCAACCTTGGACCATGGTTGACACTGATTGATTTTCATATGGAGACAATAATTGTCGCAATCCCACATACGACAATGGTTGACCATGGTTGACCATGATTGATATTATAAATCCAAGGGATTGATATTATAAACCCAAAGGAATAATAAACCAAAGGGATCAATACTAAAACCCCAAGAGATTATGAGCCAAAGGGAATAATATTAAACACAAGGGACTAATATTATAAATCCAACGTACGTATATAAACCCTAGAATAAATATTATAAACACTAAAATAAACATGATTGGCCATGGTTGATTTCATATTGAGACAATCCTCGTCGCAATTGGACCATGCTTGATTTTCATATCAACACAAACTTTGTGACAATGTGATGTTCTACCATGGTTGACGACGATTATCATAAGGAGACAATCTTTGTCATAATGTGACGTTGGAGCACGGTTGAGACAATGATAGATTTTCATATTGAGACAATCTTTGCCACAATGTGATGTTGGACCATGGTGGATATTATAAACCCAAAGGATCAATACTAAAACCCTAAGAGATTATGAACCTAAGGAAATAATATTAAACCTAAGGGACTAATATTATAAACCCAAGGTATATAAAGCCTAAGATAAATATTATCAAAACTAAAATAAATATGGTTGTTTATGGTTGACCATGGTTGATTTTCATATTGAGACAATCATTTTCATAATGCCATGTTGGACTATAGTTGACCATACTTCAGCATGGTTGATTTTCATATCAACATAAACTTTGTGATAATGTGACATTCGACCATGGATGACTATGTTTGATTTTATAAAACATGGTTGACCAAGGCTGGCCATGATCGACCATGGTTGAGCATGGTTGATGATGATTATCATATTGGAACAACCTTTGTCATAATTCAACATAAGGCCATGGTTGGGACAATAATTTGTTTTCATATTGAGACAATCTTTGTCACAATGCGACATTGGACCATGGTTGAATAATATTAGACCTAATGGACTAATATTATAATCCCAAGGTAGATAAACCCTAAGATAAATATTATAAACACTAAAATAAACATAGCTAACCATGGTTAATCTTCATATTCACACAATCCTTGTGACAATATGGTGTAGTACCATACTTGACCATGCTTGATTTTCAATTCGACAAAATCTTTGTCACAATGCGACATTGGACCATGGTTAATTCTCATATTGAGACAATATTAAACCTTAGGAATATGAATCCTTAGATTAATAAACCCAAGGAATGATATTATAAAGAGAAGGGAATAATAAACCCAAGGGATAGAAATTATAAACCCAATGTATATAAACCCTAAAGTAAATATTATAAACCCTAAAATAAACATGGTTGACAATGGTTGATTTCCATATTGAGACAATCATTGTCACAATGCGACATTGGACAATGGTTGACCATGATTGGTTTTCATATTGAGACAAATTTTGTCACAATGTGATGTGGGACCATGGTTGACCATGGTTGATTTTCATATTGAGACAATGATTGTTCACAATGCGACATTCAATCATGGTTGAGCATGACTCACTATGATTGATATTATAAACCCAAAGGAATAATAAACCCCAAGGGATTATGAACCCAAAGGAATAATATTAAACCCAAGGAACTAATATTATAAACCCAAGGTATATAAAAACCCTAAGATAAATATTATACACACTAAAATAAACAAATAGTGATGAATCGATGGTGGCTTGTTGGTCGAGTGTGCTAACGCACCCTCACCATATGAATAGTGAGTGACTCCGTCGATGGTGGCCCTAAGGTCGAGCCATGCTTACGCACCCTCGTCCACTTAGGGTGAGTCACTGTCTCTGTCTATCGCTTCCTTTGCATCGATCCATGTTCGTACTAGAAATACCATGCTAAGATTCTTTGAAAGTTAACCTTGATTAATCATGCTTGATTTTCATATTGAGACAATCCTCGTCATAATGTGACCTTACAGAATAATTGATCATTCTTAATCAACACTGATTTTCATATCAACACAATTTCTACATATTTAGAATTTAATTTTACATTTTCTATATTTAATTTCACAATTATAAATTAGTTCCATAGCAAAAACTTCTATTTAACTTATTTCTAAAAATACGTAGACTATCACTCAAAACATAATGAATTTGAAAATATCGCATGATTTTGTAACCTCTTTACGGAGAAATTGAACAATCAATCTTACAGCATAAGATTAATGGGCAAGATTAATAAGTTTCAAGGAAATTGAAAATGCCATACACAATATCCAGCTTAGCTGCAAGAAAATTGTCCGAAAATGATGCCGTAAACAATGAGTGTTGATGCCACAAAATTGGCCAGCCTGAACACGGGAAAATAATGCAATACAGAATCCGGAATGTGGCTGCCACTAAATTGACAACCTGAACACGGGAAAATAATGCAATACAGAATCTGGAATGTGGCTGCCACTAAATTGGACAACCTGAACACGGGAAAATAATATCAAACACAATCCGAAGTGTGGCTGCTACAAAATTGGAGAACGTGAACACGAGAAAACAACGTCACACACATCTGCCCTGTGGCTGATCCAAAATTAGCCAAGGTGAACGCGGAAAAATAGTCCAATAAAGATACTGTATAACTCCACATATTTAAACCTTATCATGTCGGTGTTGGACATTACAATTAAGAAAGAATTGGTTTCTGTACACTGTCGCCTTGCCAACGCAGTTGGGATCGCAGTTTTTCAATTTCAATATTATTTTATGCATCAGCAAGGACATTTCAATTTCAATATTATTTTATTCATCAGCAAGGATATAACATGCACGTCATAAGCAAAGAGGGCTTGTCTCAAGCATTGTTAAAATCGGATGAGCGATGGGCACAAGACAAGCTCTGAACGAATCATCATAAAAGCTTATTTGATCGTTCCTTCTTGAAACGTTTGCACTGTCCGCATAAGCCACGGATAGTGCAACAGATTGTTTGAATGTTATGCTAACGGGCTATTTCAACTCCCACGAGTTACTCTTCTTTTCGTTCTCTTTTGTTTTTTAAATAGCTCCATGGGGTCACTTGTCTTTCGGTTCATAATGTTACGGTGTCATATGAAATTTAACTTAACAAATTAGCATAGTCATGATGTTATGGTGCTAATTGAAATTATAAATGAGTACAGTAAAACAAAAGCTTTTAATAGAAATCAATTTCTAATATATGAGAAATTATCATGAATATGCAGAATTGTTGGTTAAATTTGATGTGTAGTTATCCACATTTCAAAATATACATGACATCGTTGACCTCTAGGAATTTTGTAAAATCTTCAATATGTGAATTAAATCTTCACGAGTATGCAATTATATATATTTACATCAGAGAAATATATATATATATATATATATATATATATATATATATATATGAGATGTTTATTACACATATATTTATAACTATGGCATTTTAGATATAAGAAATTCTAAATTAGACTAGAGAAACTCTAAGATAAAGACAAGATCAGTATGTCCAGAGTGACTCAACCAGCATGCTAGAAAAGGTCAATGTCCATCCTAACTCATATCATGCAATCTCACACTATGTAGCCTAGCGAGTCTAAGACTCATACAATATGCTAGAAAAAGCTTGTGTCCATCCTAACTCAAATCATGCAATCCCACATGATGGGACCAGCCCGTAACTATGGATGAATGTTAATTAAGTGTTGATTAATAGATGATTTGGGATCAATACATATGATTAGGCTTAAGCAAATGATTATCCAGGATATTTGTTTGTTGGCATTTATGTCAGAGTTAATGTTGGTCCGCTGGCTGTACTCGCCTCGATTTTTGCCTTCCTGCTCTTTGGTGTTACCAAAACCCTCGTTTCATTTCATTTGGTCATTTCTTGGTTTGCTCTCTACTGCTATGAGGGTTTGTGCTCAGCCTACTCGTGACTGTATAGAGCTTGGCAGCAATGCTCTGTATGTACCCAGCTATGAATTCTTCCACCTAGTGGCGAGGTATCTCCGCCCACACTTCCAGTTTCATCGCCTAGTTGCCTGGGCACTGTATTGAAGGCTCCGTCGACTTCGTGAGAGGGTCTATTCCGTTTCTCTGTTGGCTCTTTAGCCTTCTGCATGGTTATTATGCTTTCCTCTGTTTCCTTGTCTTGTTCTGTTACAACTTTTCTGGTTAAGCTTCCTGTTTTGATTCTTCGGTTGATGTATGATTGTTTTAATGCTCTGGCAGGTCGCAGTCACAGTGGCTTCCTCGGCTTCGCTCGGTCCTGGCAAGGTAACTTCACCCCTCCATGCAATAGCTTGTCTTCTTCATTTTTCTTCAACACTAACTGCAGTCACCCCTTTGTTTGCAGGGTTTTCACTGTTGACTGTGACTCAGTTGGGGTTTCGTTCCTCCAACGCAAATACTCTTCAGGTAAGCCATCTCTTCTGATTTTGCTTGTCAAATTTTATTTCCAGGTTGCTCTCGGCATACATTTAACTGACATGCTCTGTTGGCTCTCTGTGCAGGTTAGGGTTTGTTCCAGGCATGGTCTTCGAAATTGCTACAAGCAATGGCTCCAGTAGGGTCATTCTCTGCTACTGTTAACTAACTTGTAGTACTGTTTTCTCTGTCATGACACTGGGAAAAGTCCCAATACTCCTTTGTTTAGTTGTCTTTGCTGTCGAGCGACCTTGGCTCTATTTGTATGTAATCTTTGACTATTGTTGGGCTCTAGACACCTGTAATTTATTCTCCTTTTCTGTTGTGACTGACTAGGGTCCAACCTTGGCTTTCGGGGTTTTGTTGTTTCGTATTAACTTACTTTGTTTTTAACCGAGCACTCTAAATTGTTCTTGATGTATTCCAATATTATAGTTATAAAGGAGGGATTAACAAGAGAATCTGTGTAAATGGGTTACCTCTCTTTTGAATTTCATTCTTCAGCAGTTGTATTCTCGTTCTGTTGAGAAATGGCTCGTACTATTGTTTGCTTTCATATATTGGGGAACTGTTGTTGTTGTTACTGAAACTCCGTGCTGGGAACACTAGCATGGTTTATTTTTTGAACTCAGTAATTATTTCTCTCTTTTTAATCGAAACAAAAAAATAATAGATAGGAACGCACAGTGCTATTTAGTTTACACACACAGTAATTAGAAGAAAGCAAATAAATGTCATAGATAAATTGTTTACAAATGGATTCAGATATTCAGATGTTTGAAAATTATTTTCTCCCTCTTGTGTTTCTGTTCTCGTGCATTAAACCCCTTCAACATGTATTACATTGGTTTTTGTATTGTATTCAGACAGTTACTCGAACAGTTCATAGTTACCATTCAATTGCTTTTATAATTACATAATGGATAACTATTTTGGGTTTTCTTGTGCTGTAGGATTTACAATATTTTTCTTTTTAAATGAAAAAGACAGCTGTAAAAATGGATTAATAAAATGACAGAACAATGTGACTATAGTGACCCTAACCTAACTGTATTGTTCCTAATATCCCTTAAGTAGTAATGAAAAAAAAACTAGTTCCTAGACACTGTTTTGATCAACAAATGTAAATGAAACTAAATGACAATGAACCTGTCCTCCTTAGCTAAGACCAAACACGCAGCCATGGTACCCTTAGCTGGATGCTCCTGCATCACCACACCATGCAGCACAACAGGTTTGATACTCATATAGCACACTAACCATCTACCATTTCATTTATATACTCCATAAAACATTAACCTATGGGGATATAATAATTAAATTGAAGGGTTCTTACTTTTTTCAATAAGAATAATAGAAGTGACATGGTAATTTATATTATAATTTCATATTTTTTTTATGTAGTTTCTTTAGTGTTAGTATGTTGGTGATAGATCTCAATTTTAATAAAATGTTTCTATTTTGTGGCTAAAAATGGAAATCTAATGGTTAGTTACTATGGCTCCTAAGTATTTTATATATTTATAGACTTCTAATGCAAGAGCTCTATATTTGAGGTTTCAACAAATCATGAATTTCTTCGAAACATATTCTTTTTGTATAATTATTGTTTTCCTTTTATATTATTATTACTTGAAATATTAAAATCCTCCCAAATTAGAGAGTAAAAGTAAGTTCAAACATGTTTGATTATATATAAGGTTCTCTTTGAATTCAACTCTTCATGTCGAAAGTTGAGGTCAATTGCTCCCCTTCAAAATATCTTACATTCTATGAATTTGAGTAAACTACATGGGAACAACTTAAAAAGCAATTAAATGTGACTTATGAAAGCTTCAATATGTTCATTCTTTCCAAAGTAATGTTAAACACGTACATTTATGACTTTATGTTTCTTTTTACTTTGTACTAACACAACTATATAAATTAAATGATTAAATGGTTGATAAACACTTATAGATATTAATCCATGAGAATATTGAAAGCACTTTCTTCATGAAACATCTTATTTTCTTAAAATTTAAAAAAACGATACAAAATTATCTAAATTGTAATTTTATTATCATTATTCATTATTAAAAGAAATAATTCATAGGTTAAACATATATAGATTTGAAAAGACCTAGGACAAGACTCTTATCCATGGAGAATAGGGTTTCTTGAATTTTAATTCATTTATTAATAATTATTAGGTTAATGTTAGAATTTTAACCCCTACAAAATATTTTAGAATATTCATATTACTATTCACAAATCAAAGGTTGAAATTTATTTTCATAGTTATCCCCTTTTGATCGTTGCTCCTAAAGGAACTCTCCAACCCACTATGAAAGAGATGTTATGTAAACATTTTGTTTAGGAAAATTACATAAAAATTGAAAAAATAAATTAAAATACAATAAAATAAAATAAATAATTATAATTATAATTAATAATTAAACTAGCTTAGATTCATCTTAACACGATATCTATGAAGCTCTAAGAAGGACCAAATATCTTGAAGTGAAATCCTCATTTAGAGGGATCAATGAAAAGAGGTTTGATCCCCTCCCCACTTGGTAAATACAGAGTTAAGATGGATCTAGGTTGGTTTAGAAAAAAACACTAATAACTTTTAAAAGTAGATTTTAGAACTAATAAATATCTTTAAATTTTAAATTATTGATTTATTTTAATATTAAACAAGTAAATTCTTATCTAGAAAAAATGATCATTTTATCTATTCTTAATAATTATTAAGTGAATTGTAGAGATTTAACCTCTGCATAATATTTCACAATATTCATATTAGTATTCACAAATCAAAGATTAAATTTATTTTATAGCTGTCCCATTTTTATTATTTTAATTAAATTGATTAATTAAAATAATGGTCATATGAATCACTGTTATATGAAATGGGTTATGGATTTTTGAGCATGTGGTATTGTAATCCATGATATTATCCATATTATTATAACAAATTCTATTTATAAATTAAGAATCTCTGTTAACAAAGATAAAATTGGAATCAAAGAAATAATTAAAAATAATACGAAATTTATATTTAAAAGAATAATTTAATTCGAAAAAAAATTGTCATTCAAACGAGCTTTCATTACATTTTCAAAAAGGCACAGTTTACAGAGTTCGATTGAACAATCCCCGCTCTCTCATTCTGACTAGACTTGTTGAGATTGGGGACTGGAGGATACCATAAAAGGCAACTTACATACATTATTGTCAGAAGGCTCTCTAGTCCAAGTATAGTTGAGATAAACAAAAATGAAAACATAATTGACGACAACAATTTGAGTGGGATGAGGGGGGAGTACAGGGGGAGCTACAAAGAAACCAACTCGACCATGCATATGAAAGTCGATATGTTCCAGCCTCACTTCCAAGCTACAAAGGTGGTCGTTGATCCAACAGTGGCTTTGTCGGAGGCTGCTTAACTACTCTAGAATTTCATTCTGGGTGAATTGAATATCGTTAAAGTAATCCATCGTTTTGTTTCAGTCTTCATACCTGTGGTCCCTAAGAATATCCATATTGAGTTGAATGTGCTAGAATTGGTCAGCGATGGAGCCCATTGTGGCAAGAACTTCTACATTACAAAGTGAGGCGGCTAGAGCGTTAGTATCCTTAGAGTCTTGGCTATTCGAATTTGCAGTGGATGATATATGGCCAGGCTCGGTGCGCCCTTTGGGAGCTTGTTGCCTTCCTCCACTAGGGGGGAAACCTTGTTGGTGTGGCGTATGGAGAAGAGACAACCTGCAAAGCACACAACACTTACCGAGACCACCAACCACCCACGCTCAAAGATAGGGAGAACAAATGACCTCTCATCTAAAATACCCATCAACACATGGCACAACACCAATTAACCCTGGTTGAACTCACAAACCACCCTCCAGCTGGTCGAGAGACAGCCTCGCACCATATGGTATAGAGGAGTGCTTATCCAAAACACCCACCCACACAGCTAGTGTAGTCACAATTAACCACAAAAAAGAATACAAACCATTCTCCAGCCAGCCTAGAGACACCGTCAAACCAGAAAGTACCAGGGAGGGCCCGCGAAGAGCCAACAATCACAAAACTACAAACCACCGGAGGGTCGACCTTCAAAATGTGAGGACATGCAGAGGAATTAGAAAACGTAGACCGCTTACCACACATAGAGTACTAAAGTCCCAGAAAGTGTGCAATGGTAACCTCGAGTAAGAAATAGATGGTGTAACACCCTACAGTTGATAGGCAACCGGGTGCGCGCTCCACCCGCTCCGCGAAATTGACTAAGGCATGAAACAGTGCGAGGGGCGACCAAGGGCGTAACATATCTATGAGGACGAGTTGGTGCTCCATCGTTTATAGGGGTGAGATGGGGAAGCTTGTTCACAAGTTGACCGAGGAAGCGTTAGACGAATAAATGAGAATTGGGGGGTAGTCCCGCGCCATGGGCGGGCCGACCTAACAAAAGCGCTCAAGTCGTTCGATAAACGTATGGTTGGTGGAGAAAATGGAGGGTCAGCCAAGGGCACGACCTCCACACTTGTTAGCATATAAACAAGGCGACAATCGATGGCATTCTCACCATCGTTCTTCGGTCTTCACTCATCAACACAAGGTGCAAGCAATGTGATAACCACAGCAAAAAGGCGTAGGTTATGCGCCTAGTTGCCGAGCACGGTTGTAGGACTTGGCACGGAGGTTGAAGGCGCGAGTGGTGGGCATGTGAGGGTGCCCGCCCGCCGAAGGGTGTCGACAATTTTAGGGTTGCGTTTGGGTGTGGGACATGCACGGGTGCGCCCGCCTGGTTCGGCAAGAAGACTTGTGTTATATTTTGGTTAAGTCGTGGTGAGACCACCGTGCGCTCTTGTACGGGTGGGCACCCGACTTGGGTAAAACGCCAATCGAGCCTAGCTCCCGGTCACTTGTAAAAATTCTTCTATATAATAAAAGAATTCTCTTGCATATGATGTGTTCATCCTGCCGTTCTCTGATGTTGTTATATTAATGGTTTCCACACATTAATATGTTATTCATGTTTAATGATGAATGTTAAGGCATAGTTCGTAAAGTAAGCTAACAAAGGAAGATGTTAACTACTTAGGAGGTGCCACACTCGGCCAATTTAAGGAAAAAAGAATTGGGGCATGACAGGTCGTATCAGAGCAGGTTCACATGGAGTGAAGCCGTTGCTTGATGACGGACACAGAGAACAGACATGCATGCAAGGAAAAGTTATGGGGAAATCGTGGATTAATAGTCTAGGTTTCGTGGACTTGATGGTTCATGGCAAGACCATTCAAGCTCTGGTGGACACGGGGGCCACTCATAACTTCATGACGACACGGTTAGCAAAAGAGGTTGGACTGATGATCTTCCCATCGAATGTGGAAGTTAAGGCAGTGAACTCTAGAGCTAAAGTGGCAGGATTGGCACATGAAGTGCCTGTGCAGATAAAAGATTGGAAGGGTCAATTGGACTTCACAGTGATGGAGATGAACGACTTTGATATGATACTCGGACAAGATTTATTGAAGGGCAACAGGGCTATTGTTGTCCCCTTCTGTGATGAGGTGGTGTTGGTTGGATAGTCACAAACTTGGACTTTGCCCACTCATAGGTAAAGGAGGGAAGTCAAGGTGCAGCATGTTTCTACACTAAGTTTGGAGAAGGCTATGAAGGAGTAAGATATGGAGACATATGCGGTGATGTTCAAAGGAGGTGAAGGTGATGGAGTGGGGACGCCTGTTCGAGCAGAGATTTCTAAGGTGCTAACCAAATATGCAGATTTGATGCCTGATGAGCTACCAAAGAAGTTTCCACCAAGGTGTGCAGTGGACCATAGCATTGAGCTTGAGCAAGGAAAACAACCCCTCACTAAATCACCTTATCGATTGTCAGGGCCTAATTTGGAGGAATTGAAACGACAGTTAAAGGAGTTAGCTGATGCAGGTTTCATCAGACCTTCAAGGTCCCCTTATGGAGCTCCGATATTGTCCCAGCAGAAGAAGGATTTGAATGAGCTATGGATGTGCTGTGATTACCGTGCATTGAACAAGCAGACAGTAAGGAACAGGTATCCTTTGCCATTGGCTGCTGATTGCTTTGACAAGCTTGCAAAAGCCCGAGTGTTTTCCAAGCTGGACTTGAGGCATGGGTATTATCAGGTGCTGATAGCCGAAGGAGATGAGAAGAATACCGTGATAGTAACAAGGTATGGTAGCTTTGAGTTCCTTGTTATGCCATTCGGGTTGTGTAATGCTCCTGCTACGTTTTTCACTTTGATGAATGATGTCCTACGACCATACTTGGATCCATTCGTAGTAGTGTACTTGGACGATATAGTGGTGTATAGTGACAACCTGGAGGATCATAAGAAGCACTTGGCAATGGTGTTCGAGGCACTGAGGGCAAATCAGTTGTTCTTGAAGAAGTATAAGTGTGTGTTTGCTTAGACTGAGATTCCGTTCCTTGGGCATATTGTTGGTCAAGGGTACATACGGATGGAGCCGAGCAGAGTGAAGGCAGTCGAGGACTAGGTTGAATCGAAGAATGTCCATGAGATGAGGGTGTTTTTGGGCATGACCAACTACCAACGGAAGTTTGTAGAGGGGTACTCCAAGGTAACATCATCACTAACAAACCTATTGAAGAAAGACAAGAGGTGGAGTTGGATGGATAAATGTCAGAAGGCATTTGATGACTTGAAGAAGAGGATGGTTACAGCATCGATACTGAAGTTTCCGGACTTCGAGCAACTGTTTGAGGTACACACAGATGTTTCAAATTTTTGCATAGGAGGGGTTCTTATGCAGGATGGGCATCAGGTGGCGTACGAGAGTTGGAAGTTGCAGGATAGAGAATAGAGGTATCCAGTCCATGAGAAGGAGATGATTGCAATCATTCACTATCTTCATGTGTGGAGGCATTACCTGATTGGGAAGCCTTTTTTTTCCAAGACAGACAACGTTGCAGCAAGTTATTTTGCATCACAACCAAAGCTTTCTCCAAAGCAAGCTCATTGGCAGGACCTCTTGGCAGAGTTCGACATGACTATCAATTATAGACCAGGAAGACACAATGCAGTAGCAGATGCCCTTAGCAGGAAGGGACAACTTGTAGCATTGGAGGGAGAAGATCGGGCAGCTAGGAGTAGAAGTCGAGCTCAGATGTCAGAACAGATGCAGAATAAGATCAAGGAAAGTGCTGAAACCGATACTCAGGCATAGATTATAGTGAAGCAGGTGAAGGAGGGGAAGACACGGAAGTTCTTTCTCCGAGATGGATTCTTGTTCTTTGGAAACCGGCTCTATGTTCCAAAGTCATCTGGGCTCAGGAGGCACCTTTTGAAGGAGTGCCACGACTCGCCATGGGTTGGCCAACCAGGGATGCGTCGTTCTTTGGCATTTTTGGAGAGAGGATTCTTTTGGGAGAAGATGCAAGAGGATGTAGAGGAGTATGTACTTGCGTGCATTAGGGGTGATTTTAGGGGCAAATGTTCGCCCTTTGGCGAAATTAAGGGGTTTTAAATTTTTAGTGGGCGAATATTTTGTATCATAGTACATTTTTACAAATCACCTCAAATAGCCCACCTTATTTTAAGGGAGAGGGTAAAAAAGGTAAATTTAGCCCTTGAAATTAGGAGTTACAACCTTCCATTCGCCCATTTTCAAGAATAGGTTTTATTTAAGTGAATCCATTCGCCCATTTTCAAGAATAGGTTTTATTTAAGTGAATCCTATGGGCCAAAGGCCCAAATACCATATTTATAAAAGAGGTATGGTAGATTAATAAAAATATAAATAAATGAGAGGTATGGTAAATAAATAAATCATTTTTTATATTTACTCCATAAGTCACCTTATATACATGCAAGGGTGTAAACAAATAAAAATATAAGTAAAGTGGAGGTATGGTAAATAAATAAAACGTCTTTTTATACTTACTCAAAAGGTATGGTAAATAAATAAAAATATATATAAACTAGATGCATGGTAAATAAATAAAACCTCCTTTTATATTTAATCCATAACCCTCATTCTATTTATGAAGGCTCAAGAAAGAGGTTTTATTTAAGTGAATCCTATGGGCCAAATACCATATTTGTAAAAGAGATATGGTAAATTAATAAAAATATAAATAAGCGAGAGGTATGGTAAACAAATAAAACATTTTTTTATATTTACTCCATAAGTCACCTTGTATTTATGAATGGTATGGTAAATTAATATAAATATAAATAAACGAGAGGTATGGTAAACAAATAAAACATTTTTCTATATTTACTCCATAAGTCACCTTATATTTATACTATGGGACAAATACCATGGACTAGATTGTTATTAATACCATGCAAAAAAACGTTATTAACCCTAATATTAGTATTAATAAAAATAAAAATGGCACATGGTATTGACCCACGGTATTCACCAAAATTGTATTCACCAAAATGGCACATGGTATTGACCCATGGTATTCACTTGGAATGTAGCCTATTTAAATGGGGGAATTAAACCAGCATAGATCCATCTTTACTCTGGATCTACTAACCCCCGAGAGGTATCAAATATCGTGATATGCAAACTAGCATAGAGTGAAAAAATATTTGATCCGATCAAGAGTAAAAATGGATGTTGTAATTTAATGTATGTTAAACATTTTAGCTTGGTTAAAATAAAAATAAAATAAAAATCAACTATTAATTTTATTAATTTTTATAAATTACTAATAGTAATTTCTAAGCTCTAGGTTTATGATAACCCATGGTATTGACCCATGGTATTCATGTGAGCATAGACTATTTAAAGGGGAAATTCTATCTTAGATACATCTTAATTCTGGGTCTACCAAGTGCTCAGAGGGATAAATAGATTTCATCCCCCTAAGAGTGGTAGATGTGGAGTTAAGATGGATATAGGTTGGTTTTTATGATAATGAAGATATTAAATAGACTTAGGAAATTATATTGTAAAAACATCTTAAGGTGAATGGTTAAAGCATAGACATTGGACAAGTATATTTGTATACTTCTGTTTTAAACTGAAACAAATCCAGGGCTAAAAGGAATGGATTGATTGCACTAGTCATCCTTCTATAACTTTCCAACATATGCTGGAGTAAACAGACTGTAATTTGGGTAATTTTTCTAATTGCAAACGGTAACATACTTGTGTATTGGCAGGGTGGTTATGAGGTCCCTAGAAGTGGAGTAAACAAATTGCAATTTGGGTAATTTTTCTAATTTCAAACAGGAACATACTTGTGTATTGGCAGGGTGGTTACGAGGTCCCTAGAAGTGATGAATTTGATTTTTTCTTGGTTTTATATATAGTATTAGGTGTTTTCTCATGCTTTCTGTGAATGGCACGGGTGAATTTTATCCTACACCCACTAGGTTATCCATATGTAATTTCAGTAATTTTGATTTCAAAAGATATTTTAAAGAAATGCAATGATTTCATTTGTGTATTCAATAAACACAAGATTTTATAATTGAGTAAAATATTCGCCATGCCTGGTGAGAGATTCGCCAAAAAATTATATATACATATCATATTATTGATAAAATCGCCTTCCATTTTTCTTATATACCATGGAGATTCGCCCATTTATTATACATGTAAATTTAGGGGGGGTTCTTAAAATTTTCCCTAGCGTGCATCATTTGTCAGCAGGACAAATCAGATACTCAGAGGCATGGAGGTCTATTGCAGCCTTTACCGATTCCTGAGAGACCATGGATGAGTGTCTCGAAGGACTTCATCACTTAGTTGCCACATGTTCAGGGGTATAATGGGATCATGGTCGTTGTTGATCATTTTTCCAAGTATGCTGTCTTTGTTCCAACAAAGATGCCATGTGGAGCCGAGTGGATTGCGGAGTTGTTCTTTAAGAACATAGTGAAGTATTGGGGGATGCCATTAAGCATCGTGTCGGATAGAGATCTGCATTTTATAAGTAGATTTTGGACCACATTTTTCAAGTTAGTCGGGACAGAGTTGTTGATGAGTTCGAGTTACCATCCGTAGACAGATGGGCAGACCGAGAGGATCAACTCATTGCTGGAGGACTACTTGAGACATTATGTGACGGCTGATCAAAAGAATTGGCCTGAACTCTTGGATATTGCTCAGTTCAGTGACAATATTCAAAAGAGTTCTGCGATGGGGTATAGTCCATTTGAGTTGGTGAATGGGCAGATGACGGTTGCACCGCATACCATAGTGACAAGAGGTTTCTTGAGGAGTCCTCATGCGAAGAAGTTCATGAAGGCTTGGGATGAGACCTTGGAGTTAGCACGGTTGTGCTTGCACGAAGCTACAAGGAGAACGAAGAAATGGGCTGATCAAGGAAGACAGGATGCGCACTTCAGTGTGGGAGGTATGGTGTTTCTTAGGATTACCGGCGAGCAGTTTCAGCCAGCCAAGGGGACTGCGAGCAAACTGACACGGAAGTATGAGGGACCATTCCGAGTGAAGAAGAGAGTGGGGGAAGTTGCTTATGGGCTAGAGCTTCCACACCATATCCACATGAAGCATCCAGTTTTTCACATGAGTCAGCTGAAGAGATGCAAACTTGATGCTGATCATCCAGAGAGAGCTGAACTACCGAGAGGACCAGCCGGGATTGTGGACAAGCCAAGACTGGAGTTGGATAAGATTTTGAGCTATAGAACTACAGGGATTGGTTGCCACATGAAACGGGTGTATCTTGTCAGATGGAAGAATGCACTCAAGGAGGAAAGCTGGGAATCGGAGGACTCACTTCTGAGATGGAAGAAGAAGATTGCGAAGTATGGATGGAAGATACTGAGGCAGTCGGGATTGTCTAGGGTGACAATGATTTCGAGTGGGGGAGGATGTAACGCCCTGCGGTTGATAGGCAACCGGACGCGCACTCCACTCGCTCCGCAAAATTGACCAAGGCATGAAACAGTTCGAGGGGCGACCAAGGGCGTAACATATCTATGAGCACGAGTTGGTGCTCCATCGTTTATAGGGGTGAGCTGGGGAAGCTCATTCACAAGCCGACCGAGGAAGCATTGGACGAACAAAGGGGAATTGGGGGGCGGTCCCGCGCCATGGGCGAGCCGACCTAACAAAGGCGCTCAAGTCGTTCGATAAACGTATGGTTGGTGGAGCGAATGGAGGGTCAGCCAAGGGCGCGACCTCCACACTTGTTAGCATATAAACAAGGTGACGATGGATGGCATTCTCACCATTTCTCTTCAGTCTTCGCTCATCAACACAAGGTGCGAGCAAGGAGATAATCACAGCAAAAAGGCGCAGGTTAGGTGCCCGGTTGTTGGGCACGGTTGTAGGACTTGGCATGGAGGTTGAAGGCGCGGGTGGTCGGCGTGTGAGGGTGCCCGCCCACTGAAGGGTGTCGACAAGTTTTGGGTTGCATTTGGGCGTGGGATGTGCACGGGCGCGCCTGCCCGGTTCAGCAAGAAGACTTGTGTTATATTTTGGTTAATTCATGGTGAGACCACTGTGCTCTATTGCACGGGTGGGTGCCCGACTTGGGTAAAACGCCGGTCGAGCGTAGCTCTTGGTCACTTGTAAAAATTCTTCATATATAATAAAAGAATTCTCTTGCATATGATGTGTTCATCCTGCTGTTCTATGATGTTGTTATATTAATGGTTTCCGCACATTAATATGTTATTCATGTTTAATGATGAATGTTAAGGCGTAGTTCGTAAAGTAAGCTAACAACGGAAGATGTTAACTACTTAGGCGGTGCCGCACCCGGCCAATTTAAGGAAAAAATAATTAGGGATGTGACAGATGGAGTCTTGGAGACGGCTCAGTACCTTGTCCGTTCGTATGCCCAGATCCTAGTGACAACGCTAATAGAGGAGTCCAAACCACACCACGGTGCCACTTCCCTACATTGTGCCTCGCAACCAACGACGGGACCTCATGGAGCCGCCATCGAGCGAGACCCACACACTTCATTGATCCTCACAGCCAAAATTCATCGCTCGAGCTTCCAAGATGGACCGATACCCAAGCCAACCTTCACATTTATCAACAGTTCGCGCGAAATGAACCTTTGTATGCAGGGAATGATTATCTGAATTACACATGAGGGAGAAGTTAATGAGGGTGTAGAGCAAAAGCGAACCCCAATGGTAGACAATTGTTGAGTTGATCACCCCAATAGAAATATATATATATAGATATATGACCAATTAAATATGAAATCAAAAATATTTTTAAAAAGAAACGAGTCATACAAAAATTCCCCTACAAATTTCATATTTATACCATACATGTAGTTGCAGATTCCGTCCGTACTGAAATACAATGAAAATTATGAGCTTCGATACGCCACCATCCCGCTGGTAGTTGACAACTTCACATATCCAGGTTCAGCGACTCACAAATAACAATTCATTTAAATATTAAATAAAATTATTATCTTCGTGTGTACTCCGTTCAAATATTAATCAAAACTGCCACAAGATATCTATGTATCTATTAATTGGAGTGGTATGTATATCATTAACTTTGCACTCTATAATCTGTTGCAACTCTCCCATCTTCTATCGTTTCTTCTTCTCAGTCATAAATTAAAATTCTGGTGGTCAGATCAACACTGTATTTAACTCAATAGGGATTTGGTTGTGTCTGAGATTTTCGTAGGGTGTTTTAATGTTTGTGTTGTATATTTGGCATGAAGTTTTCTTGGGTATTTTGACGAGACGGACACGACGTTCCTGTCAGTGGGATTTGCGTCAAGAAGAGTGCTGCGTCTACACCCTCATCAATGTGATTGTTCCCTCCGATGATATATATTCTTGACTTATTGGTTTTCCGAAATTGTTTGGTCAAACATTGTCTTGTCCGTTCGGATGGTTAATTGTAATTGATAAAGAGGCCGCTGATTACATCATCCGTAATGTTAACCATAGTTCTTTGTGCAGATATTTCAAAACTCAGGCACAGTTGTGGATTCAGTTCAATCAAATTTAACAGAGAAAATGGAATGGCTTATATTGGAATCCTCCATATTTTTAATTTTATTTTCGAAAAAAGTTCTTGATTTCAGTTTGATAAAATATTTTTTTATTGATGAATTGAGAATTTTTTCAAACTATTGCTGAAGACTTTTTATTTCAATTTTAGGGGAGGAAGGGGTGTTGAATTTTATTTTTCGATTAGTGGAAGGCTTTTTATTTCAATTTTAGGTGGAGGAAGGGGTGTTGAATTTTATTTTTCGATTAGTGGAAGGCTTTTTATTTCAATTTTAGGTGGAGGAAGGGCTCTTGAATTTTATTTTTAAACTTTAATGGATGGTGGGGATAAATTATAGAAGGAATATGTCAGTCATATTTTTTTTTTGTCTGTCCATGATCTCGGGTAAAGGGGAGCTCGAATTGTCCAACAAAAATAATAAAAGGTTAGTTTTCAAATTGTTAATAAAACAGGTCGCAGTGAAATAGAAGAGTTGTTGGATATGGGATAAACCAACGCTCCCGCTGTGTTTAGCAACATGTGTGGTGAAGGAAGTGTTATTGAATTTTATTTTTAAACTTTAACGGATGGGGGGATAGATTATAAAAGAAATATGCCAGTCATATCTTTTGTCTTATTCCATGATCGACCTTTGCAGGTAAAGGTAAAGGGGAGCCCGAAGAATTGTTGGACATTGAATGAACCAACGCTCCCCCTGTGTGTTTACATGTGTGTTTAGGGACATGACGGCCTCTTGTGATCAGTATCTCTTGCGATGTGGTCATTGACTAAGACAGACACCTGATGGGATGGTTGACTAACCCATGTGGTGTTTGGTGTAACCTCAATCACAATTCCCAACAAGTGGTATCAGAGGGTAGGTCACTAGTTCAGTATTGAAGAAGATTATTAGACATTAGATCAACTGAAAAATCCATATAGAGTTTAAAAAACCATTTAAATAAACACAAATCAATTTCAGCTCAAATTTTTTAACCAAATTCAATAAAAAAAAACCTCACTAAAACTAACTCCATAAATAATCTCCATCCTCGAAGATCCCCATCCAATCGCCAGGTTCTTCAGCAGCGAAAAGATCACTGGAATGACTCGACTAATCTCCGGGAGGCTCTGAAGTATTCGGCAAATATATTTGTCATTTCAATCACAGCTGATATGTTTGGTATTGTTATGTGACAGGCCGAATTCTTGATGTCTCTGTTGTTGACTCTACTTGCATACCTACCACGAATAATATAGGTCGTTTATGCTAAACTCAACACTAATGTTGTGTCGGGATTCTAATTCGTCTAATCCAATACAAACGCCAACCTAGGACAAGATTACACAGAACAGAAATTTGAGCCCTAACCGAACCATATTTGCAAATTTATGTATTCTTTAATGATATTTTAATCGCACGGCGTTCATCAACCAGGGGAGCAATGAGCTTAAATGACAACATTGACTGCTTAAGCAACTTTCATTTAATTTAGATATATGTTATAATATTTGTCGAGGATTATATTAAATGACAACATTGACTGCTTAAGCAACTTTTATTTAATTTAGATATATGTTATAATGTTTGTCGAGGATTATTTAAATGTGTGCGGAGATACATCAACTTTTTTAAAGATTGAGTTGACCTATAAAATCTAAAAAAATCCAAAAAAAAATAAAAAGAAAAATATAGAAAGAATAAATAAATATTTTTTAATCATTATTTTACATTAATAACTCAAAATTGCATAAAGAATTACAAGTTGTGACCACAAACATTTTAAAACTTTTAATTAGTTTCCAGACAACACAAACACTATATTTTAATGGCAGGGTGTTCATCAACCGGGTGAGCACTGAGCCTAAATACGAAGATTGACTGCTTAAGCAGCTTTTATTCAATTTAAATAACAAAAAAATATCAAATATTTTTTATATAAAGAAGAAATAAAAGTAATAAATTAATTTTAAAATAGAATCTCAAAATTGTTTAAAGAATCACAAGTGGTGACCACAAACATTTTAGAACTTTTAATTTGTTTCCATACAACACAATAGTGTTCCATACAACACAAACACTAACACTCTTTGGGAATGAGTGTTCCATACAACACAAACACTAACACTCTTTGGGAATAAGTGAATGATAATGTGAAATAAACGAAAGATGTTATTTTCAAATGAATGTATGGTTTTTTAATATGTGAGTAGTGGTAATGTTACCGAAACACAGTCTTGAAAATGATGTTTAATGTTGTCAGTTGACATTACTGAGCATAAGTAAGTTTAATATTGGTAAAAATAAAAGCTATTAAATAACAGAATTTAAAAAATTAAAATTAAAACTAATTTTTTTTTAATATATAAATTAAAATAATAAAAAAATACATTGCTTATCCATACCAAACAACAAAGATTAATTTTACGAACTTCTACAAAACTAAGCAATAAAAAGAAAACAAAAACAATTTACTTTATACAGTAGCATAAAATTAAGAAATGGCACGAAAACAGCAGAAGTGGGCTAGCATAATCGTGAGTGAATTTTATTCGAAATACTAATGCAAAATACAATAATAGTTAAAATTAAATATATTCATTTATGGCTTTGCAACAAATATTGGTAAAGATTAATATTCTTTAAAATAAAATGAAATTAGAGAAAGTTGTAGTATTCTTAATCAAAACTTATACACTGACCAATAAAAATTAATATTTGGAAACGTTTTATATGATTGTAAAACAAAAACTGATAAGAGTATAAAATAACTATAATATAATATAATATAATAATCTTTTATGTAATTGGTATAAAGTATACATTATTTAATATTTTTTTTATAAATTACTATAAATTAATAGATTCTTATTTCAATAATTTTTTTATTTTTTATTTTTTAAATTTATTTTTTAAATAATCATTAAATTATTAATATATATTTGTTGATAATTATCTTATATTTTTTTTATACCGATTATTATTATTATATATGGAATTTAATTTAATTTAATTTTTATTTAATTTTTTATTAATTTCAATTAAATTTGAAAAAAAAAATATTATAATTATAAAATTCAATTAAGTTTTTAATAAATAAAATTCATTATACCACCAAAAAATTATATCATTGTATTTCAATTTAAAAACTAAATCTTAAAACACAAATATATATATATATATATATATATATATATATATATTAGAAATTATTGATGATAGTGGTGGTGGTGAACGTCCAGTGAGACAAAGTTTGGTCTATCAGACCTAAAGAAACGAATTATTTAGTTTGATTTAATATTTTATTTTTATGTTCAAAAAGCTTGGAGAGAAGCCTCCCGAGCTCACTGTAATTTTGACATCGTAAAAGGCTAGGAAGGTCAGTGTTGCAACAAAGATTTTAAAACTAAGATCAAATGTGGTTGTACGTGGCGCACTCTAAGAGGAAGTGATTTTCATCCTCAATGTTCGTATTCTCACAGAGATGGCAGAACCTTTCCATCCATGGTGTTTTAGGAACTACCCAACGACCTGTTTCACTATGGAGCTCATGAGATTTCGTTCTAATCTTGGCTATATTAATTTTCTTCTTTGATCTAGTTAAAACAGAGAGATACTTTTGATCTTCTAGGGAGGGGTTGATGACCTCCTTATAATTTCTTAATTTTCTTTTAGCTGCTAAATCTTTCTCACAACACATTTCTTCTTTGAACTTAGAAGTAACAATATTTTTAATGCTATTAATGTTTTGCAATGCAACATTCTCTTTGATCTCCCAATGGTTTAACCAGGCCATGGTGTATTTATACCAACCTCGTTTGAGCCTTAGGTGGTTTTGGCTGGAATTTAAAGTTAGCTTAGGAAGTCTATGGTCTCCTATGTTATTGAGTTTGTGCTTGTACAACACAAGCCTAGTCATACCTAGGCTCTCGATAGGGGAAAGACCCACCTCTATAAGGAGAATAGGATAGGGTGTGTTGCTTTTAATTTTTAGGTTATACGTTATAGAATGCTTCTATATTTGCTCAATCTTTCTCTAGGATTCTCTAGAGATGCTACAACCCCAAACCTCACATACATATAAGATAACCAAAGTGACTAAAGTTTCAAACAGGAACTTCTTTCTATCCCACATTACGAGGTTTGCCATTTTACAATTATTTTCAAGACCAAAATAAGCTTTCCCTCCCCCATTAGTCCTTTTATCAATGCTATAGTTGTAGTTCATCTTGTGATGAATATCAATTCCTAGGTACTTGTAGGAAGACACTTCCTCCAAGTTACTATTTTCATACATAAAATTAGTGTAAGTGTCCTTCTTGGATTTGATAATCATAACTTTTGTTTTGTCAGTGTTAACAATCATACCCATGGTAGAATAAAAATCCTTAAGAAGTCTAAGTTTCTTATCAAGATCAGATGGGCACCTTGCGAGAAGAACAATATCGTCAACGTAGCGAAGAAGGATGATGACTATCCCAGTCATGCCAGCACATCCTGCTTCCTCTAAACAACCTTCTAGCTTGTCGATGTAAATGCCAAATAGGGTAGGAGAGAGGGGGAAACCTTTTTTAACTTCGATATTACACAAGTAATATCTTTCGACCACCCCTCATTTCTCTTTAACTTGGCAATTACATTCTCGTATAACCTTATAGCAACATCTCTCAACTCAAAAGGAACCTCTAGCTCTTCTAATATGTTCTAAAGGTTGTTTCTAGGAACCGTATGGAAAGCCTTTCTAAAGTCCACAAAGCAACAAAAGATATTGGATTTATCATTGCAGCATTCCTCCACAATGATGCTAAGTGTAACGAAGTGGTCTGTTGTTGAGTGCTGCTTTCTAAAACCCGCTTGGCCTTTAGCCTACTTACCTTCACTTTCAATCGATATGCTCAACTTCCTTTCCAAAATAATACCATATAACTTGGCTAGGAGAGGGTTGATAATAATTGTTCGATAATTAGAGGGGTTATTTTTATCCCCACTTTTAAAAATAGGGATAATGAGGTTTTGAGTCCATGGTTTAGGGAACCCTTGCTTGACCACTTGATTGAAAAGCTTCTGAATGTGGGGGATGAGGACAGGACCTCCAATTTTTAAGATTTCCACCTGGTAACCTTCAATGTCCTTAGCTTTCCCATTAGGCAAGCGATTAACCCCAAAATCAATGTCTTCTAATGAGAAAAATTATTTCATTGTGAGAAGGGTTTCAAATTTATCCATGACATTTGGAGATTCATAAATCTTTTTAGGATAGGAATTCCAGTCGTGTAAAGCAATTTTATCATTATCTTTAGTTTTTCTATTTAGAATGCCTGCAGAATTTCTTAGGAGCTACCTTTGAGAGGTGTAAGAGATTCTCTTGTCTTTTATGAATATACTACCTTTTTTTCCTTTTAGTTAGGGCTTTGTATGTTTTTATCTTTCCAATTTTAAGAGATTCATCAACAACTTCGTTAATTGCTCTCTTCGCACTTTTATAATCTTTGTCATACCATGGGTTGGTTTTGCTATTTCTTTTATTACTTGAAACTTCAATTGAGAACTTGTTAATAGAATATGAGACAGTTGTAGTAAAATTATGATAGATATGTTCTATGTTGTCTATACTAGATAAAGGAAGCAAATTAGTTTTTAGTTCATTTAGAACGAGATCTTTTTTATTTCTATCAAAGATTAACTTCTTTTGGCTATAAGGATTATCTTCTATGGGATCTCTATGCATGACAAAATTAAGAGTTATAAGTAAAGGCCTATGATCAGAGTCAGGCTCGTGGTCATTTAAGATGTCAAAATTTGTTATTTCGTTGTATAGAGGGAGATCAGAGATAACATAGTCTACCACGCTCCTACCAAGCCCATGGATGCAGGTCATCTAATTTTTATATTTCTTTCAGATAAATAAAATTTATAATAATAATAATAATAATCATTTAATTTGCCCACGGGGCTTTAGATTGACGGTGAATGGGTGCACTGTTAAGGCACTCCTTGCGATAGGTCACTCGTTCAAATCCCCCGTGGGTACTTAGGTTAGTCTTAACTAGAAAAAAAAAATAATAATAATCATTTAATTTTAACTTTAAGGTCACGACAAAGCTAGATACTTATCTTAGTGTTTATATACCTTGGGTATATAATATTAATCCCTTGGGTTTAATGTTATTCCCTTAGTTATATAATACCTTGGCTATTTAATATTAATATCCTAGATTTATTACTCATTTGGATTTATGTTATCAATCGCTCAGGTTTATTAATGTAAGGCTTCAAATTCCTAGGGTATACTATTATTCATAAAGGTTTATAATATTATTCCTGAGGCTTAATATAAATCCCTTGAGTTATAATCATGGTCAACCATGATCCAATGTCACATTTAGAGAAAGATTGTCTCACTATGAATATCAATCATGGATAGCCATGGTCAACCATGGTTAGTCATGGTCAATCATTGTCAACCATGGTGAACCATGGTTAACCGTGGTCCAACGTCGCATTGTGACAAATATTGCCTCAATACGAAAATCAATCTGGGTCAACCATGGTTAACGATGCTTCAATGTCGTATTGTGCCAAAGATTGTCTCAGTGTGTAAATCAACTATGATCAACCATTTTTATTTTAGCATTTATAATATTAATCATAGGGTTTATATACCTTGATTTATAATATTTATCTTAGGTTTATCATAGGATTTTCTCAATATAAAAATCAATCATGGTCAACCATCGTCCATTGTCTCAATATGAAAATCAACCATGGTCAACCATGGTACAACGTCATATAGTGACAAAAGTTGTCTTGACACTAAAACCAATCATGGTCAACTACAGTAAACCATGGTCTAATGTCACATTGTGACAATGATTATCTCAATATGAAAATCAACCATGGTCAACCATGTTCCAATGTCACATTGTGACAAAGATTATCTCAACATTAAAATCAACCATGGTCAATAACTATGGTCATATTGTGACAAAGATTGTCTCTTGGTCCAACAACCCATTGTGACAGCCATGGTCGTCCATGGTCAACCATGTTCCAACGTTACATTGTGACAAAGATTGTCTCAATATGAGAATAACCCATGGTCAATAAATATGGTGACATTATGGAAAAGACTGTCTCTTGGTCCAATGCCACAGTTTCACTACCATGGTCATCCATGGTCAACGATGTTTGAACGTCGCATGTGACAAAGATTGTCTCAAAATGAAAATAAACCATGTTCAAACATATTCAATTATGGTAAACCATGCTCAATAACCATGGTCCACCGTGAAATTGTGACAACATGGTCAACCATGGTCCAACATCGCATTGTGACAAAGATTTTCTCAATATGAAAATCAACCATGATAAACCATGGTAAACCATTGTCCAACATTGCATTGTGAGAAAGGTTGTCTCAATATAAAAATCAATCATGGTCAACTATAGTCCAACGTTGCATTTTGACAAATATTTTGTCAATATGAAAATCAACGGTAGTCAACCATGGTCAACCATGTTTATTTTAGAATTTCTAATATTTATATTTTGGGTTTAATAATATTGTCTTTGTTTTATAATCCCTTGGTTTTTAGTATTAATCCCTTTGGTCTACAATAGTTATCTTAAGGTTTATATACCTTGGGTTTATAATATTAATCCCTTGGGTTTAATATTATTCCCTTGGGTTTATAAAACCTTGGGGTTTTAGAAATAATCCCTTGGGTATATAATATCAATCTATTAGGTTTATCAATCTAAGGGTTCATATTACTGGGGTATAATATTATTCATAAGGTTTATAATATCAATCCTAAGATTTAATATAAATCCCTTGGGTTTATAATCATGGTCAACCATGTATAATGATGCTCCAATGTCATATTGTGACAAAGATTGTCTCAATATGAAAGTCAACCATGGTCAAATATCGCATTGGGACAAAGACTATCTCAATATGAAAATCAACCATTTTAAAGATGGTCAAACATGTTTATTTTAGGGTTTATAGTATTTAGCTTAGGTTTTATATAGCTAGGGTTTATAACATTAAACCCTTTAGTTTAATATTACTCCTTTATGTCCATAATCCCTTGGGTTTTAATATTAATCCCTTCAGTTTATAATATTAATATGTTGGGTTTATTAATCTAAGAGTTCATTTTACTAGGGTGTAATATTATTCATAAGGTATATAATATAAATCCTTGTGTTTGATATAAATCTCTTGCATTTATAACCATGGTTAACCATAGTCAACCATGGTCCAACGTGTAAATGTAACAAATATTTCCTAGATAACAAAATCAATCATGCTAAACCATGATGAAACATGGTCTATTGTCGCTTTGTGAAAAATATTTTCTTAATATGAAAATGAACAATGGTAAACCAAAATCTTCCATGTATATTTAGGGTTTATAATATTTATATTAGGGTTTATATACCTTGCATTTATAATATGATTCCCTTTGGTTTATAATACCTTGGGGTTTTAGAATTAATCCCTTGGGTTTATTATTCCCTTCAATTTATAATAGCAATCCCTTTTGTTCATTAACTTAAGGGTTAACATTCATAGGGTATAATACTATTCATAAGGTTTATAATATTAATCCCAATGTTGAATATAAATCCCTTGCAATTAAAATCAAGGTCAACCATGGTCTAACGTTGCATTGCGACAAATACTATCTCAGTATGAAAATCAATCATGGTAAACCATGTTTATTTTAGGGTTTAAAAAATTCCTATTAGGATTTTTATACCTTGGGTTTATAATATTTATCCATTGGGTTTAATATTATTCCCTTGGGTTTTTAGTATAAACCCCATGGTTTATTATTCTAAGGTATCATATTCCTAGCGTATAATATTAGTCAGAGGGTTTATAATATTAATATTTGTGTTTAATATAAATCTATTGGGTTTATAATCATGGAGAATGATGGTACAAAGTTATATTGTGACAAAGATTGTCTCTTGTTCCAACATCACATTGCGACAACCATGGTCAAACATCCCATTATGACAGATCTCAATATGAAAATCAACCATGGCCAACCATTTTCTAATGTCACATTGTGCCAAAGGTTGTCTCAGTATGAAAATCAATCATGGTCAACCATAGTCCAACGTCGCATTGTGACAAGATTGTATAAACACGAAAATCAATTGTTGTCAACCATGGTCAACCATGCTTATTTTAGGGTTTATAATAGTTATCTTAGGGTTTATATACCCTAGGTTTATAATATTTATCCCTTGGGTTTAGAATCTCTTGGGTTTTTGTTATTAATCCTTTGGGTTTATAATATTAATCTTAGGGCTTATATACCTTGGGTTTATAATATTAATCCCTTGGCTTTAATATTATTCCCTTAGGTTTATAATACCTTGGGGTTTTAGAATTAATCCCTTGGATTTATAATATTAATCCCTTGGGTTTATCAATCTAAGGGTTCATATGCCTTGGTTTTATCAATCCTTTGGTCCAATGCCACATTGTGACAACCATGGTCCAACGTCACATTGTGACAAAGATTCTCTCAATATGAAAATCAACCATGGTCAACCATGGCGAGCCATTGCATAACATCACATTGTGCCAAAGGTTGTCTCAACATGAAAATAAATCATGGTCAACCATCATCCAACGTCGCATTTTCACAAAGATTGTGTCAATATGAAAATCAACCATGGTCAACCATGTTTATTTTAGGGTTTGTAATATTTATCTTATAGTTTATATACATTTGGTTTATAATATTTATCCCTTGGGTTTATTATTCTCTTGGATTTATAATACCTCAGGGTTTTAGAATTAATCCCTTGAGTTTATAATATCAATCCCTTGGGTTTATCAATCTAAGGGTTAATATTCCTAGGGTATAATATTATTCATAAACTTTATAATATTAATCCTAGAGTTTAATATAGATCCCTTGGGTTTAAAGTCATGGTCAACCATGTGCAACCATCATCAAATGTCACGTTGTGACAAATATTCTATCAATATGAAAATGAACCATGGTCAAATGTAGCATTATGACAAACATCATCTCAATATGAAAATCAACCATGGTAAAAAATGGTCAACCATGTTTATTTTCGGGTTTATAATATTTATCCTAGGGTGTATATACATTGTGTTTATAATATTTATCCCTTAGGTTTAATATTCCCCACTTGGGATTTTAGTGTTAATCCCTTGGGTTTATTATTCCTCTAGGTTTATAATATCAATCCCTTTAGGTTTATTAATATAAGGGTTCATATTCCTAGGGTATAATATTATTCAAATGGTTTATAATATTAGTGATTGGCTTTAATATAAATATATTGGGTTTATAATCATAGTCAATCATGGTCTAACCTCACATTGTTATAGATATTTTCTCAATATGAAAATAAACCATGGCCCAATGCCCCATTCTTACAATGATTGTCAGAATATGAAAATAAATAATTGTCAACCATGGTCCAACATCGCATGTGACAAATATTGTCTCAATATGAAAATCAAACATGGTCAACCATGATTGTTTTAGGGCTTATAATATTTATCTTAGGGTTTATATACATTGAGTTTGTAATAATTATCCCTTGGATTTAATATTATTTCCTTGGGTTACTGGTCAATATATTGTGGTGGCTCGGGGCTTTTAGGTGACAAAATTCTATACATGGGAATGCTTTGAGGGTGGGTGCATGACACCTATAGCCTTTTCGAGTTCGAGAGGTGTCCTAAGAGGAATAGGGGCAGTTCTCTAGTTGGTTGTCATGTTTAATGAATTCGAGAGGTTGGAGTCTCCTTGGGTAGTCGTAAGTTTAGAGAAAGCCTGGAAGTGGACAGGTAACTCCCATTCTTGGAGCCTAGGATGAGTCAACAACAAGAAGATGGTGGAAATAGCTAATTTTTTTCGATTGTGGGTGTGTAAGTTCTTGAGGGAGAGAAGGGAGTGCCTGTGAGCGTGGGAGCCTGCGATTGTTTTCTCAGAAGGAATGAAACAACAACAATGGAGGCCCCGTCATTGGGGCGGCCAACGTGGGCATGCTGATTACAGAGGTGTTGGTGCCTCTTCCTCTAATGACAATCATTCAACCAGCCTAGATAGGGATGAGGGGCGTGCTCATATTTTGCATGAGCCACCTGGCGATGTAGTCTAGGCTAACATATTAGATTCCATTGTTGAAAAATTACAGAGGATATAGGCCAACATGGACATCCTCGGGGACCACATGTATGAGGATCACAATGAATATGTTTCCTACTTGAATGACATCCAATTCATCCAAGAGAAAATTCTGGAGCAACTACCTCATGTCCGATGCTGGCAGTGTAGAATTAATGTTCGTCTGCGTGAAATTGAAGAGCATCTGAAGCACATTGAATTTCACTAGCATGACTAGCAAATTCAAAGCGACCAACCAACTCATATAGACACGCATCCACCACGACCACCACCCTGATATGCATACAATAGGTTGTGTCTTAATTTTGGTTTTGTTTTGACTTGTATGGCCCAGATGCCCTCCAGAAATAAGGTGCGAATTGCGAAATCTTATGTTGTATATTCTAGCTCTAATGTTGACAAATTCAGTCAGAGTGAGGCAAGATGAGTTGATGACCAATAATGTGTACTTGTTTTGCCTTCAGTAATATAAAATTTTTGTTTTGATCGACAAAAAAAAACAGTATTTCCTTGGGTTTATAATATCTTGGGTTTTTAGTATAAATCCCTCAAGTTTATTATTTCCCTGGGTTTATACTATCAATCTCTTGGTTTTAGTCATTTAAGGGTTCATATTCATAGAGTATAATGTTATTCATAAGGTTTTAAAATTAGTCCTTGGGTTAAATATAAATCCTTGAGTTTAATTAATTAATATAAACTATAAAAAAAACCAATATATATATATATAACAAACAATATTAATATAATAATAATAGTTTAATTATTATTATTATTTATTAATTAATTTTGAATTATTATTAATAATTATTTAATTATTTAATAAATGAATTGAAAATTAATTGTTAAATTAATTAACATAATTTATATTAATAAATATATTTAATCATATTTATATTAATACAACAATATTAATAAATAATAATAATAATTAGTTATTTATTTATTGATTTATTATGAATGAATTATTATTAATATTTACTGATTAATAATACTATTGAATTTATTTAATAATAATAATAATAATGTGGTTGTGCATGTGATTGATATAAGCTTTCGGCATATATCAATGACATTTATCAATGTCGTTGTGGTAATTTACGTTATTTGATAATGAATTAAAAGTTTAAATTACAGATTTGATCCGAATGCCTATGATATCATTTCAATCTTAGTGAGATTCGTTGCAATCCACAACTAAAAAAATCATTTCCATTTCGGTTTCAATAGATGAGTGCCTTAATAGATATGGACAAGTTATTGCAACATGTGCTCCATTTTGGTTTTGTTCTCATTATGTTTAATCTTCGTCATACTCCATCACCCTATTAATGAAATCGATGTATGTTCTACATAGATTCGAATGCAACGAAAGCTCCTGGGATCAATCGCCTTGCCTTTTCTTTCTTGTGATCTCTGCTTCATAACCATGAAAGTATTTTTTCTCCTCCTGTTCACTTCATGAGGAAAATCATCGGCCAGGGATATGCTTATTTTGTTTGGCCGAGGATGGAACTTTGCTTGTGGAAGAAGTCATGCAGAAACATTGGTGTATATAAGACATTAATTCTTGGATGTGAAAATGATTCAAAAAGAAGCTTCTTGAATTTCGAGAAGAATTTATATTTTCTATGTAAATAAATTGTATTTTCAAAGCTGATATATTTTATTAGTTTTAGAACTAGATATTCATAGTTTTAGCAAAATTATTGATATGTGAGATTTTTTTCATAAGAAAAAGTTAATCTATCTTGAAAAGCATGAGAGATTTTAAGGATAGATTGACTAAATTTAGAATTTATGGAAATATGGTTTATGGACCGATTAATGGATGATTTATGAAGTAATTTTAGGATTTTGCAAAGGTTGGTTTATGGATTGATTTATAGGTGATTTAAGTAGTGCTTTTAGGATTTAGAAAAACTATTGCATTTCTTAATTCTACTTATTATAACCCTACGAGCAATGAGAGAATGACCAAATCAATGTTAAAATTGGAGAGAAACAAATGGTTTTGAGTATTTGTTTTGTTAATGTAATGAAGTTGTGTCATATCTTTTGTGTATGAAGTGTCTATGTACATGATCATTGAAGATTCTTAAAATATGGAACTAGTAGAATTAAGTTCCTATGTTTGTGAATTGGGAAGAGAAATCTTATTGACTGTTTAGTGAAATTAAATTTACTGAATGTGTTAAATGATGGAGACCAAGAATCATTGGTTAAAATGGGAGATTTGCAGTTAAATTCCTTGTGAATTTTGTATTGAATTTAGTTATGGGTTATGTTGAGGTCGTATGGAGATCCTAAGTAGAGACCAAGAAGATATATTGAGTTTAATTCTGGATTATGTTGAGATCGTATGGAGATCCTAAGTAGAGACCAGGAAGATGAGTCGTAGCAGGAAGTTATCAAGTGGTATTAGAGCACAAAAGATCCTTGCATGTAGTCTAGAGGATAAGTAGTGGAAGAAGGTACAAGGGATTGAAGATCTGGTAAGATATTTGTCTTCTTTGTGTAGGTGACAACAAAGGAAGGTGAGAATGTTTGTGATAGCCTAGAGAAAAGAGTGCTTGAAGGTTTCCAAAGAAGACAACCAGCATGATGAAAGACCCCTAAACTCAGGAGAAAGTTTGGTGAGATATTGTGTAGCAAGGTGGAGACTTGTTATTCCATAGGTGTGTTGCAACTCACGAGTTGAATTTCTTATGAGAAGACCATAAAGCATATGTGAAGGAGGTCATAAATTTTTGTACTTTGGGATTCTTATAGGGAACCATCAGTTCATCCTCTAAAAAACCAACAAGAATGAGTTATGGAAAACATAGTTGTCAAAAGGTAGGATAATATTTATTTTGTAAAAGATTAAAAGCATGAAAAATCAGATTTGTGAGGAATCTTAGAAATTTGTTGAGAGCTTTGTGGAGAATATCATGTTGGGAGCTTTATGGAGAAGATCGTGGATTTTGAAATTATCCATGATATTGTAATTTTATAATATAAATTGAAAACATGTGTTTGTATGGACGGTGACCATTAGAATGAATATCTCGCTAACCAAGGTGCCAATAGATGCTATGTAATAGTATAGTGGGTTTAATTAACAAAATTTGATTTCTGGTTTATGTAATTCTATGTGTGTGAATAATGGGTTGATGTTTTGATGGCTTGATGGAGAGATGGTTTGAATTTGTTTGATGGATTAAGGCCACATGTAACGACTATGTGAGTCGAACATGAATTGATATTGCATGCATATATAAGACAAAGTGCCCAACAAAAAATCATAGTAAACCTATAACCCACAAGTACAAGATCAAACGCACTGCCAACAAAAAAGCATAGTGGACCCATACCCACAACTACAATATCGAACACACTGCCCAACAAAAAAAAAGTGTAGTAGACCCATAACTCATAAGTACGAGACTAAACCCACTACCCAACAAAAAAGCGTAGTAGACCCATACCCCAAGTCCACTGAAAATATTGAAAATGAAAAACCCCAATTTTGTTTTCACCAAAACCGACGTCTATATATATATGTGGAGATAATCCAAATATATATATATATATATATATATTCATTCGTCACAGTTCTGCATTTGATCTCTTTGTGGCCTCTCTATGGGTGACCCATTTTACATTTCACACCAATCATAGAAAAACTCAAAGATGTTATATATATATATGAATTAACATCAAAAGTGGTCAACAGTCAGAACTGAGAGATAAATTGAAGTTTTTAAATCCTGCGTTAGTGACTACCTTCTCGCAAATCTGGAGAAGTAATAGGACTTGCAACATTCATCAAGAAATATCAGATATTGGGATTATATCGTAAAGTTTGTTTGTTTTTTTCGTGATTCGGTTTGAACATTCATTGTATTCAGATTTTTCAACAATGTGTAGATTCACGATATTTATTTAATGGTGAAGGGAGATCATTCCAGGTATACTAGTCATAGTAGACAACAAAACCTCTCCTTTCCCTTAGTGTTATAGCTCTAAAATTTCAATCCAAAAACTTTTATAAAATCAGATAATTATTATTCTAAATGATTTGTATCATTATTCTAAATGATAGATAATTATTATTCTAAATGATCTGTATCATTATTCTAAGTGATTTGTATCATATGTATCGTTCTTTCCAAATAAAAACAAAATTACAACGCAAATTAAAAATCCTTCTAAAGATGACCATGATTAGCATTCAAATTTAAATAAAACATCACACAAAACATTCATCGAAAGAACACAAAACATTCAGCCGAGGATTTGCCTTATCAGGACAAAGTAACTGTGCCAAGTGCAAATTGACAGGATAAAATCATTTTAATTCTTTATAACAATTTGTTATTTTTTATGACTATTTCTTATTTCTTACTATAATAGTATGTAGACAAAATTTCAGTAGATGGTTATCTTATTTATGATAAGCGATTGCTTCTTGGGAAATAAATAAGATAAGTGGCTTAGTGAGTGGTCGAAAACGACCTGAAATTCATTGAAGTGCGAAAAACCAGTTATCGTTATGTCGCCTACCATGCATAACACAAAGGGAATAAGCCTTTGGGCCTGTCATTTGAGTCTCTGTTCGGACGTTGTGGTGACCAAATCTTTGATTTACCCTCGAATTGTTTCTTCATGTCTAAGACATCAGGTTGATTGCCTTTCCATAGGTTTGTATTCATATTTGGAATTAGCTATTTGTATTCATCTTTGGGATTGGCTAATTCTTTAGAGTTACAAATCAATATGGCCTGCCCACCCCTAAATATTTAGGGGAACTATTTAAATTTTCTCTCGAACCACTTTTTTCTTCTCTTGAACCATCTACCTTGGGGGACAAGTGAAAATACTAATGCATTTAGAAGGGCAAGGAAAACCAATAACTACCTAGAGCTGGGAGGCTGAGAAGCATTTGTTAATTATATTATTATTATTATTATGGTTATAATTTAAATAATAATAATTATAATAATTATAATTGTTATGATAACTATATGAGCATATTACTTAATAATACGTAATATATATTATAAATATATTAATATAATAATTTATTTTATATTTATTTTTATGTTTATTAATATTAAATTAATATTATTTAATGTATACATTTTATAATTATAGTTAACAATAGTTTACCATAGTTAATTTTAGTAATCTATAATTAGACTTAGCTATCATGGTTTATTGTGTTGACCTAGTTTTACTAGATTGACCTAGATTTAATACATTGAAAGTTTATCAAGTCTAATATTAAATACTGACAAGCATGGCCAACAATGTTCACCCATAGTAAATATATCCTATGGTATACAACATTATAATCAACCATTGGTATCCTTAACCTTTGATCTAAGTTTACTAATTTGACCTATATATACTAGGTTGACTTAGGTTTATTAGGTCTAATAATAATATTCAAGAATGTCCACCCATAGTGAACCGCATTTCACCATAGCTAACCAATGTCAACCTTTATTCATCTATAGTTAACCCTCATTGACCATAATCAACCATAGTGAACTTTAATAAACCCTAATCAAAGATTAAAAAAATTTAATAACAATAATATTACTTTTAATAAGATATATTATTAATATTATTATTAATGATAATGTTAAGATTTATATTTTATTTATTTTAGTTTAAAAACACTTAAGACTACTATGGATATTAATACTAATATTTATGAATAAAGTTTATATTTAACCAGGTTTAAGGTTTGTATGAGATATGGTTTAACGAATTAATATTTAAGTTTTTTCAATATTTAATTTTTACTATAATATTTATAACTATTTTTAAGAGTGATAATATATTTAATATTATTTTCAAGAGTGACAACATATTTAATATGACAAAAATATTTGTCACAATATGACAAATAAAAAATCAATGTTATAATGTCACAAGCAAAAACTCAATGTCACATTGTGACAAAGAAAAAATCAACATCTCAATATAACAAATCAAAATAAACATAACAATGTGATAGAAAAAAATCTCACACTGCAACGAACAAATAATAATCTCACAACATGATGATATAGTTAAACATAGTCAACATTTATATAGTTAATCATAGTTAATAATAGTTATCCTTAGCGAAGCTTAGTAAATATACTCAACTATAGCTACCCCTTGTTGACCATAATCAATCCTAGTCACCATTAATAAACCGTGATCAACCATAAACAACTTTAGTCAGCCTCAACAAGGATTAATAATAATAATAATAAGGTATATGTTAGGAAAAATACTGAGAGGAGGGGGGGGGGGGGGGGTGGAGGGGGCGGGGGAGGGATGAATCAGTATTTAAAACTCATTAAAACCTCTTTTTTTCTTACTCATTTATTTGTACGTGCTTTATTAAAAGAAACATGCGTATGTACATCATTGTTATGCAGATAACTAGCGTATATCTAATTAAATTACTTTTTCAGTTAATTCTTCATCTATTTAACTTAAAATAGTGTATTAGTACTTCAATAGGCATTAATTAAATAGTAACCATTTGAATTAAGATTAGAATAAACCATCAAACATAAAAAACAAATCAACGCACATGAACACTAGGATTTTTAGATGGAAATTGAATGTGGGAAAAAACCATGGTTTTTGTCGTCTTTGTCTTAATCTTTTATTATAATGAAAAATGTCTTAAAATATTGTACTAGAACAAACTCATACCAACACATAAGCACCCACCTGCAGAAGGCTACGACTTTCTCTCTCACCCACCTGCAGAAGGCTACAACTTTCTCTCATTCTCCAACACCCACTGGAAAGGAACTCCAACCCCTTGATCTTATTTACCAGCACCCACCGGAAGGGATCTCCTACCACTTGATCTTTAACTAGCTACCACTCGAAGGAAGCTTTGACTCCCTTACTTAAGGCTCCAACCCTCAGCACCTCCGTGGTCCACATTTCATAAATTTTCACACTGGATCCACCTGATACAAAACATCAGAACATGTAGGCCACTTTTCATCAAATTTTTAAATTGGACCCACTACCATCGTTTAAGCCCAATGCCAAATATCAAAACTACAATTAATCACTGCAACAAATCACTCAATCACTGAACCAATTGAGACCCAAATCAATCAATTTATTCTGAAACAACCAAAGCAGTTAGATCATTGTAACCAGAAGACCAATACTGAACCCAAACACTGCATCAACTTACTGAACTAACTAAAAACACTAATCAATAAAATGTCAGAATATATACACTACTTTACTTCAGCAAATCTGCATGTATACGCGACTTCCTTTAAGCATACCCCCATACAAATATCAAAAAATTGAACCCTGAAACTAAATTACTGTCATTCTCAAATAAACTCTGAGTCACGCACAAAACCACTGAATCATTCTGAAATAATGATATATCCATCATTGATCTTCAATCACATACAACTATTACTATGATCACTCTTCAACATACCAATCCACAATCCATACATCTTCAAACACCTCTATTAAGCGAAGATCATCAAGTAAGACTTCATTAACATATATCGAAAACATAGCAAGAGTGATTAGACTGATCAGACATCTTATTTAGCAAAACCTTAGCTTATATACGTGCTTTCCACAAAACACTTCCGCATGTATACGCACTTTTCAGGAATTAAACACATGTATCGATCTGAATTGACACACAACTTACCCACATTAGAGCTATGTATGTACATACCTTTCAGTTTATCAAAATATCGTACAGATCTGCAATTATTGACTGATAGCTTCGCTGCACATTACACCTTCAGAACAAAATCCCATCCCTTGAGATACATAACAAAACATGTGTGAGACATAAATGTTACAGATCAAAATAGTCCATTATCAATGTAGTCATTTTAGATCTATTAGATCTGATCCATAATCAAATTCCTGGGTGCAGACTTAATTTCAGATCAAGCAATTCATTAGTAGCCCATTATATGCATATTTTCTTCAGATATAATTATTCATGAAATATTCATCACTTGCACACCAAAGTACTTTGATCTTCATCTCCTTACATAGCTTACCCCTTAGCAAATACCACTAGTCAAAATTACACTAACGCCAATGGTATTCTTTGATGGGATCAATTATTCATTGTTGGGTTCAATACTATGGGTCAATACCATGGTAAAGACCCTTAGTATTTATAATACCATGGTAAATACCCTTGGTATTTAGCATACCATGGTGCAAAAATTGTACGCTCATTTGCTTCTTCATACTCGTGTGTATGTGACTTTGCATCACGAAACCCGTGTATGCTTCTTGAAACTTCATCTTTACCATTCCTCTCTCTCTAAACTGCTATGTCTTTGACCAAAATCTTTGTCACATGTAGACACATCCTACTGACATCTTCATCAAATAGGTTGTGATCAAAATACAACTAATCAATTAGGTTTCCATCAAGGACAACACATTATTCATAATGCCAACAATCTCCCCCTTTGGGCTTGATGGCAACCACTTTAGAGTTTGGTCACCACCACCTATAGATACCTAAAAACACATATGTGGATACACCAATATTTTAAAACACCAAGTTACTCTCTCCCTTTAACATCAAGGGCAAAGGGATGACTCATGTTGAATGAAGGCTTCTCTCTTGAGCGTTGTAGATCTAAGTTATTAAGTAGGAACACTGAATATGGACCATCCTCCCCCTAAGCACATGATGAAACTTGTGAAGTATGTGAAATGAAGTACATGACTATATGAATCAATTGAATTTGACCTCTCCTATCACCAAGGACTCAAACTTATGTCAACCACCCATTCACAGTGGGGTTACAAACTACATCATATTCCTAGGAAGATGGATTACATGACTTGACTACAACAGTTCAACCATGAATGAACCTTACAATTAAATCATAGGTATTTACATGCAATTTACATCAAAAGACATATATGACATTTATAACTGTGACCAAAGCGACCTCAAAGAGACCATGACAGTTATCAACAACTACCATACACCATATAGGATCTGCACCATAATCATCTATCGGCAACAACATGAACGACAACATGCACATTTTTCATCATCAATTTGCAAAATTTAGCTTCATTAATATAAGAATCATTATGTAACAAGAAATTCTCAAGAAAATGTAATGCCAACAATTTATTATTAGAGGCATAGAAAATTCTCCCCCTAAACCTATGCCAACTATTCAGTGTCCTATGTGATCATATCATCTCATATATCGGTAAGGACATCAAAGTATATTCATCAATCAATTATCTATTAATGCATCAACAACTTATAAAAATCCAAAATTACTTCTAAATAGCATCAACAGACTGTAACCATCAATCATCAGAATAAGAAAACCAAATAATAATTGTATGAAGCATATCAGAGAGTTTTCCTAAGTTTGTCCCACTATTTATTTATCATATAAGAACATACATGATTGTTCAGATTAGAACTTGCATATATATGTGACTTGTCTTCATAGGATCCTCATACAGAAAGTAAAATACTGAAATTTTATAACCACAACCCCCCTTGAGCTTCTTCTATTTGTACCTATTCACTATTTCTACACCAGATGCACTTTCAGTAATATAAGAAACATGAATATCAAAAAAATCATAAGAATCATCATCAAGACAAAACATGTGTTGCACCCCCTGAGATTATACATCACTGATCCTGAGGACCTGATAATCATTTTCTACTCTTATGAGGTCATGTACCTCAAATCACTTTTGCAGTCACTGTGAGAGGTATTCTTTTAAGAACAATGGACTACAATGGGAACAATCTTCTTTTACTCTGAATCTGAATCCTCCTCATAACTGCGAGAGTTTCATTCTTCAAACACATGTAACTTGTTTGGGTTTCTATATCCTCTTGTTATGGCTTTTCCAGTTTCTTAAGTCATAACCTTGCACTTTGTTGACATAAACAAAATTATATTTCTTTTATCTACCATTTGACCTACAATTAGAATATTATGAAATATCCCTTAAACTAATAAAGAATCAGTTGCCCCTCTATGTTTATTAATTTTGGCTCCACCTTCTCCCAAAACTTTCTTTCGAGCATTATTTCAAAGAATAACCTTACCATATTGGTTTTTATTAAGAGACTCCATCTTACTCTTATTTCAAGTCATGTGATAAGAGCATCCACTATCTAAGTACCATTCATATTCTTCTTCAAATGAGTAGAGAGAAAGACCACACTTTATCTGTTCTTCTTTATGCTTATTATGAGAAATGGTGGTGGATCCATCTTTTTCAAGTCCTTTGACATCAATATTCTTATATGGTTGCTTACCATTTTGTCTAAGGAGATCCATAGATTTGCTCCTGCATTCTTTTTCTATGTAGTATAGCTAGGGGGAATAGTATGGGGTACAGAGGGAAGTACCCAAGGGAATAGTGTAATAATGGGATGGACCATATGCTTGTCCATACAATAATCATTGACATCTCTCAATGGGGAGTCTCTAGCCTCTATGTATGATTCATACATACAATACCATGGGTCATTCCCATGGTTCTCTTAATACCATATATCTAATACCGTGGCTTAACTTATAATTATTGCCCATCCCAGTATTACATTATTCCCTTGGGTAGTTCCCTTTGTAGCCCATACTATCCCCCCTAGGTATACTACATTCTATATTCCCAAACTTTTTACAAGAATAACATCTTATATGAGCAGAGGAATCATAATATTTATGTTTCATATTACTTCTATTGTAATTAATAGATTTGTGACCAAATATATTGCTAGAAAAACAATAATCTTTAAAGAAGCCTGACTACCTAGAAGTTGATGATCTTTATGTGAATTATTATTTGCTTGTGATTGAAACTGACTACTTCTGCAATTAGCTACAACATGTCCATAAATATGACATATAAAACATTTAACATTATTGATTAGAGGAGGGACTCGATTAAAATTAGGAGTAAATGATTTTCTTTGAAGATTCACTTTCCTTTATTTTTTATCAAGTTGTCTTCTTATTTCTTTTTCTAGAATTTCAAGTTTTGCATCGTTACACTTTAAATTACTGGCCTCAGCTTGTGAATCAAATTCCCCTTCAACAGTTTCATGAAAACTAAGACCATATTTGATGGCAGGAGACCTTTGACTACTAAGAACATTATCCAAAATCGAAGTATTATCTTGAAACCTCAAATGTTTTTCTTTTTCTTTTAACTTACCTTTTAGGATGTTTACCTCAACCTCCATTCTTTGATATTGTTCCTTTTCTAGATATTGCTTCTTCATACCTTCTTCAACCCTTCTTAATTCTACCCATCTTTCAGAATATCATATTTCAACCCATTTTCTTGTTCTTCAAATGTTTGAAGTACTTAATATATGATCTAATTACTTGTAAATGATAGATTAAACATTGTGCATTGATGTAGAATTGACTGAAATTGAGTTTTTTGCTCCATTGAAGAAAACACAGCACATCTAGGATAAGTGCGGAAAAAGCACAATGCTGACCAAATGAGGCACTTTGGTGGCAAGAGAATGCTTCTCTAAGGGTCCCAGAGCTTCTCGAGGATAGAGAGAGGTCTCTTCGAAGTGAAATGAGAAAATGAGAGGTTCTTTGGTCTTTTATTTCTTTGAAAATTCGATTTTCTCCATGGGTGGTGTAGTGGGCCTACCATGTACTTTCTCATTTGCTTTGGAAAATGCAGCTTTCAAACCTTATGAATAATAATACATCATATTGAAAATATAAATACTTTTTGAAAACTTTATTTAAACTTTTTCCATCACTACTCCTTGAGATGATGACTTTGATGGTGAAATCATTGATTTTTTATGATTTTGACCCTATGACCTAATGATGAATTGAAATGGAAAGAATGAGTAGGATGATGACGATAATGACTATGACACCCTTACAACAATGAATGACTTGACCATGAAGGTGAACGGAGTAGTGATGACCTACCTAAGATAACCAGTGACCAATTTTTTATTAAAAGACTATTTGAAACCATAAACATTTGCTGTAGAACCCTAACAAAAAATTTGTAAGAGCATATTTGATCACTGGTGCCTGACAAAACTGACAGATGCTAACAAAAAGAATATAACACACACCTAAAAAATTGTAGCACAATTTACTATTTTTGGCAGTTTTTTGGGTCTTTAGTTTCAGGAGCCATTTTGACGCCCTAAATGACCTTTTTTTGGAAAATGGGAAAAATAGTAACTCTTAGGAGGGTTTTAAGTCAAAATTTATAGTCATGGGATATATATTTCTAATGAAGTATCATATGTATCAAACAAATATCATATGCCAAAATTACAACCCTAGGAAGTTGATCTACCAACTTATCCTAATAGGGTCCACAAGCTTTTTGCGCTTCATCACATAGGGTTAGGTTTTTGGATGTTTAGGGTTTTCTATTTTTTTTTAATAATAAATAGGCCTTCAAGCCTTATTATAAAATAGTTCAGAAGGCATGTAGCCACCACATCTCTTCTCAAAGATAAGCTACCATGGCATGAGCTTGTTTATTTCCATTCTGCATGTAAACATTTTTCAATACATTGTTATTAATGAATTGAAGTTCTATTTTTGTTGTATATTTGTGTTCTAGTTCAGATATGTATTTCATTTCATTCCTTAATAAATTTGGATCATTGGTATTAGAGCAGTCTGCTCTTTCTTTAATTTTCTTTGCATGTCCCCAATGAGTTCTGGGTGTGACGAGTTATGGCTCGAACTGGTTGAACCTTTGCAAGGTTGGCCTTGCCAACCCCAACCACCTCCCATGAAAGAACAAAATAAAGAAAGGGGAACAGGAGATCATTCCAAAATATTTCTCAAAGAAGCCCTTGAATGACAAAGTAGCAAAATAATGGAAAAAATTCCTCATATCCTTTGGTGGATGCCCACCATCGACATATCATCATCCAAAAGTCACTTTGAGGGCACCGCCCCCTTCAAGGTATAAGTAAGCCTTGATATCTCTATATTCAAAGTTAAAATAGATGAAAATGTTGTAGATTAATAATTGAATTTGTTGGAAGGTTACTTTTTATTGATATTTTCTTCGATATGGAGAAGATTAATTTTTCATTGCTTAAGGTCACTCCCCATTTCAAGGACTGGTAAGGAAACTACTATGAGAAAAGGGTTGAGGAACCCTTGTTATTTACAGACTCCCCGTCTTGGAACTCTATCCAAGATGTTGTCACAAAACAATATTACTCTGTGCGAATCTATTAGGACAAGTGCATACATTGGACCACACTATGACAACAAAGAGACCAAGATGTGCATGAGCTCACAAATATTTTCCATACTCTACACACAAGGTTGGGTATTAAAGTCTCTAAGTGACATCTGGTGCTCAAGTACTTTGGTTTTCTGCACAAATACATTCTGGAAGAAATGGAGTTCCTGGACATCTCCTCACTTGGTGAAACATATCGATATGTTGCCAAGATTGAAAAAAAAATAAACAAAAGAAGCACAACTTTGGATTTGTGAATTAGAAGTAGGCGAGATAACCACCAAACTATAGAACAAAGGACTACATAGCCAAAGGAGAAGGCACATGGATCTGCAGGTTCTCTGCATTATACAGGAGAAATCAGTCCCTAGATGGAGCCAATGTTGTAGCATTTTTTGGTTTTGATAAGATAGAATATTTAAAAAAAATGTTAAGTTAGGATATGGACATAACAATAGTGAATAAAATGTTAGTAAAAGAAAATATCTTGATGATGATGTCCATATCAAAGAAAATGTTAGGTTAGCTGCTCTAAAAAATCAAGGCAGAAATAAAATGTTAGGTAGAAATAAAACAAATAAACTCTGAAAGTGTGCAAGTCTAAATGCCACTACTCTATTTCTGCAAAATAATGGTTGTGTGCAGCTTGTTTTTAAATGCCAAAACCCATGACATTCAAACTATTTAATCTTGATTGTTTCACGCTTTAAATTTGATGTTATAGAACTTAGAGAATAAAGATCTGGCCAAACTGTTTAATCTTGGCAGATCAGTAGTTAGGTAGGGAATAATAAGGTGCTCATCAGTTTAATCTGAGCCCTTGGAGGTTATAAGGGCATAATTAGATAGTTTGTTTTTTTTCAAATAAGAAGAAAGGAAAAGGGTTTGCTAGCTTAAATGCACCCATTAAGTGAAGAATAAATGATAGGATAAGCAAAGGGTAAGTAGAGAAAGGTTGCAGAAGTTTAATGGGTGATTGGACAAAATGTACATTGATCATGTTTCTATACTCATGAGGCAATTACACAAAGCAAATGAAGGTCTACTTGATCAAGTAATTAACTTCTCATTCATCCCCAATCATTCCTATATTCATTAATTTCCCCTTCCTACCTTCATACATTCATATCCATTCATTTTCCACTAAGAATCCCTTTTCCTAAGGTCAAAACCATTTTTACCTAGGAAAAATGAAAACCCTATGTAAAATCCTTTTTACCATGTTAAATTTCCTTTTACCAAAAATACCCACAAAATATGTTTATGCCTAAGTATTAATGAATATATGTCAAAGGCAAATAATTCATGAAAAAGAATTATACTTAGTGCTATTTCCCTTTCTGATCATATTTCATATTAGCATTAACTTAATGTATTAAACACTTAAAATTCCCCTTTCCCATATAATATTAATTCCTCTTATAACATACCCTGAAACCTTAGTTTTATTAAAAAACTATGTATTTTATTAAAATATCGCATCGCAAATGTTCGCAGATCACAACTTTTCATATGAATGCACCTTTCCCCAATTGCGATATGCGATATGTCATAGACCCGAACCTAAGGCTAATATATATCATGTTTCATTCCCGTTTCGCATCCGCTTCCATCACAATTCCCAACCAAAGCATAACCCTCCATGTATTGTGATCTCCAACTTTGATATGGAAGCCCAGACCCGATACTATAGATATATATATATATGTCTATATATATATATATATATATATATATATATATATATATATATATATATATATATATATATATATATATATATATATATATATGGGCTGGGAATCAAGACAAACGAATCTTCGCATGGATCGGATGGAATAAGATAGCCCTGCCTAAGAAGTGGGGAGGTTGGGGACTGAAGGATCTCTCGATATTTGCAAAAGCTCTGGCCGGAAAAATGGGATGGGCTCTCTTGACTTCCCACAGCCTATGGACAAACATCACTTTTCATAAATATATCTGGCCACTTAGCATCATAGATTGGGCTAGATTGCCTTCCTGGAACAAAGTAGGTATATCATCGATTTGGAAAGCCCTTCTGCACTCCTTACCTCTCATCAGGGATAACCTAATTTGGCACATCAGAGACGGTAACAGTGCAAGAATTGGTTTGGATCCTTGGACCGGAAGTGGTGGCAGACATACACTCCCTCAAGAGCTAATTACATTCCTAGCAGCACAAAACATAAAGGTCATCTCGCAGATAGCAGACCCAGCTCAATCTGACATATTCCATCAAGCATGGAAATCGGCAAATCAATTAAATATCCCGAGAAGATGGCATACCATATGGGATGAGTACAGAGATGCATTAACGGAAGCTCATATTCGCATCTCGGAGGGACCGGATGAACTTGTCTGGCATCGAGCAGAGCACGGTGTATACACACCAAAGGAAGGCTATATATACCTCATAGAACATCGAAAGCCTGGAGAAATCGTTAGTTGGTGGCAGAACATATGGAAATTCACCGCCTCCCCCCGATCGAAATTATTCAGTTGGTGCATTCTAAGGAACAAAGTTCCCACAGGTGAACAGCTTGCGAAAAGAGCCATACACAGACCCACTTGGTGCGTGCTTTGCAAGGAAGCATCGGAATCGACAGAACATATATTCATGAGATGCCGAGCAACAATAGACCTGTGGCGAAATCTCAGGGCACATATAAATTACACAGGAGAATGGGAGGGACAGGATATCACTAGTGCATGGAATGATTGGGAAAAGAAAAACAAAGGGACCAAAGTGATAAACCTCCCCATCATTATTAACTGGGCTATTTGGAAATCAAGAAACCGAGCCATTTTTGATGAAAAGCCCATCCACTGGCCCTTACTTGAAGCTAGCATTGTTGCTGCCCTGAAGGAGCTACCCGATCCTACCCCTCCGCCTTCGCGACATCCTGTTCCGCCTCCACCCATCGACCCAAGCATGCCTTGGGAATTTTTTGACGGTGCTGCAAACCAACAAAGCTGCGGAGGAGGTTTCATACTCCATGTAACAAGAAACCATCATTACTACATCAAGGCTGGCCTGGGAGTCGGAACAAATAACTTTGCTGAACTGATTACACTTCGACACCTTCTACACTTTGCATTAAGACACCACTGCATTAACATCAATATTTATGGAGATTCTCAGATCATTGTTAATTGGATTAATGGCACAGCTATATGTCACATGGACTCTCTCAGCACTATTCTACAAGAAGCACTCGATCTCAAAGCAGCTTTTAACCATATTTCTATCTCTCATATATACAGGGAACACAATAAGGGTGCCGACAAACTTTCCAAGGAGGCAGCGCTGATGGACAGAGGACTATGGGAGATTACAGAGATTATTGATCAACAGGAGCAAAAATTCTATCATCGGCCATATATAGATCTAGGATACCCAACCCTGGACCCGCAAATAGCTCACTAAATATATTTATGTTTTGACAGCTCTTTACAGACAATACTGTTATTTTGGTTTTTGTTAAGATGAACAGCATAATAGAATGAACTGATAGGCATGCCCTGTGTGGTATTGCACAGACATCTTTTGAAGAAAATCTGTTTATAACAGACATTTATGTAAAACTGCTTATTATTGAAATATATATTGATTTTTCCAGTGGAAAATATATATATATCTATATATATATATATATATCTATATCTATATATATATATATATATATATATATATATATATATATATATATATATATATATCAGAACCAATTGCAACATCGCATCTGCCTCTATCGCAACTTCCCGCTAATACCGTAACCCTTTAAGCATTCTGATCTTTGATCGCGATAGACTCAGACCCTACACATTTATATGTCATATTTCATTCTACATTGCGTTCGCCCGTTGTCGTATTCCTTTATGATGGACCTTCCCCCACTATACTGCAATTACGATATGCGAATAGAGCCAGACTCGATACCGTTATCAGCTCCAATTTATATATTTTCAAATCTGCCATATGCGTTTTGCAAAGGCTTTCTTTGTAAAATTGTTTTACAATTTAAAATGAAGAATTAACTTAAGCCTCCATTTAACCATAAAACTCCGTTAAACTTAGTTCAAAAGTTAACTGTTTTTCCATTAAACGCATAAAAAGCCATTTTTGCTTTGTTTTGCCTGTTTTACACAATGCAACCTCCATAATGCCTCTGCGGCCATTAAATCCACTGTTTACCTTTCGATATGCCCTAGACTCCTTCTGATATCCTTTCAAGCTCAAATAAAGCCATTGAATACCTCCTATGTCACCTTATTTTTCTTAAACAGTTTTTGTGTTTTGCAGGTGAATACTGTTGTTCCAGGTTTATAAACAAAAGCCTGCATAATAGTTTGAAGACAAATATGAGCGATTTACTGTTGAAAAACACATTAAACTGGAGTGCGCAGTAAAGGTAGAAAGGATCGCAGTAAAGATCACTCAGCCTGGTCACAGCATATTAAACAAAGTTTAAAGTAGTATCATGTAAAAATGTTAAATGAAGCAATCTGCCAGTGTGAAGAATACAAACAAGTGATCAGCCGAAAGGGAAAAATATCATACAAAAAGCCAGCACAACTTGAATAAAAGGGGACAACAAGAAGCAATTCAATAGCTGCCCCTATCTTCTTGCATGAAGATCGTTTCCTTTCCTAGAATAAATCTTAATCACTTTTAGGATATTTCTTAAGTTTATTATTGTACAAATAACTCTCTTCTCAAGATGTTATGGGTTCGGAGTTCAAGATTCATAGTTCATTTCTTGTAAAGTCCTGACTGTTAATTCTACTTTGGACCTGGAACTCACCTTTGAAGAAAGCTTTTGCAGACACTTGATATACTCAGTGTTTCTGGAACCTTAATACAAAGTAGAGGATTCTGAATTTGGTTTTACACAGTTTTGTGTTATCCTGTAAGTTTTCCAGTTTTCAATCATTATGTTTTCTTCATATGCATATGACTTATAGATATATCTAAGTAGGAACAATTAGTGTTTCAATTGATTCCTATAAGCTCCTGAAGTGATCACCTATTAAGAGAATGGATTAATGAACTGTCTATTTAGCTAATCCCCTCTAATCAATAAATCATCAACATCTTGTGTAAGCCTAAGTATACTGCCTCAAACCTTTGAAATGTAGTTTATAAGGTTTTCCAACTTATGATTGTTTTGTTTTACAGTCTACAAACTGTGATAATCATATTTTTGTTGTCTTCTACTCACCACTTTTTTTATCCTTATCACTGTGTAAAGTCTTATAGTAGCCATCTGTTGAGATATTAATATACCCCAAAGGATTAATTGCTTCAATGCTACATCTGTCTTCATTCACTAGTCTTCCAAAACTAAAACCCCAAAACACTTTTTTTAGATGCTCTGGCATTGGTAGCTAACCTACTACTATCTCAGAGGTACAACATGGACCACCATCCATACTCCTCTACACAGTGCATGCAATTCCACATGGGTTCAAGCTTGTACACAAAATAAGATGAGTGTTGGTCTATCTAAAAATATACAGTTTCACAAAAATTGAAGAACTAATACACTCATATACACAGCAACAGAAAATTCATAATAATAAAACACATGACTTATATTACTTTTGAATTCGAATTAAAATACTCTTATATGCACGAAGTTCCTCTCTCAGCGCTTGATGTTACATAGCGTTTGGCCTCCTTTTCACTATACCGAAGGCTATAATTTATATATAACACAATACATCAAATGGATCATTTTAGATCCATTCATTTCTCCTAGGATCTCATAATAGTTTGCTAAAATCATGCACTTCCCTATTTTTATAATAGGTTTACCATATCTACTTTAGTGAAATGGCTTACAATCTCTTAAAATAGTAATTTCATTAATAAAAATTTAACAAACTCGACAAAACATGAGTAAATCGCATCCTCATGCCATGCTTCCTCTTTTCCCAGCATCAGATTCTGATTTTAATGAAGGGTGCTTGGATGCTCCTGCATCACTCAATATGTCTGTACCATGCTATCCCACACCATGCACCCCTACAAGTTTAAGATTCATATAACACACTAATGATGATTCATTTATGTGTCATATAAAATACTAACCCATGGGAATAGAATAATTAAATTGAAGGTTTTCTATTTTTTTCAATATGAATAATAGAACTAATATAGAAATTTCTATTAAATTTTGAGAGTTCTTATGTCATTATGTCATTTTGGTGATAGATGCCAATTTTTATAAAATGTGTCTATTTCAAGTTCAAAAATGGAAATCTCATTTTTAGTTACCATGGATCCTATCTATTCCATAAATTCATAATTGAATTTAAACATGACTATATTGGGGCATTTCAAACAATGGAATTTGAGTGCAAGATCTCCATCCATTAGACTTGTTGAAAGAAGAAGAATTTCTTGAAAACATATTCCTTTTATATTATTGTTATTTTCCTTTTATATTATAATTGCTTGAAATATTAAAATCCCCCCAAATTGGAGAGTACAAGTAGACTCAAAGTTTTTTATTATTTATAAGTTTGTCTTTCAATTCAAGCCATGAAGTTGAAAGTTTACATCATTTTCTCCTCTTCAAAATATCTTACATCCCATCAACTTGACCAAACTAAGTGGGAACATTTTAAAAACATATGAATGTAACTCATGAAAGCTTCAATATATTTATTATTTCAAAAGTAGTATAAAACATGTACATTTATGATTTTACTTGGTTTCATTTTACTTTATATTAGGTGAATGATAAGGATTTAACATCGGCACACTATTCTAAAAGATTCGTATTAGTATTCAAAAATCAAGGTTTTAAATTTATTTTCATAGTTTTCTCCATTTTATCATTTTTTTATTTTTTTATAAGCGTGGGACTACATCTTCATCATGTCGAGGCAAGGAATTGAACCATGACTTCACATCAAAAAGTGCCTTAATAGTGCACCCAATCATTGTCTATCTAAGACCCCATGGACTTCCATTTTGTTATTTTGATTAAATTAATTAATTAAGAAAAATATCATATAAAAGAGTGTCCTATGAAATGAGCTATAATTTTTTAAATAAATTAATAATTTCTATCAACAAATCATAATTGGAATAAAGGAATTAATAAAAAATCTAAATTAAAATGAAAATACAATTTAATTTAAAAATAACAAAAATATATCTTCATTTCTAAGAAATTTTACTGTGATAAACACATATGAACTCATTTGACGACCCGTTTTGAAGCATCGGATGTGGTTCATCATGTGGTTAGTCATCATGAGAATCATCGTGTGGTTAGTCATCATGAGAAATCGACATGTTTGGAACCATCCAATGTGGTTCATTGTCAAAACAAATGGGAAGTATAACAGTTACTTTTGAGTAGACCAAAAATTAGTAAATAAATGATCATTTAATAAATTAAATCATCAAATCAAAATTATATATATATATGAAAATATTATTTTTATATATAAAATTTTAAAATTATAATAAAGAAATAAAATTTATACATATAGAGAATGGTTGATGTCAAGATTATTTTTAATTTATAGTTTAATTAAATTAATAAATATATATATCAAATAATTTTTTGAATATTATAAATTTACAAACTGAAATAGTTAAAATATAAAAATACAAAAAAAATTAAATTAAATTCACTAAAAACAGAAATTGGAATCAACCAAAAGTCAAAATTAACTAAAAAATTAAATTAACTTAACTAAAAACGAAAAATGGAATCAACCAAAAGGTCAAAATTGGAGTAGTCTACCTAGGCGGTAGAATGGCCCATTTTCCGTCACCGGCCGGAAAATCGTCTGGCTCCGGCCACCAGCAATCCCTCCCCCCTCCGCCACCATCCCCTAGCTCCGCCACCCTCCCCTGGCAATCTTGACATTCCCTGCCATTCCCTGACAAAACATCCAATCGCAGCTCGAGGGCCTAATGATCGCAGCTGGAGGGCTTGACATCCCCTAACAGATCGAGGATGACCTGGAATTGCAGTCGCAGAGTATTATTATCGGTTCCAATTCGAATTGAGGAAATGGTCTCCCGCGCGGTTCTCACTCACATTCCTCTTTGACTTGGCGCTTCCCGCTCTACAGCTCGCCACCCAGGTACTCTTCGGTGAACCTGTTAGCATCCTCTCAGTCAAGTATCCCTCGGCTTGCAAGGTTTTTCCAGGGTTTAATTTCCATCGTTGCATGAAATTTTCACACCAATCCTTGCCACCATTAGATGCCTCCATCATTGTAATGCAATGAGAGCTCTCAATGTTCTGGGCAGGATCATGGCCTATTGCAATAAACACAGCACAGACGATATTGGATGCATGGCATTGAAGTCGCCCATGGCACCAACTTGTGTAGATCCAGTTAAGTTCTTGAGCATGTTCAATTATAACAGAGCTGGAACGGTGGTTTTCAAGACCTTGCTAACAACTGCCTCAGTGATGACAGCCTCACACACCACTGATTTCCCACGCCCTTCAATCCAGTTTACAGCTGTGGGCTTTTTGTCCGCACAGAAATTACTTAATGACGGGCCAAAAACATTATATTAAACAAAACTTTCAATGACACAATGAAAAAAAAGGCGACCAAAGAATGCATAGTGATGCAAGAGTCCACAGAACTAGTGAAACTAGGATGATCCAAAACCCAAATTCCAATCAGAATTGTTAAGATTTGCATGGCCTAGAGAGACTCACCAGAAACACTGATAACATCCATATCAGGCAACTCTTTCTGAAGGAAATCTAAAACATTCTGCACACCCTTGGACACCATATTCATCCCCATGGCATCTCCAGTGGAACAACAAAACCTCATGTACAGATTCTTTCCTACAATTGCGCACTTGATTCCTTGTAGCTTGGAAAATATGTTGGTGCTGTTATTACATACACAAGAACATCACATCACTACTCACAAGATCGGTATACAACAATCTGATTCTATTAAATGATTGGTAGATTGATAATAGCATATCACAACGTAGCATTAAGGGATTTTGGAGTGATAAAATTATTAGAGTGTGTATGCATGTGATCGAAAACAACAAAAAATAATTTGTATCACCATACCTGTTGAAGATGAGAGACAAGCTTTTGTAGTTATTGGGATGTTCCAAGTAAAACTTGAGTTGTGTGGCTCTCCTAGTAGTGGGGAATCGAACAACAGGAGCCCTAGTCATGCCATCTCTAAGAAGAGCACTTGTAGCACCCCCAGTCATATGAATGGCCTTACAACCTCTGTTGGTGCTAGCCAACAAGCAGCCCTCGGTGGTGGCCATGGGAACCATGATTTCAAAGCCATCGAGCAGAAGAGGCCCTGCAACACCCACAGGAATCTGCACATATCCAATAGGCAATTCACAGCATTGCCCGAGGATGGATCCATAATCAAATCCATCCAAGGGCAACCCATCCAGACATCTGCCAGTTTTCATCTCCAAAGCCCTTCTTCTCACGGAAGCAGCTCCCCTGCAGTCTCCCTAGAGGAAACTTTCATAGATAATTTCCTGTAGGTTGGAACATATTAGAATTAACTTTAATATAGGTTAGATAATAACAGATTATTGATCTAGCACTTGCAGGAGATCAATAGGCTTATAGCCTTAGAGACTTATCTGTTGGGTATTCTTCCACCTTCTCGCATGTTTTCAGCTGTTTTGGTGTTCTTCCATTCCCTTATATGTTATTTCATCTTCTCTTACTCCATACACAATATTGAAAGTACAAATATTGTCGACCTATTCACATAATTGTTAAATGTGAATTGAGCTTGCACCAAAACTTGATTCCATCATTTTGGCTAGTCTCTAGCTAAGTGTGTCAGAATATTTCCAAGACTTTGGATTGTCCATCTATATGAGGGCTTCAAGATAAATTGTATTGTAGCTTTATTACTATATTCTTTCACAACATCTTCCAAAAGTGACTAAGAAACCTTGCATCTTTCGATGTGGTCATCTTTGACAATCCATGCAATTACACCACCTCCTTGAATAATATCTTCACTCGATATATTGCATCATTGATCTTCTTGTATGGTAAGAAATGTGCTATCCTAGAGAACCTATCAGCTATAACAAATATATGTTCTCAATACTCCAAGAATGAACTCCATTGATATGTCCTCTCAAGACACATTTGGAATTGACAATGGTGTATACAATCTTGTATTTTGACTAACTCCCTTCACCATTTGAGAGTTTTTGCACCATACCACTAATTTTCCAACCGCCTTCATATTAGATCAATAATATATTTCTTCTAGTAAAATTTGTGTTTTATCGTGCTCAAGGTGTTCTAGTTTATTATCTATCATTGTGCAACTCTCTCATCAGATTTTCACATATCAAACTTTTTGGTATGCATAATTGCTTCTTCCTAAGCAAACACCTCCCTTGGATGAGCCAATCCAATTGCACATGTTTGCAACCTCTCCAAAGTCTTTGTCACACTTGAACAAGTCCTTATTTTCTTGAAGCCAATTGTCTCATTCTTCATTGTTGCCAACATCAACACTATCTTACAAAACACATCTATGGCTTTGTTCTTCTTCTCGGACTTGTGCTTCATCACAAATATGTAATTTCAAAAATTTGATCTATTTTTGATATCTTTACAACACATGTTGTTTGATAAGCTTCAATCCCTAATGGTCTATGTATAGTACGAACTCTCACAGCAATAAATATTTCCTATAATTCTTTAGTGCTTGCAAATTAGGGTAAAATTCAATATCATAAGTTGAATAGTTGTGTTGCACTTCATTCAGGGTCATTCAACAATGCTATTGGTTGCCCTTCTTGCCTTAATACCGTGCCAACAACTATCATGCTTGCATCATAATCCTCCTACAAAATCTTGCTGAAATGGGGTAATGCTTACACAAATTCCTTGTACTATTTTGCTTAACCTATCAAAGCTTTGTTATGCCTATGAGCTCGATTGTAATCCTTGCGCCTTCATACATTTTGTCATTGTCATTGAATTTCCTATAAACATTTGCTATATTGTAAACTCTTAGCCTCTATAATGTTGCAGGTGTAGGTCATTCTGATATTGCCTTCACTTTCTTTGGATCCATGCACAATCGATCCTTGGGCACCATGAAACCAAGGTAAACTAACTCCTTGAAGCACTGACACTTCAAGTTGATGCACAAATTATCCTTTCTTCACTCTTCATACACCAATGTCAAATGCTATTCCACTGTGTAGTTGTTGAAAATCAAAATATCATATAAATAAAGAACTACAAACTTACTAGTGCCTAATCACATGACAGTGTGGTGTTGGTCAATTCAAACGACAAAACTAGTCACTCGTACAAATTGCCCTTGGTCTAGAATGCATAGTTCCACTCGTTGCCCTCGTTGATCTTGATTTGGTGATATTCACTCTTCAAGTCTCTTTGCAAAGTATCTCATACCACTCAAATTATCCATTAGATTGTCCATTCTCGTTGGAAACTTATACTTGATTGTTGTTTTATTCAATGCTTTAGAGTTTGTACACATCTTACACTGCCCATCTTTCTTCGATGTCATCAGACCTGATAACGTGCTCAAGCTCACAATCTCTCCATTAAAGCCCTTTGACAACAACTCACCAACTTGCTGATATAATTCCATGCTTTTCAATGTACTCATCTTGTGCAGTGCTTGATTTCGCAATGTCACACCTAGAATCAAGTCCATCTCATGTGTAGTCTTCCTCTTTGGTGGCAATCCATTTGGAAAGTCATTGCATGCTGTCTCTATACTCGTCGAACAACCTTTCACTTTTGCAGGGATATTCTCAAGCAACCAAGGAATTTCAAGCCACATCACAGGTTTATCTAGGCTTCATCACACTTGAAGCCACGCCTATGTAAGAGACTAGAATTGTGATGTAAGTAGAGTATAACATAGGATACAATTGCAACTTTTGAAAAAGGGCAATTTGGAAAGTGCTTTTATGAGCAACATTGTAACAGCTGATCATAATCATCAAAAAATTGTGAGCAATATAAAGAATGATCCTATAAAGAGAATTGTAACCACCGGACAATGATATCAAAAATTTCTAATTAATCAGTGCCTACCTCTCTCGCCACAATAAATACATTGCCAAATAAGCATGAAATTACATTTAAGCGCCCAGTTTTGCCGAGTCGGAATTAGATTTTTTGGAAAAAAACATCTTTTGTAACTTGCAGGCATGTTAGTGCACTTTCAATCGTTAGGTGAAAATATGATCTCTGTCTTTAGTGTAGCTTGCACAACAGTTAGTGGGCAATGGAATAACAAGATGTACCTTTTCTATTCAGTATGCCAATCAGGTCTTTGAGTTTTAGTTTTTGTGTTCAATGAAATTCTGAGTGCAACTTCTCTACGATCACCTCTATACAGGTCACTCAACCTAACTAATCTGGTCTAACAATCCTTGTCCATGAAATTCATAGAAACACACAGAAATTGAAACTCTCTGCTATCAAATACTAGGAACAAAGAAACTGAATCAGTAAAGCTTCCAACCATTGACACAGGGTAATGGGCAAAACAATTTTATAAGAAGCCTCAAGGGTTCAAAAATAAGAATGTTGGGAAATGATGATGCTGTACAGGATGGTATTTATGACACACCATAATACACTATAATTCTCCCCCCTTTAGTGTAATGGTACCTTTGTGAGGGGACTAATATATAGTTTTGTTTGAGAATAATGAAGCAATATGTTCACTGTGATCTGAATTAATCTATTCACACATCCCAAAATAAGGGAATCTTTACTTACTATCAACAGACACACCAAAGAATGATGTGAATTATTCTATGATTAGAATTATTCCTATTCACACCTCCAAAAATAAGGGAACTGCATACAATATTCACTTCCTTGAGTATCATTTATTTTAAAACTCATAGATGTATTTGGGTCCTATAATGAGCATTTCATCTATATAAAGTGGTGATTGCTAAATGTGTTTTTTGTAGAATAGTTGCCAGTATTAAAAGTGTTGCAGTGTAAATGAACACAAATTATCTGCTTTTTTTAATTATATATGATTGAAAAACATGTTGAATATTAGGAAATAGATAATTGTCTACTTGTTTAACATGAATTTATTGTTACTTATTTTTCAGGTTTTTGAAGTGTAAAAAATGGTGCAAAAGTGGTGTTTATGCATTGAAGTGTCTTGCTTTCCAAATCCAGGTCAAGCAATTATTAAATTCATCCTTTACAATATGGCAACAAATCATTTATTTCATGGAAAGAGAGAAGTTCCTGGAATGACGACAAACAATGAAGCATATTACGTTGCCCTTGTTGAAGGGTTAAAAGAGGCAAAACAACATGATGTCAATGATATTGAAGTCTTCACCAACTCGGAGTTGATATGTAATCAGATGAAAGGAATCTATCGGGTTCAGAAGGACAATTTAAAACCTCTTCAAAAGGAAGCAATAAATTGGAGTTGTCAATTTCAACATTTTACCATCAATCACTCTACAGATATTGAAAATATGTCCACTGATATAATGTCCAGAGCATTTTTAAGCACATATGTAGATGCCAAATATGACATAGGATCACCATCCACTGCAACAGAAATCTTTGATCGCCATCAATATAAATCCCCATTGTGCGAATGGGTTGTTGTTATCATTTTTCTGGGGTCTACAATAGCATGGTTCTTTCACTAAAGAAGAACCTATTAATGTTTTATTTTTCCCCAACATGCAATGATTACGGTTTTTTGTATGGGAGACAAATTTATGGACAAATATAATATATTCCATGTACATGGACAAATGTATTTTGAGAAAAGTAACTGGTTCATGATTTTGTGATTATCATCAATACATTATGATGTTGTCTGATCCTTCCAAACACCTTCTCAGATCTTTGTTTTTGGAGAGATATTGATATGCTATGTGATTTGTTCATTGGTTGTTGATCAGTGATGAAAGGTTTATTTAACTATGTGTCATCCTCATCCAATAGATAATAGATAATTGTCTACTTGGGGTGGGAAATCTAGAATGGTATGTCAATGAGGTTTATGCATGCTCCCTCTTCAATTTGTCTCATCTCTTATAGTGAAAATATAGACATCCTTGTTTTAGGCATTGTTTCTATCATTTAATTGTTGTTATCAATTTATAGGAAAAGTGCATGGTAGATGAGGTTTCCAGTTTTAGACTAGTTTGCATTAGTCTAGGAGTGAGGCTCTCTATTCTAGGAAACTTCTGAAAGCACCTTGGGTGCACTTTCCTAGAAGTGAATTGGGGTTGAATTAAGTTAATTAGGATGGTGCAATAGTAGTATTGTCCATCTACTTTTGTTATTCATTCAGTTTACGAAAGAGCGGATCCACTTTGTTTGGTTTTCTTTCCGGAGTTAATAAAGAAAACAAAGATGTTTTTATAAGTTCTGTTGTTTTCTTTTGTTGTTCAAAAATGTTTGGTTAGCTTAAATGTTTTCAGATCTTGCATAAAGAAGCAGTTCTGAAAGTTTCTTATAGATTTTCAGTTTTCTAAGTGTTCTTAGTTGCAGGTTTGGTTAGTGTTTACCATGTATTGAAATTTAACTATCTTCAATCAATAGAAGCACTATCAATAGTACTTGCATGCATGATAAAAGGAATAATATCATAATTTCATGAAAAATGTAAGTCTTCTCAACCTCCCTCTAACTCTGATAAGATATGATGCTTACAATTGCATGGTTTCATATTAAAAATCATTGCTTCTTTTCAGATAGATATTTTGAGGATCAACTCTGCCTAAAATGGGATTCAGTCTTAAGAGGAATGGCACAATCCTAATGTCCAATGTTATTCTTGAAGTTTCTATTGTATTCTTCAATTCAGATTCAGCGTTTTCTACAAAGAAGAAGAGTAGCATACATTCTCTAATTATCATGCAGATGTAGAGCTAATGTTATACAGTTGAGCACTGCTCTATTACCCATCGTTTTGGAAGATAAGTGCTATTGTTAGAACTTCTATGCTTGGACAGTTTGGTATCACCTTCAGCTATAAGAGAAAAAGAAGAATGGCAGTTTAATAATCAATGCCCAATGTCCTTCACTATTCTTCAGAAAAATCACAACTTTCTCCTCATCTTATTTCTGAGTTAATGGCTACGGTTAAGCTACTCTTGTAGGTCACTAAAAGGAATTAATTTGTGACATTTATCTCATGTCCCCTTAGGTTCTTTTGAGCAATAGTTAGATCCAATATTTGTTCAGATCGTGTTTCTAACAGCTCTGATTAATGGAAGACATGTTGTTGGGTTTATTCAAGTGGTTTGATTGCTAAAAATTCCCTTGTAGGATATTCTCTGCAACTGAAACTTTCAGATTTAATATTCATAAATCAGCAAGAGTTGATTCACAACTCCCTTATTGATTTTCTTCTTTCCTACCCTCTTTTCTCACTCACAAGGACAAGGCCTCGGTCAATCACATAAATAGATACCCTTGACTGCTGATTTCGAAGATTCATTTGCAGATTTCAAGAATATGTTCACTGCTGCAAGTTTTATTTGCAGACCTATGTATTTTACTTGCTGGTTTGAAGCGTTCAAATATCATATTTCTAAAGTTTGGATCAATAGGATATATTAGGGACATTCCCCTCAGATTTTCATGCACTAATCCTGAAGTGAGAGGCCCATTGCCAGTGTTGAAGCGACAGAGATATTGATATGCTATGTGATTTGTTCGTTGGTTGTTGATCAGTGATGAAAGGAGTCACGGGAAATTTTCATACCATACATACATGTTTATCAAGCTTCTTTGAGCCACTTAATGTTGAATTAACAAAATCTCATCTACACACTCTTACCAAAACTAAGCTCCAGGAAAGTTTTCAATTGTTTTTCAACTACTACTCATTTATAAAATATACCAAAAGCAAATGCTCAACAAAGTTTCGAGATGCATTTGAACTTTTTATAAGCATTTCTCTATTTCTTCTTGAACTATTTTCTTTTTCTCTTACTATTTTTTCTTTTCCTTATGTTATTCTTCTACTATAAACCTAACAAAAATATGTGTATTCCCAATTGAACTGCAGCAAATTATTGGGGTTCTCAAACGAGCTGATCTATTTTTCCCGCCATACAAGCCATTCTGCAGCGAGTGTAAACAGTTGATTAGAACATCGGATTGTCCAGTCAATAACATGCTTTATTGTACAAATTGCGGTGACAAAAAGCTATTTTCTTATGAACACAGTCTACAATGTACAATAAAAGATGCAGATGGCAAGCTAGATTGCATCCTTCCAAAAGACCACCTTCAAATCTTCTTTCCAAGTCTTCTGCAAATATCCTTTGCAGAATATAAACAAAACATCTCTGCAACTATTTTCATGTTACGTGCATTTTCACTAAAGGGAACCTTCACAATTTCGATGGACAATATCATTCTCGATATCAAGCAGATCTGATACCTTCAATTACTTTGTAAAGCTTAAGTTTTGCGATATGCATGTTAACAGTTCTATTAACTCTCACTTTTTGTAACATGCATCTTAACAGTTGTAAATATGAAATAAGTTTTTTTGTTCAATGAAAAAAGGATTATATCTTCTTTCTCTTTGTTAATTATTGTTTGTAGCCATTGGTGCGCTTTTTATTGTTTCAATTTCATTTCCACTTCCATTCCTGCCCTTCCATACTGTATACACTGTCAATTTTTTGCTTAACCCATCCCCACCACCTAATTTGGCTTTGAATGCTCTTCTTAGTTGCTTGGTATGTCTCGTTAACCTTTCAAGGATTTATACTCACTGCAGACTACTTTTATTTACAAATCGGTTTTTGTTAAGTTGTCACCAGATTTCAGATCATTGAATGATTGCCCACAAGGATACTTCTGCAACCGTATATACATAGAGCTCGGTATCTTCGAATTTTGTTTTGGTTATGCATGTTGGAATTGTGATTTTTCCTACAGACTCTATATCAGTTGATTGCCATGCATGGTATCACTGAAATATACTCCAATTTGATTTTATGAGTGTATTAAATGCCAGTTATGTTCAACCATAACTCCATCCTTTTTACCCCTTATCAAGTAACATGAATAGTTTCTTGAACTCGAGATAGATTTATAGACATCTTAAAACATCTACTAGATCAGTGTAACGTTATGATTAAAGCATGGATCATAGTGCATGATATATACCTTTTATTTATCCCCAAAGCTATGATTGGATATATTCCTAAGTTGTCTTGTTATGTTATATGAAATCAACCACCTTCTAGAATGCAAACTTAATTATTTTCTTCAATTGTTTCAAGTCAATTGCTTAAAAGGGATATATGTGCAATTTTTTACAACTCGAAGGTTTAGGTTATACAACCTAGCTTTTATCCCGCTATTTACTTCTTCTTTTTTATCACAGGAAAAAGACTGACTAATTTCAGTTTGATCACTTATGTAATGAAGCTTCTTTCCATAGATATCAAAAGGCTAAAATTACTTACATAAATCATAACTTTTAGTTAGTTTTTTTACAGGAAAAAAGGGTTTTTCATTTCCAGAATTACAATCAAACAAACCATACAATTGCTATAGAATATGCATCTAACCAACTTAGACTTGGATCCTATGCAGCAAGTTTGTCACCAAGATCTTAAGATGGAGAACACACTTTGCTACAATTCTAGAATCTAGTTTCATTCTCCCTTCATCATTTCCAACATTCAAATTTCTATAGTCAAACCTGGAAACCAAGAATGATCACTAAACCTTTCAAGGATTTATACTCACTGCAAAGTACTTCTACTTAAAAATCGAATTTTGTTAAGTTGTCACTGGATTTCAGATCATTGAAATCTGATATATACATAGAGGTATATATCTTATTTTGTTATGGATGCTCCAATTGTGGATTGTTATCACTGAAATATACAACAATTCAATTATCTGAGTGTATTATGTTCAACCATAGCTCCATGCTTTTTAGGCAACCCGTTCTCACTATACCTTAGAAGGTCCACATTTTCTCCTTACAAAATTTCAATCACCGCAGTTTAGATTCAATTCATCTGCTTATAGCTGAAGATTGCATATCTTTACCCCTTACGAAGTAGAAGGTAATCTGGTATAACTCCTGAGCTATCCCTAGTCCTACTAGCATGATTGTTTGAATTCTGTCCATAATGCATTTGTCTTTGTATGTCTATCAAACTTTGCAGCATGGAAGCCTTCAATTGGTTCTATTCTTCCTAAGATTTGATCAACATTTCATTATTTGCTCTGCATCTCTGAAGTTCTACTATCAAGCTCCTCATAGTTTCTGCAATATTGGGAGAGGTATTTTTATTTGTTTTTCCTTTGGACTCAGTTTCTGAATTTATCCCATTCAGGTCGTCACCTATGATGTCTACATCATGCTCACAAATATTACACCTGGCTCAGCCCAAGAAGACTAAGCCTTTGCCACCTTGACTAAATAGTAGGCACTGTGCACAACAACAACCCGCTAGCTTAAATGACAACAAAACATCATTCTAACATTTGATTTGATTAATGAAGTTTTATGCCCGTCCTGGCCTAGTGTTGTGCTTGCCCTAAGTTCATTCTATCATTTCTATTTATAACCCATAATAGCTTCAATGTTGTAGCATGAGCCAAGTGAGTTTCCATAACATAGGTAGGATCATTTCTTTTCTTTTATGCATAGAGTAGTTAGATAACTACTAAATGTATGTAAGTGTAATGTAGATAGCCTGAAAGCATTATGATTCTTCTAGGAGACCTTTTCCAATCACGGTGTCCAAAAGAGAAGCTTGGCAGGACAAAGCCTGTGGTTAGGCAAACAGTCCATTGGGATTTTCTTAACTTGGATTTACCACTTGAATAGATCATCAAACATTTATATGGTTTTGTTCCTAAGCCAATTGCATAAAAGGGATTTACTTCCAATTTTCTTGAATGAGTATCTAGTTGATTGCTTAGAGTTGGCAACTTGGCATTACCTTGCATTGCAGATATGATTGAGAAAATAGAATAGAAACTATTTGCTTTTGATTATTAGAACTTACATCCAAATTTTTCTTCCCTAAAATTGTTTTTTGTCATTTGTTTGTAGCATAAGTTATAAAGCCACTAATGCCCTAAACTCTGCATATACAGTGCTTGTATCCTGCAAGTCTACACCCTGAAATTGGTAATTAAGTGTGTAGGATTTAAACCAATAAATTGACCAACATTTGTGTTCCTTGTTATTTAACTTGGTTAATTCATGTCTTACAATATTACCAATTTTGTGATATCTCTACAAGAAAGTAAACTAGCAAGTCAATTTAATCAATGTCAATTCATTGCTCACTAAGGGAATTTTTTCTTCACATCAAATGCCTACCTATGGAAAGAAAATTGCCCATGAGTAGCACTTCGAAATGTTCAACATTCATGCAAAAGATGAGTGTTATCTTCCATTTAAGGTCTGGTCTTAATGCAATCCCTAAATAATCATGATTATTAAGTTTTTCTGATATAAATCTACATAGATGTGGGTCAAAATATTAGACACATTGATAATTAATAACATGGAATGCTATCATCAATTTCAATGCTGAACAGGGGTTTGTCGAATCTTATAAATTTTTGCATTAAGATGAATCACATCAGTTCCTCATTTTCCGAAGAAGTTAGATAAAAATGTCATAGTGCACAATGAAGCATTGTCAAGTTAGTGGTTCAAGTCATTAATTGACAAGAGGATGGATCATCTACAGCACAAATGATAGGAGGAAGGCATCAAAAGCATGGACAGCACCATGATTTCTTATGTAAAGGAGACAAATGTGTTGGTTGGTATGGACATATTTTTTATTTGTGTACTTTATAAAACTACAAACTTGTCTTTATGTAAGCATTGAAGGTTATAGAGTATGGACAGGATGCATAATGTATTGGTTGGTATGGATGTAAGGGTTTATTTGTTTACAAGGAGAAAAAAGAAACTATAGCCTCTAGAAGTGATTCATTATGTCCATCTAAACAAAGATATGATATGCAGATCCATGATGGAAAGATAATAAATTCACACAAGCATCCAATGTATCAAACATTGACACTTGAATATGCAATACCAAGCTTTCAAGTGGTATCAGACCTGGGCATGGGCAAGTTTGTAATCTTCTTCAAAAATACCAAATCAGGCTTCAAAATTCCAAATAAGGGGTTTGATTTGTGTCTTGTTTGCTTCATGTTTTTAGAACTCATGGAAAAGTTGGTTGTGCAGTTGGTAACAGAGTTCATAATTGAAGCATTAGAATAGCTAAGAATGCACGCTTCAGGTTGACTTGGTTCAAAAGCAATAGGTTCAGAAAATTGCACGTCAAGATGCTATGAACCCAAGAGCTTCTTTCTTAAATATGAACACCGTAAATAAAATTAGATTTGTTTTGATCATATAACAGATCTAACATTTGAGAATATATTTGAAGAACAATTTAGATTGATGTCCAAAACACTAATTCATTCCAAAATTGTGGTGTGTGTACAACATTGTTACAGCTTAGTCTGCAGTATTAGACCAATTACGTGAGAAAATACAGAAACATTGCAATAAAAATAACCAACAATTCAATTTGTTGAACAATTACAGAGCCATGTGAATTAACTCGACATTCCATGTCAAAGTTCAAAATTTCATGAAACTTCAAGAGAGTAGTGGCATATAATTGAACTTTTACTTTTGCATTGATGAGGGCTCAAACATTCCTTGGTGCTCATCAGGCACCCATATTCTTAATATTGCACTGATGAAGGTTCAAACTTTCCTCAAATTTTGCAGGCACCCATGTTCTCAATGTACCTAGAGCCTTCTGAAACAACCCAACATTCCATGTCAAAACACAAAGTTTCATGAACTTTAAGAGAACGAATTATGTCCATGAATAGATTATGAAAAAGGTATTTTTATAACAACATAACAATGGGAAAACATAAATATACTTATCATAGGATAAAGGGCCACCTGACGACGCCATAATAACCTAGCTTATCTATTCTTTGTGGATACCTCATTGATTCCCACTAGAGTTGAAGTCCTTCTATAGATTATCAGTCATGGTAGAAGATGATGCTTCTCCACTTATTCTATAGTTACCTAGAAAAATGTCAAACGTTATCACAAAGAAATTTTCTAGAGCATCAAGGTATATGTGCACACACAATGAAAGAGTGTCAAATGTACCTAGCATGGCAAGTAAGGTTGGATGGTCTTGCATCTCCCTTTGGTCTTGGGTTATCGCCATGGTTGGGGATTGTTGCATTGCTGTAAAAATAAACATACCACATGTTAAAGAATAGTGATGATTAAATACTTAAATATAAATCATGACTCTATTCAACACATGAAACTAACCTGGAACCATAGAGACGGCATTATTTGATCGATGATGTCCTCGCTTATTGAGGTATCGAAACTCAAATGGTTCATATTCTGATGGATCAACATTTAAATCAATTTTCAAACCATTGTTTTTTCTGCTGCTTCTTCTTTTCTTTGTGGGGCTAAGGAAACTCTTCTTCCTCTTCAAAGATGGATCAAGAGATTCCAATCCTTGTATGAAGTCAAAATCAGTAACGTGCAAATTATTGGCTTCATCCAACATTTTTTTAAGCATATCAGTCAACTGGATTGTCTTCGCCAAAGTAGTAGGAGGGTTATCTAAAATGAGATGTGTATAGCTAAACAGCTCCTCCCTTGCCAAATGAAGTGCCTCGGCATCTGCATCAACAACATTTGTGGCCATAAGAGAAGCATCAACATCTTCATCATTGTTTTGAGGCTCTATATTGATCTCAGGTGGGTCATTGCATATGTTATCCTCTGCATGCTGATGAAGCAATGGATTTGAATTATCTGATTGGAAATACAACCAATTAACCTTTATGGCATGCTTGCAAATGTTTCCATGGATAGACCATGGACATTCACACGTTATAAAATCCTTACGATACCAAGTGACAAGGTATTTTTTACCTCGATCTGTCTGACTTCTCACCCAATAAGCACCGGTTATGTTCTCATGAGGACAACAATCAGTATCCATAATTTTTCTTGCTCGTTCCACTGATGATTCTAGCTACTTTTCTCTCTTGTAGTTGTTTAGGAATCCTTCTACTTTTAAGATTTCCTTGAACCGATAACAAGGTTCAACTGTTGCTAGTAGCATATGCAATAACCAATCCATCCTCTGGGCACATTTTTTCCTTCTATCAGATAGAAATGTTGTTTTTAGGTAACAATGGTATGACTCAATAGAATTATTGGTCTCCTGATTTGCATGAGGAAACTCCCGACAACCTTTCACCCACATACCTAATTGCAAATAGAACGATGTCAGTCTCGCTATATCACCTTTATAAAAGAAAAAAATACATATAATATGAAAAAAATGTTCACTTACGAATCTTATCTCCAGTGACCCAATTCTTGTTGAAATAGTTTAAGAACTTCTCTTCATCTGCAAACTTAATAAAAAATTGATTGATTGCATCTTCCACTTCATAATTGAGAGTGTGTTTCATGATGAAACCTAACTCACTGAACATCTCTTTGGATTTTATGGAACTAGTGGCCAACCGATTGACATTTTTCAACCAAGCCCTCCGTACATGCCAAATGCATAAGGTCACATCACAACCTGTGATCCTCCTACCATATTCAATGCATTTTAGTGTGGTTTTTAGAAAAAATGCAAGTTTGGTTATATCATGACAATGTTAAAGTTACCTCAAGGCACTGACTTCAGCTAGTGCATCATCAACCATGAAAGAATTGACTTTCCAATCAGGACGGGTTTGGAAACACTTGCGCATGAGCTGCTCCAGCCATATTGCAATATCATCTGATGTGTTTCGTGATGCCACGACCCATGCAACAGGCACCCCGCTTTGTTGTTCATCAAATGCCATGAGTGTATACAACTGATACTGTCATTTTCAACATTACATAAATTCAAATACAAGTTATTAATCATTTTGAATGGATACTTGACTTAAATAAATATATTCAATAAATCATTGGCATCTGACTTACCCCATATTTGTTTGTGTTAAATGTTGAATCCATGGCTATTAATTTATTGTGCGATAGCTTGACCATTGTCTCCAACATCCACTTTGTTTGAATCCCTATTATAAAAGGGGCCTCCACACCATTGGGCTTTTGGTAAAAGAAAAAATCTTCCCGATGCTTTTGATACCAAAGGTTTACACTCATTTCATCCTTTCTGTGAAGTCTATAATTTCCCTTCGCCAACCTATTATAAATGTTTACAATATCTTTCCTGCATAAGAAGAAATCTCTATCTCGAGCTGCCACATCGATGTCAACATGTCTCTTAATGTGGGTTCTATACACGACATCAATATGCACTCCCAAAAAGAAACAACTCTCTACATATGCAAAAAAATCCCTCGAAAGCTTTCGCCTAAGAAAGGCCCTGGTCTCACCTGAAGTGTCACATTGACCATGACAAGCCCAACCTTCCCCATATTCATGTTCATACATATTGAAAGTTAATATTGCTCTATCAGGAATTTCATGCATAACTTTCACAATAAAGTGGCATCGACAACCGCTCTTCTGCACAAATGAGGTCCTTTGTTTAGCTGAAAGATTTCCTCTTTTGTCCTCTGGGCCAAATAAACAATGATAACTAAACCAAAAATTTAAATTGTTAGTACATACAAAGAAAGATAACCGTGGTTTCAAAAGATCTAAACAATATATATTTTAAATACTCACATATCATATTGCAATGCAGCAGTAGATCTTTCTTTTGGTTTACCCTTTGTTTTTCGTACGAATTTACATGGAGCAATAGGATTTTCTTCCTCTCCTTTGATAAAGTCAGCAACTCATCGTAACGGGATTACAGCAACACGATCAATACCATTGTTTTTTGTATTTATTTTTGTCCAAATCAAGTCTTTACTAGAGAAAGTCATTTTGCCTTTGAGGTATTTCACCGCAAGATCCATGATATATTGCCATTTTTTTCGCTTGCCCATTTTGAACTGATTTGGTCAAACAATATGCAAGGACATCAAAACCAAAATTTCAATCTTAGCAAGTTATTCAACATATATATAAATATAAAACCTCTTTTATGCTTTTTTTTAGGTCTAAAATATCAATCACTCAATAATGACAAAAATAAATAGCACAAAAGGATGCAAAAAATTTGGGATGCAAGCATTTCCTTTAAGATGTTGCTTCTTGCCTCATTCACTTTCAACAAGGCATCCCTTAAAGGAAAGATTCCTTTGACAACATGAACAGATGCAATCCAATGAATGTTAGCCATGTTTTTTTAGGGTCACCATTCGCTAATCAAGACTAGACTTGAATGAAAGGGCTTTCTACAATGTACGTTTACATCACAACTCTACAAACATGAAGCAAACAAGACACAAATCAAACCCCTTCACGTCACCACTCCTATGCGTTTTGATTGGCATGCGAATTAAGACTAGTACTCCTCTCACTGTTGTAGTTGCACCTCATTTTATATCTTCTATTAGCTAGACACTTAGATTTAAACTAGTCTCTTAGTTCTTTATTGTTAATTTTAGGCAACAATGGTATGTTCTATGCTTTAGAGCAATTTTACTTCAATTTCTTTATTAGCCCAACATCAATATCCAGATTAGCAATCACATCAAGTAATGTGTCTTTATATGCAAGTATAAGTAATGGCATGTTGAGATATATGGTAAAATAGAATGAGTATTGTTTGTGTTCTATGAGAATAACTAGCTAGCTTTAATGGCTCCTAGAGGGAGCGGAACTCCGAGCGTGGAGATGGTTACAAGGGGCCTTGAGGAATGCACTTCTGTAGAGTTGTATGCCTTGCCTTGGTCATTTGGCTTGGAAAATTTAATCTTCCATCTGTAGGTTGAGTTGTGATGGCTTGAAGAGTTGTATGTGTACGACTCAATGATTAGTTCATTGTATTGTTTGTGCTGAGGGGCTTAAGTAGGAACAACGATCTCAGTTTTAGTGGCCAACAAGCCTGGTTTATTTACCATTTGAATCAACTGAAGTCCATGGGAACAAATTTAGTGGCTAATGGACTTATTAGAATTGATGTCCCCAATTCTATGGGACAAACTCATGAGATGTTGGATGTGTTCCATGGTGAATAATGAAGCCATTCATAGGACTGCATATAGGCCAATGGAGTTCCATCTTTCCTTCTGGAAAAGCAAGAGAACTGAATAAAGATCCCCTGGTTTGTAAAGACGACTGACACATTTTAGTCTTCACAGAGCACCTGAAACAGAATTCATATTAAGCCACTTATGAAATACAAATCCACTCTGAGTATTTGCACTGGAATGATAGCTATGGGCTATCAGTTCAATAAGTTGAAACCTTAGGCTTCATTTTGGACTGTAGCCATTCTGGACAGCTCTGACTGACCAGGGAAGTCTACCAGGTATAATGGAGAATGGAATTATATCTCTTCAATTTGTTTTCATGACTGCTATAGGTATTGATGTAAAAGCAATGACATGAGCTTAGATGCATCCCTTACTCTTTATAAAAAGGAGACTGTGTGTGTCAATTGGATGTAGCTTGGGTGGTTGGGAGAAATGTTGTTATCCTCCCCACCCAGATTCAATTCCAGTTTGTGACATGTTTGAGATCATAATGAGTATATCTTTGTAATGACTTCAAGCCTTGTTGTTTGAGAACCCCTCGAGGACCAAAACATGTATATTCCTCATATGGTATATAAAGGTGTGTGTAATGACAAATGAAACCTACTCCTTGAACCGTCAAGGTTACAGACTTGGTAAATGAGTAAGAATGATAAGATGTATCGGATGAATGGTGAAGTTAGGCCCGAGGGGAGGGCAGGGCATGATCTAAGCAGATGGCATTGTAATCACCATAGGTTTATTGGCTACTTGATCTTTCCACTCCAATATATAAATATATGTTCATAATTCCACACTTGCAGTGAGCTCTCACGATATCCTTGTAAAGCAAGCTCGCTAAGTGACAGTAACTAGTGATAGAAGTGTCTCAATACATAGAATTGTGGATCGTTGTAGCCACTATTTGATTAAGACGGGTGCCCATGTCAAAGGATAAGAGGAAATCCGGATCGAGAGATTTTAGGCACAGCCTATCATCACCGTAGGTTAATTGAGGTGTCAAATAACTACCAAAGCTTGTCTCTCATCTTCAATTGGTATGGTGATACAAATTATTTTTTGTTCTTTTCGATCACATGTGCACACACTCTAATAATTTTATCACTCCAAAATCCCTTAATGCTATGTTGTGATATGCTATTATCATTCTTTCAATCATTTAAGAGAATCAGATTGTTGTATACCAATCTTGTGAGTAGTGATGTGATGTTCTTGTGTATGTAATAATAGCACCAACATATTTGCTAGGCTGCAAGGAATCAAGTGCGCAATTGCAGGAAGGAATTTGTACATGAGGTTTTGTTGTTCCACTGGAGATGCCATGGGGATGAATATGGTGTCCAAGGGTGTGCAGAATGTTTTAGATTTCCTTCAGAAAGAGTTTCCTGATATGGATGTTATCAGTGTTTTTGGTGAGTCTCTCTAGGCCATGAAAATCTTAACAATTCTGATTGGAATTTGGGTTTTAGATCATCCTAATTTCACTAGTTTTGTGGACTCTTGCATCACTGTGCATTCTTTGGTCGCCTTTTTTTTCATTGTGTCATTGAAAGTTTTGTTTAATATAATGTTTTTGGCTCGTCATCAGGTAATTTCTGTGCGGACAAAAAGCCCACAGTTGTAAACTGGATTGAAGGGCGTGGGAAATCAGTGGTGTGTGAGGCTGTCATCACTGAGGCAGTTGTTAGCAAGGTCTTGAAAACCACCGTTCCAGCTTTGTTAGAATTGAACATGCTAAAGAACTTAACTGGATCTGCACTGGCTGGTGCCATGGGTGGCTTCAATGCCATGCATCCAATATCGTCTCTGCTGTGTTTATTGCAACAAGCCAAGATCCTGCCCAGAACATTGAGAGCTCTCATTGCATTACAATGATGGAGGAATCTAACGGTGGCAAGGATTGGCGTGAAAATTTCATGCAACGATGGAAATTAAACCCTGGCAAAACCCTGCAAGCCGAGGGATACTTGACTGAGAGGATGCTAACAGGTTCACCGAAGAGTACCTGGGTGGCGAGCTGCAGAGCGGAATCGCAGAGCGGGAAGCGCCGAGTCGAAGAGCAATGTGAGTGAGCAGTGCGTGGGTGACCATTTCCTCAATTCGAATTGGAACCGGCATTAATACTCCGCGGCTGCAATTCCAGCTCGTCCCCGATCTGTCAGGGGATGTCAGGCCCTCCAGCTGCGATCGGATTTTTTGTCAGGGAATGGCAGGGAATGTCAGGATTGCCAAGGGAGGGTGGCAGAGCAGAGCTAGGGGATGGTGGCGGAGGGCGGAGGGATTGCCGGTGGGCGGAGCCGGACGATTTTCCGACCGGTGACGGAAAACGGGCCATTCTACTGCCTAGGTAGACTACTCTGTCAAAATTAACCAACATTTAATAGATTAACGAGAAAGAAGAGAGTTAGTCAGAATTGTCCGGTTTAGAGAGATTGCCTCATCCCTAGCCTAGAAAGTCCTACAAGGTAAGGTCCTTAGACTAGCTACAAGGTAAGGTCCTCGTACTAGCTAGAGGAACTTCAGACTCTAAAGCATGGAACGAAGGGACTAGTTCAGGAGAGAAGGTATACAATTAAGCCGGGAACAATCTAACTACCACAATCTTACGCAGGCTTAGCCGGGAGGAGTCGAGATCCAAACCCAAATTCTAGTTGCAGAGCAAAAGGACTATAGCTTCTATCTATAACCCCCACCCACCACTAGGTTCCTACAAATAAATGAGGGAGAGAATTAACAACTGATTAAAAAGGGAGAAATCAATAAAATTACCAACACGTTTTTTAACCAGAAGAGATTAAAAAAAGAAACATGAAATTTAAAAAGTTAAGGTTCAAATAAATAAAAATAGAAAATAAAATAAAATGAAAATATAGGTATAATATTAACTGATTTAACCCGTTAAATATGAAATATAATTAAATACTAAATATAAAACAGTTTTAAAAACAAACTGGTAGTAAAAAAAATTAAAAATGAAATATAAAAGAGTTTTAAAAAGAAACTCGTAATAAAAATATTTGCTTGACATATGGGACTGCCCTTCAAATTTCAGATTTCAGATTTCTTCAGTACAGAAACAGAAAGACAAGGCTTTGAATATGCAACTATCCCATGCTGGTAGCTGACCACTTCACATGTCCACGTTCAGCGACTAACAGATAACAATTCATTTAAATATTAAATAAAACTATTATTGCGTGTGTACTCGATATTCGTATAAACTTTATGTACTGCTCAAAAATAGCTGAATTCTGATTTTCGAGAAGATGACCAAGAAAGAAAGCGATTATTCATCTGTTTGCCCAGGGCACTTCCGATTATTTTTCTTAGAGATTTGGTTCTATAGGAAAGCCTGCCAATCTGACTCAGCAGGAGTTGCAGGATATAGCTCCTTCCGTTATGGTGTCCCTGAAAGGGCTTCCCATGAGGATGCCAACACTATAAAGGGTATAAATGACTTCGGTCAAGAAGGGCATTTGATGGCGGGGATACTACGAATTGGGATGTCTGAGAAAAAATGGGTAAAATTTCTATATATCCCAGAAGTATAGGACTCCTCCATTCTACATGAGTTTTGTTGCCAGAAATTTCGCAGGGATTTCCTTGTGAGCACAATGTTTGTGTATGAAAAATCGACCAATAGTGCAACCGTGATCGAAGCCACCCAAACCGTGGAGATGTTCGTGTCCGCAGCTACCCTGATTATGTCTCCATTTATTCTCAATCATCCCAACTCGCAGCTCGCCGCCTCCAAAACCCCAGCATGACCGATCATACACTCGTTGGCATCTCCAAAAGCTCGTCCACGTACATCCAACGAAACTATCTCCTGCAATTCCTGCTCAGTCATATTGGGAGGCGTGGATCATCACTGTCCAAGTTTCAGACACCGACAGCGCAGGTAGCCACATTATTGTGTGTGATATTGACCACAATCCAAACATCCACAAGATATTTGGAGGTATGTATATCATTAACTTCACACTCTGTAATCTGTTTGACATTCTCTCCATTTTCTATATTTTTCTTCTTCTCGGTCATAAATAATTCTGGCTGTCCGAACAGGACTGTATGGAACAGAATAGAGATTTGTCTGCAACTTGCGAAGAGTGTTTTAATGTTTCTCCTCTATATTTGGCACGAAGTTTTGTTGGGTATTTTCACGAGATGGACATGATGTTCCTGTTCCTGTTCCTGTTAGTGGGGTTTGTTACAAGTTGTGGGTTTGCTTTACAGTAAATTTTTAAATCGTTATTATTATTTTTTTAGTGGTTTCACTGTGGATTTCAGAGGGATGGTGTGAAAATCCCATAAGTAAATTTTGGGCGGAGGCTCTGATACGACATATTAAGTTCGGCATAACACCAAAACCAACTCAAATTAATAAACTTCTAAACTATTATCACTATACCAACTTAAATTAATAAACTTCTAAACTATTATCACTATTTTTTTATGTGGTCCCCTAATAAATTCCAGAAACATTTCAAACATTGTCATGGCACTTCTGATTGTAAATTGTAATTGAGAAACAGGCCGCTGATTTACATCGTCCGTGACGTTAACAATAATTCTTTGTGCGAAAATTTCAAAACTCATTCACCCTCATATTAGACGGTTTGGACAATATTGGAATCCGCCTTCCAGATTTTTAATTTTAGTTTGGAAAAAAATAGGTATATGTTGTTGATTTCAGTTTGATAAAATATTCTCCTCAGTAAAAGATTTAGATTCTTTTAAACCCTTCTTAATTTCCATTCTTTGATAACGAAATAAAACTTTAAATTACAGATTTGATCCGAATGTCCATCGTATCGTTTCAATGTTAGTGAGATTCACTTCAATTCACAACTAAAGAATCGTTTCCATTGAGGTTTCGATAGATGAATGCCTGAATAGATGTGGATAGGCTATTGCAACATCTGGTCGGTTTTGGTTCGATCGTTATTTTGCTCAATCTTCTTCATAGTCGATCTCCGTGTTCTTGAAATCGATGTATGTTCTACACAAGCTTGGAATGCAACGAAAGCTCCTGGCATCAATCGCCTTTCCTTTTCTTTCTTTCCTCTGATCTTCGCCTGATAACCATGAAAGCTGTTTTGCTCTTTCAGTTCACTTCAGCAGAAAAATCACTGGCCAAGGATTTGCATATTTTGTTTGGCCGAGGATGGAACTCTGCTTCTGGGAGAAGCCAACGTGTATATATATATATATATCTGCATTTGATTTTTTCATGGCCTATCTCCATATTCCTCAAAGTTGTTATCTGGGAGTCCGCATTTTGGATTTGACTGCAGTCCGAGAAAAGCCAAAGACGTTAGTTTTATATATATATATATATATATAAAAGGGACTAAAATTATAACTGGTCAGGAGTTTTTAAATCCGCCGTTAGCGACTACCTCCTCACAAATCTGGATTATCAAAATTCATAGGGGAGAAGTAATATGACTTGCAACCTTCATCCAAAAATTTCAGATATTCGGATTATATCCTTAAACCTGTGTGTTTTTTCGTGATTTGTTCTCAATGTTTACTGTTTTCCGATTTATCAAGAATGAGTAGGTTCACGTTTATGATAATGTTACGAATACTTATTTGATGCTGAAGGGAGATAATTTTTGAGATGTTCCTTCATAAACGTAAAAAGTAAAACTTATTGCGAACGCAAAAAATTGGTGCTTCAAAATTTTGGAAAAGAATTTTGGAATCAAAGTATGAACACATGCATATTCGTACCAAGAAATGCATGAACAATCTCATTCAGTAGTGTCTGTCTTGTCTGTCCATTAGTAAGCACATGCCCACTGGACTGAAATCTGAGTTGGAAAGTGTATATGGTGATTTGGTGAGGAGCAAGAATATAATATTAAAAATACTAGCACAACCACTTGTCTGTCCATCCATTTGCACATGCCTACTTGACTGAAATCTGAGTTGGCAAGTGTATATGGTGATTTGGTGAGAGAAAAAATATAATATTAAAAATATTGGCACAACTATATTAGTAAATATGGATGATATGCTAAAGACAATAATTCTAAGTATAGGGTGTTTACGCTCCATGGAGGTCACCCATCCATTGATCTCCTCTGGCTCAAGCGCGCTTAACTGTGGAGTTTTCCCCACAATCAAGCCCACTTAGCTTGCTACCCCATTTGCAAAACCTTAACAAGTATTGTGCCTCATGAACCAATCAAGTAGAGATCCCTTCACTCTTTTTGAATTTAAGTATAGGGGGTTTACGCAGTGCATTATATTAGATATCATTTTTGGGATTTAGATATCATTTTTGGGATTCAACTGCGTTCAGTAAGTCATTCACGTATGACCATTTCCATGAGAGGTAGTCGTAAGTGACTAATTTCTCATGATTTGAATAGTTCACTTAGCACTCATTGCATCGGGTGATGCTCACAGGGGTGAAGAAGTGGGATTGAAACTGATGAAATAAATCACATAGCGTCAATCATCACTTCCGGGGCTTACTACTATTATTAATAAATTTACTAGTATTATTAACTAATAAATATTAATCATAATCAATTTATTAATATTGTTAATAATATTTTTTTAATAATTAATATTATTAATTAACCATATTTATTAATATAAATATTGTTAATTAATTAAATAATAATAAATCGAAAGGGTAAAAATTATAAATCCAAGGTATATAAACACTAAGGTTAAGTTTATAAACTTTAAAATAAATATGGTTGACCATGGTTGATTTCCATATTGAGACAATCCTTGTCACAATGCAACATTGGTTGATAGTTGACCATGTTTGACCATGATTGATTTTTGTATCGAGACAATATTTGTCACAATGCAACATTGGACCATGGTTGACACTGGTTGACTTTCATATTGAGATAATAATTTTCACAATCTGACATTTGACAATGGTTGACCATGGTTGGCTATGATTGACCATGATTGATATTATAAACTTAAGGGAATAATAGATCCAAGGGATTGATATTATAAACCCAAAGGAATAATAAACTCAAGGGATCAGTTCTAAAACCCCAAGAGATTATGAATCAAAAGGGAATAATATTAAACCCAATGGATTAATATTATAAACCCAACGTATATAAACCCTAGGATAAATATTATAAACACTAAAATAACCATGGTTGGTCATGGTTGACCATGGTTGATTTTCATATTGAGACAATCCTCGTCGCAATTGGACCATGTTTGATTTTCATATCAACACAAACTTTGTGAAAATGCGACGTTCTACCATGGTTGACCATGTTGACCATGTTGATCATAATGTGATGTTGGATCATCGCTGAGACAATGATAGATTTTCATATTGAAACAATCTTTGCCACAATGTAACGTTGGACCATGATTAACCGTGATTAACCATGGTTGATATTATAAACCCAAGGGATGAATACTAAAACCCCAAAGGATTATGAACCCAAGGAAATAATATTAAACCTAAGGGAGTAATATTATAAACCCAAGGTATATAAAGCCTAAGATAAATATCATCAACACTAAAATAAATATGGTTGGCCATGGTTTACCATGGTTGATTTTCATATTGAACCAATTGTTGTCACAGTGCGACGTTGGACCATAGTTGACCATACTTAACCATGGTTGATTTTCATATCAACATAAACTTTGTGACAATGCAACGTGCAACCATGGTTGACCATGGATGACTATGTTTGATTTTATAAAACATGGTTGACCTAGGTTGGCCATGATCGACCATGGTTGAGCATGGTTGACGATGATTATCATACCGGGATAACCTTTGTCATAATTCAACGTAAGACCATGGTTGAGACAATAATTGATTTTCATATTGAAACAATCTTTGTCACAATGTGACGTTGAACCATGGTTGACCATGATCGATTTTATAAAACATGGTTAACCATTGTTGACCATGGTTGAATAATATTAAACCTAATAGAATAATATTATAATCGCAAAGTAGATAGACCCTAAGATAAATTTTATAAACACTAAAATAAACATCATTGACCATGGTTAATTTTCATATTCACACAATCCTTGTCACAATGTGGCATAGTACCATACACCATGCTTGATTTTCAAATCGACAAAATCTTTGTTACAACGCGACCTTGGACCATGGTTGACCATGGTTGATTCTCATATTCAGACAATATTAAACCTTAAGAATATGAATCGTTAGATTAATAAATCCAAGGAATTGATATTATAAACAGAAGGGAATAATAAACCCAAGGGATAGAAATTATCATCCCAATTTATATAAACCCTAAGTAAATATTATAAGCCCTAAAATAAACATGGTTGACCATGGTTGATTTCCATATTGAGACAATCATTGTCACAATGCAACGTTGGACAATTGTTTATCACGATTGATTTTCATATTGAGACAATTTTTGTCACAATGCGACGTTGGACCATGGTTGAGCTTGCCCACAACTCACAATAAATGATTATGAACCCAAGGCACTAATATTATAAACCCAAGGTATATAAAAACCCTAAGATAAATATAAACACTAAAATAAACATGATTAACCATAGTTTACCATGGTTGATTTTCATATTGAAACAATCCTCCTAATAATATAACATTAGAGAATGATTGATCATGCTTAATTACTACTGATTTTCATATGAACACAATCTCTATATTTTTAGAATTTAATTTTACGTTTTATATATTTAATTTCACAATTATAAATAGTTGCACAGCGAAAACTTCTATTTAACTTATTTCTGAAAATACGGAGCCTATCACTCAAAACATAATGTATTTGAAAATATCGCCTGAGTTTGTGACCTCTCTACGGAGAAATGGAACAATCAATCTTACAGCAAAAGACTGATTGGCAAGATTAATAAGTTTAAAGGAAATTAAAAATGCCATACACAATATCCAGCTTAGCTGCAACAAAATTGTCGGAAAATAATGCCGTACACAATCTGGAGTGTTGATGCCACAAAATTGGCCAGCCTGAGCACGGGAAAATAATGCAATACAGAATCTGGAAACCTGAACGCGGGCAAATAATATCAAACACAATCCGAAGGGTGGCTGCTACAAAATTGTAGAACGTGGACACGAGAAAACAACGTCACACACAATCTGCCCTGTGGCTGCCACAAAATTGGCCAACGTGAACGCAGAAAAATAGTCCAATAAACATACTGTATAACTCCACATATTTAAACCTTATCATGTCGGTGTTGGACATTACAATTAAGAAAGAAATGGTTTCTGCACGCTATCGCCTTTCCAATGCAGTTGGGATCGGAGTTTTCCAATTTCAATATTATTTTATGCATCAGCAAGGACATAACATGCACGTGATAAGCAGAGAAGGCTTGCCTTAAGCATTGTTAAAATCGGATGAGCGGTGGGCACATGTCAACTGAGGAGAACGAAGACAAGCTCTGAACGAATATCATAAAAACTTATTTAATCGTTTCTTCTTGAAACTTTTGCACTGTCTGCATAAGCCACGGATAGTGCAACAGATTGTTTGAATGTTATGCTAACGGGTTACTTCAACTCCCGCCAGTCACTCTTCTCTTCGTTCTCTTTTGTTTTTTAAATTACGATTTATACATAAATGAGATACCATTATTAGTATTGTACAAAACTGGATAGCTCGATGGGGTCACTTGTCTTTCAGTTCATAATGTTATGGTGTTAATTGAAATTATAAATGAGTACAGTAATTCAAAATCTTTTAATAGAAATTATATTCATGTAGAATTGTTGGTTAAATTTGATGAGTAGTTATCCACATTTCAAAATATACATGACATCATTCATCTCTAGTCAATTTGTAAAATCTTCAATACGTGAATTAAATCTTTACGAGTATGTAATTATATATATTGACATGAGAAAAATATCCATATATATATATAAGATGTCTATTAAAGATATATTTATAACTATGGCATTTTAGATATAAGTAATTTCAAATTAGACTTAAGATAAAGACAAGATCATTATGTCTACAATGAGTCATCCAGCATGCTAGAAAAGGCCTGTGTCCATCCTAACTCACATTATGCAATCTCACACTATGCAGCCTAGCAAGTTTGAGACTCATACAGTATGCTAGAAAAGGCACTTGTGTCCATCCTAACTCACATCATGCAATCCCACACTATGTAGCCTAGCAAGTTTGAGACTCATACGGTATGCTAGAAAATACCTGTGTCCATCCTAACTCACATCGTGCAATCTCAAACCATGCAACCCAACAAGTTTGATGAGACACATATAGCATGCTAACCATCTGCCATTTCATTTATATACTCCATAAAACATTAACCTATGGGGATAGAATAATTAAATTGAAGGGTTCTTCTTTTTTTCAATAAGAATAATAGAAGTGACATAGTAATTTATACTAAAATTTCATATTCTTTTATGTAGTTTCTTGTGTTAATATGTTGGTGATAGATCCCAATTTTTATAAAATGCTTCTATATTGTGGTTGAAAATGGAAATCTAATGGTTAGTTACTATGGCTCCTAAGTATTTTATATATTATTAGACTTCTAATGCAAGAGCTCTATCTTTGAGATTCCAATAAATCATGAATTTCTTCAAAACATATTCCTTTTGTATAATTATTATTTTCTTTTTATATTATTATTATTTGAAATATTAGAATCCTCCCAAATTAGAGAGTAAAAGTAGGTTCAAACGTGTTTGATTATATATAAGGTTCTCCTGCAATTCAACTCTTCATGTCGAAAGTTGAGGTCAATTGCTCCCCTTCAAAATATCTTACATTCTATGAATTTGAGTAAACTACATGGGAAAAACTTAAAAAGCAATTAAATGTGACTTATGAAAGCTTCAATATGTTCATTCTTTCCAAAGTAATATTAAACATGTACATTTATGACTTTATGTTTCTTTTTACTTTGTACTAACACAACTATATAAATTAAATGATTAAATGGTTGATAACCACTTATAGATATTAATCCATGAGAATTTTGGAAACATGAAACATCTTATTTTCTTAAAATTTTTAAAAAAGATACAAAATTATCTAAATTGTAATTTTATTATCATTATTCATTATTAAAAGAAATAATTCATAGGTTAAACATATATACATTTAAAAAGACCTAGGACAAGACTCTTATCCATGGAGAATAGTGTTTTTTGAATTTTAATTCAATTATTAATAATTATTAGGTGAATGTTAGAACTTTAACCCCTACAAAATATTTTAGAATATTCATATTACTATTTACAAATCAAATATTGAACTTTATTTTCATACTTGTCCCCTTTTGATCATTTCTCCTAAAGGAACTCTCCAACACAATATGAAAGAGATGTTATGTAAACATTTTGTTTAGTCAAATTACATAAAATTTGAAAAATTAAATTAAAATACATTAAAATAAAATAAATAATTATAACTATAATTAATAATTAAACTAGATTAGATTCATCTTAACTCAAGATCTACCAAGCTCTTACAAGGACAAAATCTCTTGAAGTGAAAACCTCATTTAGAGGGATTAGTGAAAAGAGGTTTGATCCCTCGGCACTTGGTAAATACAAAGTTAAGATGGATCTAGGTTGGTTTAAAAAAGAAAAGCTAATAACTTTTAAAAGTAGATTTTAGAACATATAAATATCTTTAAATTATTAATCTATTTTAATATTAAACAAGTAAATTCTTATCTAGAAAAAATGATCATCTTATCTATTATTAATAATTATTATTAAGTGAATCATAGAGATTTAACCTTTGCAAAATATTTCACAATATTCATATTAGTATTCACAAATCAAAGATTAAATTTATTTTATAGGTGTCACATTTTTATTATTTTAATTAAATTGATTAATTTGAAAAATGGTCATATGAAATGAGTTATGGCTTTTTGGGCCTGTGGTATTGTAATCCATGATATTATCCATATTATTATAACAAATTCTATTTATAAATTAAGAATCTCTATTAACAAAGATAAAATTGGAATCAAAGAAATAATTAAAAATAATACGAAATTTATATTTAAAATAATAATTCAATTCAAAAAAAAATTGTCAGTAAAACGAGCTTTCATTACATTTTCAAAAAGGCATAGTTTACAGAGTTCGATTGAACAATCCCCACTCACTCATTCCGACCAGACTCGCTGAGATTGGGGACTGGAGGACACCATAAAAGACAACTTACATACATTATTGTTAGAAGGCTCTCTAGCCCAAACATAGTTGAGCTAAAAAAAAATGAAAACATAATTAACAACAACAATTTGAGGGGGGTGAGGGGGGAGTATAGGGGAGCTGCAAAGAAACCAACTCGATCATGCATATGAATGTCGATATGTTCCAGCCTCACTTCGAAGCTACAAAGGTGGTTGTTGATGCAACAGTGGCTTTGTCGAAGGCTGTCTAGCTACTCTACAATTTCATTCTAGGTGAATAGAATATCGTTAAAGTAAGCCATGGTTTCGTTTCGGTGTTCTTACCTGTGGTCCCTAAGAATATCCATATTCAGTTGAATGTGCGAGAGTTGATCAGCAATCGAGTCCATTATGGCAAGAACTTCTACATGACCAAGCGAGACGGCTGGAGCGTCAGTGTCCTCAGAGTCTTGGCTATTCGAATTTGCAGTGGACGGGATATGGCCAGGATCGGTGCGCCCTCTGAGAGCTTTTTGCCTTCCCCCGCTAGGGGGACGACATCGTTGGTGTGGCATATGGAGAAGATCCAAACTGCAAAGCACACAACACTTACTGAGACCACCAGCCACCTACGCTCAAAGACAGGGAGAGCGAAAAACTCTCTTCTAAAATACCCACCATCACACACGACGCAACCCCAATTAACCCTGGTTGAACACACAAACCGCCCTCCAGTCGGTCGAGAGATACCCTCGCACCAGATGGTATAGAGGAGTGCTTATCCAAAACACCCAGCCACATAGCCAATGTAGTCACAATTAACCACAACAGAGCATACAAACCATTCTCCAGCCAGCCTAGAAACACCCTCACACCAGAAAGTACTAGGGAGGGCCCACGAAGAACCAACAATCACACAAATACAAACCACCGGAATGACGACTTTCAAAATGTGAGGACATGCAGAAGAATTAGAAAACGCAGACTGCTTACCACGCACAGAGTACTGAAGTCTCGGAAAGTGTGCAATGCCAACCTCAAGCTAGAAACAGATGGAGTCTTGGAGAACGCTCAGTACCTTGTCCGTTTGTGTGCCCATATCCTAGTGACAAAGCTCATAGAGGAGCCCAAACCACACCACGGTGCCACTTCCCTACAGTGCACCTCGCAACCAAGGCCGGGACCTCACGGAGCTGCCATCAGATAAAATTAGAGACACTCAATAATATATTCTATTCATTTGAATAAGAGAATTACACACATATTTATACAATCAATAGTCTCAAGATAGGAATGCTATCTTAGACGTACAGTAGTGTGGTTGAGAGATTCTCTCAACCACACACTAAACTAGGAGAAACTATATTCTAGCTTATTCCTATTATGTAGGAACAAACTCCTCAAATAGAAAAATACAACCATAGACAAGTAGGAATTAATTATTTCCAACTCCCCCCCTTAATGACTACTTGTCATGATAGTCAAATCCACCACCATCACACGAATTGCATGTACAAAACCTCCAAAAGCACAATCTGCCGCCCTCGGACAGATCCACAACTTCTCCGATCCCACGGATCCCCTTGAAGGTGAATTGGCGTGATCCTTAACTAAAAACCCGCGCCCATTGGCACGATTAATGGCCTAACTGACGCGCCAGTTGGCCTTCCTGGTGCTGCTGTCAGCACGAAAAACACACCAATCCCCTTCTACTCAGAAAAAAAATCATCTGAGTTCGAGCCAGGTGTTCTGCAGTCCACCTGCTCCTACGAGCACAAAGCTCTCGTGTACACACAGCCACAAAGGCACTTCAAGCCACACAGGCAATTCCGCCACACAGGCAAGCTAGCTTCAAAAGGCACTCTCGACCTTTCTGCTCCAGATCCAAATATTACAGTGGTTCTTGTCCTCAACAGTTGCACAAGTGTTGATGAACAACAATGATTCAGCCATCCATCTGCGGCCTTCGGGCCTTACAGCTACTCGACGGCTACTATGCGACCACGATTTAAAAAAAAAATGCTCAGATCAGATCAACGCAGTTGCCACCACGATTCAAGCTCAACCGATATGCTGCCTCCTGATCGGATCTCTCTCCCGACTGGCAGACACACCACGGTTGTAGGTCACCAGATCCACGGCAACGTTTCACAGCTCCTCTTCAGGTGATCCATTTCAGTCTCTGCAACTCCTCCATAGGTCCCGCAACAGATATGCCATGCGCACAGATGATGGACAAACTTAAAAAAAATAAAATAAAGCAATACACTTTTTATTTTCCCTCAGCCCAGGAGAGGCCAAGCCCAGGAGGGGCCAGGCCCTCACAGGCTCCGATACCAAGATAAAATTAGAGACACTCAATAATATATTCTATTCATTTGAATAAGGGAATTACACACATATTTATACAATCAATAGTCTCAAGATAGGAATGCTATCTTAGACGTACAGTAGTGTGGTTGAGAGATTCTCTCAACCACACACTAAACTAGGAGAAACTATATTCTAGCTTATTCCTATTATGTAGGAACAAACTCCTCAAATAGAAAAATACAACCATAGACAAGTAGGAATTAATTATTTCCAACTCCATCGAGCCAGATCCACACACTTAGTTGATCCTCACAACCAAAATTCATCGCCCGAGCTTCCAAAATGCACCGATACCCAAGCCAACCTTCACATTTACCAACAATTCGTGCGGAATGGACTTTTGTACTCACGGACTGATTATCTGAATTACACGAGGGAGAAGTAAGTGAAGGTGTAGAGCGAAAGCGAACCCCAATGGTAGCTCCTAAGACAATTGGTCAGACAGTTGATCACATCAGCCCAATATATATATATATATATATAACCAATAAAATATGAAATCAAAATAGTTTTTAAAAGAAACGAGTCATACAAAAATTCCCCTACAAATTTCATATTTATACCATACATGTAGTTGCAGATTCCGTCCGTACTGAAATACAAAGAAAATTATGAGCTTCGATACGCCAGAATCCCGCTGGTAGTTGACAACTTCACATGTGCAGGTGCAGCGACGAACAAATAACAATTCATTTAAATAGTAAATAAAACTATTATCTTCGTGTGTACTCCGTTCAAATACTAATCAAAACTGCCACAAGATATCTATGTATCTATTTGGAGTGGTATGTATATCATTAACTTTGCACTGTATAATCTTTTGCAACTCTCTCCATCTTCTATCGTTTCTTCTCAGTCATAAATTAAAATTCTGGTGGTCAGATCAACACTGTATTTAGCTCAATAGGGATTTGGTTGTGTCTGAGATTTTCGTAGAGTGTTTTAATGTTTGTCTTGTATATTTGGCATGAAGTTTTCTTGGGTATTTTGACGAGATGGACACGATGTTCCTGTCAGTGGGATTTGCGTCACGAAGAGTGCTGCGTCTACAGCCTGACCAATTTGATTATTCTCTCCGATGAAATATATTCTTGACAGATGGGTTTTCCGAAATTGTTTGGTCAAACATTGTCTTGTCCGTTCGGATGGTTAATTGTAATTGATAAAGAGGCCGCTGATTACATCGTCGGTGACGTTAACCATAATTCTTTGTGCAAAAATTTCAAAACTCAGGCACAGTTGTGGATTCAGTTTCAATAAATCTAACAGAGAAATTGGGTTGGCCTATATTGGAATCCTCCATATTTTTAATTTTTTTTTTTAAAAAATATCTATACGTTCTTGATTTCAGTTTGATAAAATATTTTTTTATTGCTGAATTGAGATTTTTTTCCAAACTATAATTTTTAATTAGCTGACAACTTTCTATTTCAACTTTAGGTGGAGAAAAGGTTGTTCAATTTTTATTTTTAAACTTTAATGTATGGTGGGGATAAATTATAGAAGGAATATGCGTGTCATATTTTTTTATTTTTTTTTGTGTGTAAGTCCATGATCGCAGATAAAGGGGAGCCCGTATTATTGAACAAAAATAATAAAAGGTTGATCTTTAAATTGTCAATAAAAGACGCCCAGTAAAGTAGAAGAGTTGTTTAGCTACATGTGTGGTGGAGGAAGTGTTAGTTGAATTTTATTTTTAAATTTTAATGGATACTGGGGAGAAATTATTGAAAAAATATGCCATTCATATTTTTTTGGGTCTTAGTTCATGATAGACTTATGCATGTAAAAGTAAAAGAAAAAGGGAGTCCGAAGAATTGTTAGATATTAGATAGTATCTCTTGTAATGTGATCGTTGATTAACATCAACATTTGATGCTGATCTTTGGCTATGGGATGGTTGCCTAACCCCTATGGGGTTCGGTCTAACTTCAATTATAATTCCCAACAAATGGTATCAGAGAGTAAGTCACTAGTTGAGTACATGGTTGCCTAACCCCTGTGGGGTTTGGTCTAACCGCAATTATAATTCCCAACAAATGGTATCAGAGAGTAGGTCACTAGTTGAGTACATGGTTGCCTAACCCCTGTGGGGTTTGGTCTAACCGCAATTATAATTCCCAACAAATGGTATCAGGGAGTAGGTCTGTAGGAATTTACAGGGTAAGTTCCTCAGAAAGAACACCAAAAGGACACCGCTCACAACTAGATCACAGATCAATACACCAGTATTTTTGACGTGGTTAAAACCCTCAAAGAGGGAAACAGTCCACGGCCTGCGCCAACGTGGCTACTACAGGCAATTTATTAATCAAAGAATGAAAATTTACATAAGCTTCTCTCATGCACAGATTACCCTACAAATGACCCTCCATGCGCTTTAAATAGAATTCATGGACCAATCGGGTGTCAAGCCACGGATCAAGTGTTGGTAATACCGAGGAGAGAATGAACCGTCAAATCACTACATATCGTGACCGTCGGATTGTAAGTTACAAAATGTACAACGGTAAAGAAACACACTTTACCTAACTCTATACCTAACTCTATACTAGACCAAGTTGAACTTAACTATTTCCTATGTGTCGGAATATCTTAACATCCCCCCTTAAGAACAACTTGGGATAGGATTGAAGGATTTACAAATATGACACAATAGGAGAAGGAAGGAGGCACTAGAGCCTATCCCCCCTTAGTGAAAACTTCTTGAACTCCAAGCATATATCGAAGTTTAGTGAACTTCGCCTCTGTGAGAGCCTTTGTGAAGATGTCTGCAACCTGATCATCTGTTGAACAATATTGCACTTCAAGAACATGGTCATGAATGAGCTTTCTGATGAAGTGCATGTGTAGTTCAATGTGTTTGCTGCGCTGATGCTGGACTGGATCTTTGCATAGCTGAATGGCACTTTGATTATCACACCAAAGTGTGGTTGGATGCTGCTGCTCAAAGCCAAACTCTGATAGGATCTGACGAAGCCACAAGGCTTCCTTACTAGCTTCCACGGCACCAAGATACTCTGCTTCTGCTGACGAAAGAGAAATGGCAGCCTGTTTCTTACAAGCCCATGTAATAGGTCCTGAACCAAGAGTGAAGACATAACCGACAGTAGACTTCCGATCATCAGGGTCACCAGCCCAATCAGAATCAGTGAAACCAACTAATAGAGGAGCTGCGTTGGCACTGTAATGAATCCCAAAATGTACTGTACCTCGAACATAACGAAGTATTCTTTTAGCTGCTTTCCAATGACTTTCACAGGGGTTTTGCATAAAACGAGCAACAAGGCCAACAGCAAAGGAAAGTTCAGGACGAGTATGGGTTAAATACAAGAGTTTTCCTACAAGTTGACGGTATAAGGTAGCATCAACTTAAGGAGAAGTACATAATGTTTACCAACACCTGCGGGTTTTGGTGTAACGACAAACCTCCACAAGGTCACTAGTTGAGTACACATCTTTGAGGGAGATTATTGGACATTGGATAAACAACTAAATTCATATTGAGTTAAAAAAACCAGTTTAAATAACACAAATCAAGATTTCACCTCAATTTTTTAATCAAATTCAATAAAAAAATTCTCACTGAAAACAACTCTATAAATAATCTCCATTCTGCAGATAATATCCATTCTGAACAATTCCCCTCCCATCGCCGGGTTCATCGGCAGCGAACAGATCACAGGAATGACTCGAATAATCTCCGCAACGCTTGAAGTATTCGGCAAATATATTTTCTATTTCAATCACAGCTGATATGTTTGGTATTGTTACGTGACAGGCCAAATTCTATATGCCGTCTATGCTATTGACTCTATTTGCATACCTACCACGAATAATATATGTCGTCTATGCTATCACCAATTGATCCTGGGCTGTGAATGAACACGCTTCCTTTTCTTTATTCACAGATTTGAATTTCTTTACGCTGATGTGCTTTGTTTGCCTCCTGATTTTTTTCTTTAAAGCTACATAACGAATAAATAATATAAATCCACCATTCAAGCTTTTTCGTAGAAAATGTACAGAAACGTAAAATAATATTCAAAATTCTTAATAACGTGCTTCCCAAAAACAAAGTTGGAAATTGTCATTAAACCCTGAGTTAAATAATAGGTATTATTTATTTAAAAAATTGATGATTCGTTTATTCCTTTCCATCTTGATTATTAATTATCGTATTATCCTGGTAAGGATAATAAGTTAAACGAATATTTAATTAATCATTAACTTACGCTATAATACGAAAATGACATTCCCAAAAAAAAGTTATTCAAACTTTAAACACTGTGGGTTCCTGGTCCATGGGCGAACAGTAAGTACGGGACTGCTCTGCATGGTTGGGTGTGGCCCATTGAATCGTAATTCGGAAGTATGGAGTTGAAGGCGATCATAAACTCAACACTGATGTTGTGTGCGGATTATTTAAATGTTGTGTGGGGGTTATTTAAATGTGTGTGGAGATATATAAACTTTTCTAAAGATTGAGTTGACCTATAAAATTGAAAAAATAAGAAGAAAAATATCAAATATATTTTAGGAAAAAAACAATAAAGTAATTTTTAAAATTTATTTTTATATTAATATCTGAAAACGGCTTAAAGAATTACGAGTTATGAAAACAAACATTTTAAAACTTTTAATTTGTTTCCATACAACACAGACAGTATTGGGGAATAAGTGAATGATAATGTGAAATAAATGAAAGATGCTATTTTGAAATGAATGTGGTTTTTTAAGATGTGAGTAGTGGTAATGTCACTGAAACAGAGTCTTGAAAATGATGTTTAATGTTGTTAATTGACATTACTGAGCATAAGTATGTTTAATATTGAAAAGAATTAAAACTATTAGATAATAAAAAATAAAAAAAAATAAAACTAATTTTTTTAATATATAAGTTAAAATTAAAATAATAAAATAATACATTGCTTATACATACTAAACTATAAAGATTAATTTTATGAAGTCCTATAAAATTAAGTAATAAGAGAAATCAATGAGAATAACGATTTATTTTATAAAATGGCATAAAATTAAGAAATGAAACAAAACTAAACTGCAAAGTGCGTCAGCATGATCGTGAGTGAATGTTATTCCAAATAATAATGCAAAATACAATAATAGTTAAAATTAAATATACTCATTCTTTGCTTTGCAACAAAGATGGGTAAATATTAATATTCTTTAAAATAAAATGAAATTAGAGAAAGTCTTAGTATTCTTGATCAAAACTTATACATTGACTGATAAAAATTAATATTTGGAAACGTTTTATATGATTGTTAAAAAAAAAGATAGGAGGACAAAATAAATATAATAAAATACAATAATGTTTTATGTAACTGGTATAAAATATATATTATTTAATTATTTTTATAAATTAATATTATTTAATAATTTTTTATTTCAATAAATTATTTTTTATTTTTTAAAATTTAATTTTCAAATAATCTTTAAATTATTAATACATATGTGTAAATAATTATTATATATTTTTTTATATAAATTAATATTATTATTATTATATCTGGAGTTTAATTTAATTTTCATTGGGAAAATTTATTATAATTATAAATTTTAATTAAATTTTCAATAAGTAAATTCATTATACCACCAAAAATTATATCACCGTATTTCAACATAAAAACTAAAACTTAAAACGATTACACTATATTATTATTATTATTATTATATGAGAAATTATATATTTTTATATAATTACTAAAATTTGTTATATATACTAATTTTTATATTTCATTAAGATAAATAAAATTTATAATCATAATTATAATAAGAAAAATAATAATAATTTAATTTTAAGTCCGTGACTAAGCGTGATATTTATCTTAGTGTTTATATACCTTGGGTATATAATATTAATCCCTTGGGTTTAATGTTATTTCCTTGGTTTTATAATACCTTGGGTTTTTAGTATTAATCTCTTAGATTTATTATTCATTTGGGTTTATAATATCAATCTCTCGGGTAAGGGTTCAAATTCCTAGGGTATACTATTATTCATAGGGTTTATAATATTAGTCCTAAGGCTTAACATAAATCCCTTGAGTTATAATCATGGTTAACCATGGTCCAATGTCTCATTATGACAAACATTGTCTCAGCATGAAAATCAACAATGGTCAACCATCGTACAACATCGCATTGTGACAAAGGTCATCTCCACATTAAAATTAATCATGGTGAACCACAATAAACCATGGTCTAATGCCACATTGTGGCAATGATTGTCTCAATATGAAAATCAACCATGGTCAACAATGTTCCAACATCGCAATGTGACAAAGATTGTCTCAATATTAAAATCAATCATGGTCAAGCATGGTCAATAATTATGGTCATATTATGACAAAGATTGTCTCTTGGTCTAACGTCACATTGTGACAACCATGGTCATCCATGGTCAACCATGTTCCAACATCACATTGTGACAAAGATTTGTCTCAATATGAAAATAACCCATGGTCAACCATCATCAATAAATATGGTCACATTATGGCAAAGATTGTCTCTTGGTCCAATGCCACATTTTGACAACCATGATCATCCATGATCAACGATGTTCGAACACCTCATTGTGACAAAGATTGTCTCAAAATGAAAATCAACCATGGTCAACCATGGTGAAACGTCACATTGTGACAAAGATTGTCTCAATATGAAAATCAACCATAGTCAACCATTGTTCAACATCGAATTTTCAATAAGGTTGTCTCAATATGAAAATCAATCATGGTCAACTATAGTCTAACGTTCCATTTTGACTAATATTTTGTCAATATGAAAATCAACTGTGGTCAACCATGTTTATTTTAGGGTTTATAATATTTATCCTTTGGGTTTAATAATATTCCCTTCGGTTTATAATGCCTTGGTTTTTAGTATTAATTCCTTTGATTTACAATATTTATCTTAGTGTTTATATACCTTGAGTTTATAATATTAATCCCTTGGGTTTAATATTATTCCCTTGGGTTTATAATACGTTGGGGTTTTAAAAATAATCCCTTGGGCATATAATATCAATCTCTTCAGTTTATAAATATAAGGGTTCATATTCCTAGGGTATAATATTATTCATAAGGTTTATAATATTAATCCTAGGATTTAATATATATCCCTCAAGTTTATAATCATGGTCAACCATGCGTAACCATGGTCCAATGTCACATTGTGAGAAAGATTTTATAAATATAAAAATAAACCATGGTCCAATGTCGAAATGTAACAAAGATTTCCTAGATATGAAAATCAATCATGTTAAACTAGGATCAAACATGGTCTAATGTCGCTTTGAGACAAAGATTGTCTCAATATAAAAATGAACAATGGTAAACCATAGTCTACCATGTATATTTAGGGTTTATAATATTTATCTTAGGGTTTATATACCTTGTGTTTATAATATTATTCCTTTGGTTTATAATACCTTGGGGTTTTAGAATTAATCCCTTGAGTTTATTATTCCCTTCAGTTTATAATAGCAATCCCTTCGGTTCATTAATCTAAGGGTTCATATTCCTAGGATATAATACTACTCATAAGGTTTATAATATTAATCCTAAGGTTGAATATAAATCCCTTGCGATTAAAATCAAGGTTAACCATGGTCAACCACGGTCTAATTTCACATTGTGCTAAAGGTCATTTCAATATGAAAATCAACCATGGTCCAATGTTGCATTGTGACAAAGATTATCTTAGTATGAAAATCAATGACGGTAAACCATGGTCAACCATGTTTATTTTAGGGTTTAAAATATTTCTATTAGGATTTTTATACCTTGGGTTTATAATATTTATCCGTTGGGTTTAATATTATTCCCTTTGGTGTTTAGTATTAATCCCCTGGGTTTATTAGTCTAAGGGATCCTATTCCTAGTGTATACTATTATTCATAGGGTTTATAATATTAATATTTGGGCTTAATATAAATCTATTGGGTTTATAATCATGGTCAACCATGGTCCAAAATCATATTGTGATAATGATTTTCTGAATATGAAAATCAACCAATGTCACATTGTGACAAAGATTGTCTCAATATGAAAATCAACCATGTTCAACAATGTTCCAATGTTGCATTATGTCAAAGTTTGTCTAATATGAACATTAACCATGGTCAACGATGGTCAACAACCATGGTGACATTGTGACAAAGATTGTCACTTGGTCGAACATCACATTGTGACAACCATGGTCAACCATGGTCCATGGTCAACCATGGTCAAACATCGCATTGTGACAAAAATTGTCTTAATGTGAAAAACAATCATGGTCAACCATAGTCCAATGTTGCATTGTGACAAAGGTTGTGTAAATCAAAAAATAAATCGTGGTCAACCATGTTTATGTTGGCATTTATAATATTTATCTTAGGGTTTATATATCTTGGGTTTATAATATTTATTCCTTGGGTTTATAACCTCTTGGGTTTTTAGTATTAACCCCTTAGGTTTATAATATTAATATTAGGGCTTATATACCTTGGGTTTCTAATATTAATCCCTTGGGTTTAATACTATTCCCTAAGGTTTATAATACCTTGGCGTTTTAGAATTAATCCCTTGGGTTTATAATATTAACCCCTTGGGTTTATCAATCTAAGGGTTCATATCCCTTGGTTTTATCAATCCCTTGCTCCAATGCCACATTGCAACAACCATGGTCGTCCATGGTCAACCATGGTCCAACATTACATTGTGATAACTGTGGTCGTCCATGGTCAACCATGGTCCATCGTCACATTGTGACAAAGATTCTCTCAATATGAAAATCAATCATGGTCAATCATGGCCAACCATTGTCCAGTGTTGCATTGTGCCAAAGGTTGTCTCAATATGAAAACCAATCATGGTTGACCATCATCCAACGTCACATTTTGACAAATATTGTGTTAATATAAAAATCAATCGTGGTTAACCATGGCCAACCATGTTTATTTTATGGTTTATAATATTTATCTTATAGTTTATATACCTTGGGTTTATAATATTTGTCCCTTGGGTTTATTATTCCCTTGGGGTTATCATATTTATCTTAGGGTTTATATACCTTTGGTTTATAATATGAATCGCTTTGGTTTAATATTATACGCTTGGATTTAAAATACCATGGAGTTTTAGAATTAATCCCTTGGGTTTATAATCTCAATCCCTTAGGTTTATCAATCTAAGGGTTAATATTCTTAGGGTATAATATTATTCATGAAGTTTATAATATTAATCCTAGGGTTCAATATAAATCCCTTGGGTTTATAATCATGATCAACCATGCACAACCATAATCCAATGTCACATTGTGACAAAGATTGTCTCAATATGAAAATCAACCATGGTCAGCCATGGTAAAATGTCACATTATGACAGAGATCATCTCAGTATGAAAATCAACCATGGTAAAAAATGGCCAACCATGTTTATTTTAGGGTTTATAATATTTATCTTAGGGCATATATACATTGGGTTTATAATATTTGTCCCTTGGGTTTATATTCTTCCCTTGGTTTTTTAGTGGGAAGCCCTTGGATTTATTATTCCTCTGGGTTTATAATATCAATCCCTTTAGGTTTATTAATATATGTGTTCATATTTCTAGTGTATAATATTATTCAAATGGTTTATAATATTAGTATTTGGGTTTTGTCTAAATCCATTGGGTTTATAATCATGGTCTAACATCACATTATTACAAATATTTTATCAATATGAAAATAAACCATGGTCTAATGTCGCATTGTTACAATGATTGTCTCAATATGAAAATAAATAATTGTCAACCATGGTCCAACGTCACCTTATGACAAATATTGCCTCAATATGAAAAACAATCATGGTCAACCATGATCGTTTTAGGGTTTATAATATTTATCTTAAGGTTTATATAAATTCAGTTTATAATAATGATCCCTTGGATTTAATATTATTTCATTTGGTTAATGGTCAAGATATTGTGGTGCCTTCAGGTTTTGAGGTGACAAAATTCTATATATGGGAATGCTTTGAGGGTGAGTTCATCACACGTGCAACCCTTTCCATTTTGAGAGGTTTCCTAAGAGGAACAGGGGCTAGTGCGCTAGTTGGTTGTCATGTTTTAGTGAATTCGAGATGTTGGAGTGTCTTTGGGTAGTTGTAAGGTCAGGGGAAGCCTAGAGGTGGGCGAGTAACTCCCATTGTTGGAGCCGAGGATGAGTCAACAAAGAGAAGAGGGTGGAAATAGCTAAGTGTTTTCGCTAGAGGGTGTGTAAATGCTTGAGGGAGAGAAGGGAGTGCTTGGTAGTGTGGGAGATCGAGGTTGTTTTTTTAGAAGGAATGCAACAAAAACGAGGGAGGCCCCATTGTGGGGGTGACCAACCTGGGCATGCTCGCAACAGAGGTGTTGGTGCCTCTTCCTCTAGTGACACTCATTCATATAGAATAGATAAGGATGAGGGTAATGCTCAGATTCCGCGTGAGCCACCTGGCCATGTAGTCTAGGCTAACCCATTTGATTCCATTGTTGAACAATTATAGAGGATTCAGGCCAACATGGAAATCCTTCGGCACCACATGTATGAGGATCACAATGAATATTTTGCCTACTAGAATGGCATCCAATTCATGCAAGAGGAAATTCTGGAGCAACTAGCTCATGTCTGACGTAGCCAGCATAGTATTCTTGACCCTCTACGTGAGATTGAGGAGCATCTGAAGCACATTCAATTTCAATAGCATGACTAGAAAATGAGAAGGGAGAAATAAACGCATATAGACATGCATCCACCGCGTCCACCACCCTAATATGCATACATTAGGTTGTATCTTAATTTTGGATTTTTTTTGGGTTGTATGGCTGAGAAGCCCTTCGAGAGAAGGTGCAAATTGAGAAATCCTATGTTGTATATTCTAGCTCTCCTTGTCGAAAAATTTAGTCGGAGTGAGGCAGGACGAGTTGATGACCAATAATGTGTATGTGTTTTGCCTAAAGTAATATAAAATTTGTGTTTTGATCGAGAAAAAAAATAGTATTTCCTTGGGTTTATTATACCTTGAGCTTTTAGTATAAATCCCTCAGGTTTATTATTTCTTTGAGTTTATAATATCATTCTCTCGGGTTTATTATTTTAAGGATTCATATTCATAAAGTATAATGGTATTCATAAGATTTTTAATATTATTCCTTGAGTTAAATATAAATCCTTCACTTTAATTAATTAATTAATATAAATTATAAGAAAAAACCAAAATATTTATATTAATAAATAATTAAATCAATATTTATATTAATAAATTATTATTATTATTATTTATTAATTAATTTTGAATTAATTGTTAATAATAAATAAATTAATAATCAATGAATGTGAAAATGAAGTATTAAATGAATTAACAATATTTATGTTAATAAAACAATAATAATAAGTAGTTAGTTTTTATTATTTTTTTTGCTAAGGCAAGAGCGGATCCTTCTATTCAATTAAAAAAGGAGAAATAATATACAAAAGGCAACCGTGATGGTGAGGCCCACCAATATGACAGGCCTACCCCAATCCATGGTCTCAAGACGACAAAGTGAACCCAGGGATGTGGGCCCACCAAATCAAACAAGCAGTCCAAAACTAACCGTTGGATCCTAAGCTAAAGATCCAGCAGATGAAAAACAAATCGGGTGGCCAGCAAGCACACCTTTTAAAAAACAAATCAGACCCGATGAACCCAATAGACCATAATCTATAATCCTATCGGGTCCATTTTTGACATAACCTTCGTTCACTTTAACCACCTGAAATCCACCAATTGCATGCTATTCCAGAGAGGTCGTGCGAACAGCTCGAAACATAACCATTGTTTCGGACCCACCAACACGCACGCTTAATCTTGGTCATGGATTGGCCTCGCTTGATCTGACGGTTAAGGATCATATAGCTCGGATTAAAAGCACCGATAGTTACCACGTGGTGAGGGCGGTAATTCCTCCCCGCCCTTAGTCACATGTTGCGTCGTGAGTGGAATCGCTCCCGACTGTGAAAAACCACTTCTGGCTTGATGAGCATGAAATAAACTGGAAACCACCCGGAGGGCAATAAAGCTATCACAGGAATAAAAGTGGGGGTTTTGTGTTTACCGAGAAAATCTATACTCCGACGCATGGGCCAAAGGAAGATGAAGATCCTTCCTTCTAGCCATCCCCCTGAGACTTCTGGTTTGTTGTTATCTGAGTTAAGGAGGCCGACATAGACCTACATCCTAAAAATGACCTTACTTATGTCATAACACTTCATAATGAATCCAGATCAACTATACCCCATCTCTGTGGCTTTGTTTCAGAAAATTTTGTCTCTTGATTTTTCCTGATACTGTTGTTGGTCGCTAAGGGCCCTGGAAGAGCATCCCTCCTTCAACCTGTCATCCATTATCTCCTCCCACCAGCAACACAAGTCAATATGCTTGTTCCGTACCCCCTCATTAGCAAGCCAGTCTGCAACTTTGTTGGCTTCACTACGAACATGCACCAACCTAAGACTTCTCAGCATTCTTAGGTGCGCTTGGATTCTTTGGTAGACTTGCAGAAGTTGCCAGCGTTCTGAGATTTTCTCAGGAGTAGCGCTAGCATTTATCCTCTTCACTGAGTTAATGATTAATTCCGAGACAGCCTCAATGATGACATTGTGAATGTTGTACTTGAGCAGTATTTCTAGGCATAATTCCATCGCCATGAGCTCAGCCATATTGTTAGTTGCTTTTCCTAGATAACTGTGGAAGATGACTTGTATATTTCCTTCCTCATCCCTCAAGACCCCTCCATAACCAGCTTCTCCCGGATTCCCTTTTGAAGCCCCATCCATGTTAAATTTTAAAAAACCATGAGAAGGGGGGTGTCAAGAAGACTTTTCTGTTGAGGTATTCTTGTTAATCTGCATAGAACTTTGAGGGGGATGAACCTTGGGCTCTAACTTCTCCAATATTCTGGCCTCTCTTTGTTCGATGGGTTTTCTTGTAGCTGCACCTCCCAGGATATGAACAGTTTCTTTGAGTTGTTTAAGGATTAGCTTAAGGATGCTGCTCACCGGACTCACTTTCACCTTGAAAATCCTGTTGTTGCGCTCTTTCTAGACATTCTATATTATGAATCCTGGGGTCAGCATCCAGGCGGAGTTAATGATCTCACTATCCGAAAAAAAATTCCGCCAATTCTTCAAAGTAGTGGTGATGTCATTAACATTTCTGTCTATTTGCTCGAAGACTTCTCCAACCCAATTCGAAAATATTATGGTGAAAGTGCATCTATTCAGGAGATGATTTGTAGTTTCTTCCTATTGTCTACATAAGTGACATCTTGAGGGGCCAACAAAACCTCTTTTTCTTAGGTTATCCCATGTCAGAATCTTGCCCTATTGAACCAGCCACTTGAACAGTTTGACTTTCATCCAATGAGGATTTTCCTAGATTTCTTTCCACGTCTTATCAGTGTTTGGAAGGTTAAAACCTACATCTATCCTTTTGGCTTCCTTAAGGTTTAAGAGACCTGCCTTGTTCTTTCCCCATCATAGTTGATCGTTCAAGTTTGAGTTTAAGATTTGTCTCTTGTCTAAAAGACCTTGAAGGGCTATAACTTGAGTATGCAGCATGTCCATTCCACTGTAATCTGGAAGTTTCCATGTTCTCCATTTCCCATTGTTCCTTGATTGGTCCTAGTAGTCACTTACCCACCTTAATCCTTTGTTGATGGTATTGGTGTGAATGTCTGCTAATTCTTCACTTTGGAGATTGTCCTCCTGCTGCCAATTATCCTCCCAGAACCAAGCCAGGTTTCCATTTCTGATCTCCCAGAAATTATGATTTTGGACTAGGGCCCTATTCTCCCATGCCCTATTCCAAATTGTAGAACCTTTTACTTGTCCTATCATTCCGATTAGATTCTTCTCCTACCATTCGCTAGCATATTTTTGCTTCCAAAGTTTTGCCCAGGGGGCTTGTATTTCTTTTAGCCATCTCCATTAGATTTTGGCACCAAGAACTCTGTTAAGAATTCCTGGGTCATGAAGACCTAAGCCACCATGGGACTTAGGTTTGTATACTCTATCCCATGCCACAAGGGCCCATTTCTTCTTTTCTTCACCTTTCCCCCAAAGAAAGTCTCTCTAAATGTTTCTTATATTAGTAATTACATCGGTTGGTTCTGGAATGGTAGATAGCATATAGATAGGGATACTTTGGAGGATAGCGTTAGTGAGAATCAGTCTCCCTGCTAGATTTAGTGCTCTATTTGTCCATTTGCTAATCTTATCTTTTAGCTTATTAAGAACAGGCTCCTAGATATCCTTGTGAATCGATTTGTTAGTGAGCGGAACTCCTAGGTACTTCACAGATAGTGACTCCCTTTGAAAGCCCAAAATTCTGGAAAGATTTCTTTGTATTGAAATATCCGTATTGAAAAAGAACATCTTTGATTTATTAAGACTTACCTCTATGCTTGCTGCCCTAGCAAACTCACTCAGAATCTGTTTGAATGCTTTGGCTTCCTTGAGAGTGGGTGTGCCTTAAAGCATAGTATCATCCAAAAATTACTGATGTATCACCGTGTCTCCACCTTGAGTGAGTCTCAGATCCTGAATTCTCCCTTCCTCCTTAGCAACTCTGATAGCTCTCCCTAACCCTTCCATCATTAGAATGAAAAGGAAAGGAGAAAGTGGATCTCCTTGCCTAAGACCTCTAGAAGGCTTGAAGGTTCTGGAAGGAGAGCCATTGATAAGAATTGAACAGTTGGCGGTGGTAACTAGTGCCATAACCCATTTAATCCAATTGTAATCAAATCCATAGGCTTTTAATATTACTCTTATGTACGACCAACTAAGTTTGTCATATGCCTTTGCTATGTCCAGCTGCATTATCATTCCTTCCTGTTTGTTGGTAATGAGTGAATGAACCATTTCATGTGCTTGAATTATATTATCTAGAATTTGTCTTCCTTCCACATAGCCCGTTTGCTCCTCTGACACTAGGGTTGAGAGGAGAGGTTTGAGACAGTTGGCAATGACTTTGGATATAATTTTGTATATCACATTGCATAATGCTATAGGTCTAAATCTGTCTAGAGAGGTGGCCTTTTCCTGTTTGGGGATTAAAGCTATGAAAGATTCATTGAGCATCTTTAAGACTATCTTAAATCTTCGAGAGTCTTCCACTACCTACAGGATATCCTGTTTCACTTTCCTCCAACAAGCTTTGAAAAAGTCCACATTAAAGCCATCTGGGCTTGGTGCTTTCCCATTTTGCATCTCTTTCATGACTTCCTCTATTTCTTCCTCTGTTACTGGTCTGTTGAGATTGAAATTATCTTCTCTGGTAACCAATTTAGGGATGTGCTGAGTAAATCTTTTTGTAAACTGGTATCTGTCTTCCGAGGTTTCCTCAGCAATTTTCTAAAAATGCTGGAGTAGAACCTTCTCCATCTCTTCATGAGTGTTTCTCTCTATTCCATGTTGGTCTATAAGTTTCACAATTCTATTGTTGTTTCTATAAGTTTCACAATTCTATTGTTGTTTCTGTAAGTTTCACAATTCTATTGTTGTTTCTGTAAGTTTCACAATTCTATTGTTGTTTCTATAAGTTTCACAATTCTATTGTTGTTTCTGTGAGCTATGGTGGATTTGTGAAAGAATTTTGTGTTTCTCTCCCCTTCTTTAATCCATTGTGCTCTGGATTTCTATCTCCAGAATATTTTCTCTTGAAGACATATGTTGTCCCACTCCTACTGGAGTGACTCTTCCATCTCTTTCCTTTCATCTATATAGCCTTCAGTGATAAGAATATGGTTTATTTCCTTTAGTTTCTTTTCCACATCTCATTTATCTTTGAAGATGTTACAAAATTCCTTTTTATTCCACTCTTTGAGCCTGCATTTAATGTGTTTGAGCCTGCAGTGTAGAAGGAACATCTTTGTACGTTGAAGGTGAAGCTCTTCATTCCACCATTTTTCAATGTTTGTGAGGAAATCTGAATCTGTGAGCCAAGCGTTCTCAAACCTGAACGGGGTGTTCCTTGGTTTGCCAAAAAGGGAAGCTTCCAATTGGACAGGCCAGTGATCTGAACCCCCAAAAGGTAGTATGAGTGCAGTAATGCTACTTCCCCTGAGAAGAAGTTGCTCTGAAACAATAAATCTGTCCAATTTTGAGGCTACTTGGGTAGGTACCCCTCTTTTTTTATTCCAAATGAAGATTCCATTGCTTGTTTCCATATCCACCAATTTCATATTGGTGATGAAGTTTTGGAAGGCAACTAAGTCTCTACCAAGTGTTCAAGTTCCTCCTTTCTTCTCCATTAGTGATTTTGTTATGTTAAAATCAACTCCAAGAATCCAGGGTAGAGTTGGGTATCTCTTCTTCATATCCTCCAGTGTTGTGAGGAGTCTAAGTTTGTCCTCCATTGGCTGCGGACCATAGACATTGGTGATCATGTAACATTGTTTGTCACCCACTGGTTGGAAAATCAGTGAAAGGTGATGTCTGGATGCCTTCACATTAATCACACCAAATTTTTGTGGATCCCATAGAGTGAGAATGCCACCAGCAGATTTATTTTCCTTAACTTCAAGGTATTCATATCTATTTAACCATTTTCTATGTTTTTCGCGGATCCTCTCCACTAAGCATTTTGTTTCCTGTATGAATATTATGTCAGGTTTTTCCTCTTTGATCCTTTTACCTAGATTCCTCTGTTTTCTTTTGCTCCCTAGTGCTCTAATGTTCGAGGTTGTGATTTTCATTGAGGTGGGGTTTTAAAGGAGTAACTGGAAAGGTCTTTCATCCTTCCTGAGTCAATCATGAGTTTGCCACACTCTAGTAATAGTTCATTCTGTCTTTTTCTTCCCCTCCTCTTACCTGGATTCTTTGTTAGTTTTGTTGTTATTAATCCTATTGAGGAAGTCCCTTTGTTTTCCTGGTTGTCATGTCGTTTTTTGACTCCTGCAGTTGTTTGATGTGACTTGTTAAGGAATATCTGTTGGACCTTGTCCACATGCTCCTGAGGGATGGAGTTTATTCCCAGGTTTCCTCCCTGTTCTAGAAACTTTTCCAGCTCTAGGTTCTCCCTTTCCAGGATCTCCTACAAGTCTAGATCCTATGTACCACTTTCACTTTGAGTCATTCCCTGGTCTTTTTCTATTTCCATGGTACTCAAAGGGTCCGTCATGTGTTCATTCTGTTCCTGAGTGAACTCCATGCTGGTCTCTTTTCCTATCCCCCTTGCTGTCTGATTCTCTATACTCTCTTGATCCCCTCCATCTGCCTCCTTTTCTCCTAAGATCTCAAGACTATTGTGTATTTTTATTTTATCATTCACAATAGGGTTCTTTTGTGTCTTCCTTCCTCCTCCTTTTCCTTTTCCTCCTACTTTGGTGAGACCTGTCTGGTCTTTTCCTTTGATGGTATTTAGGTTTTCCTCCCTTCTATTAAGAGGACAGTCTTTGGATAGGTGCCCATGCTCATAACGTTTGTGACATCTAAACGGGATATGTTCATAATCAATTGTTTGAACCCATTCCTCGTTATAGTCTTCTAGAATGACTCATCTAGAAGGGCTCCTGATAGGTCCATCTCCACACATATATGGGCATAGGATGTATATTTTCCCCGTAGAGTTGCCTCTGAAATTTTTAAGAAATGACCTAATTTATTGCCTGTAGCTTTTAAAGACTTTGGAATCCAGTAATCTAAAGGTAAGGAGTATAGTCTAATCCATACCGGTACCAAAGTGAAGGTTTCTCATTCTGGCACGAAGTTCATTGTCCATGGCCGCATATAGAGACCAACAGCTGCAAAGAAGTATGGACCTCCTTAAAAAATCTTGTCTCTGTCTTCCATGTTCGTAAACACCACAGTAAAAAAACTTTTGGATAAAAGATGTATATTTAACTCCCCCTTTGGTTCCTAGTTGTATTTTATCCAGGTGTACAACGCTTTCTCTGATGGCCAAATTCCCATAAATTTGCATATGATGGCATAGTTTTCCATGTGATCCCTGTGCGCTTGCAGAGTTGGATCATTCAAAATAACCCAAGGTTTAGTTATGGTCTTGGGTTTACAGGGTCCCATCTTGGCTCTGTTCTTTAATCCCCGACCTCTGTCTTCCTCTTTCTCCTCCTGATGGTCTTCTTCATGGGCCCCTTGATCTGCATGGGTTTTGTTGCCTTTAGCCTTTTGAGTTTCGGTGTTTTTTGTCTTCACCTTGGGTTGTGGAGGTTTGTTCTTTTTCCCTCCTCTTCCTCTGTTTGCTACCATATTACTGTAGGAGGGAGTGGAGCTCCCTCCTCCCTGTGTCTCCATGCGTGCATGTTACCCTCTGTCACTTGCTTAGTTAAACCCTAGAACTAGAGCTCTTCATCTAAAGGTCGAACCAAACTAACTATCAGTTAGTTTTTATTATTATTTACTAATTAATTATGAATAAATTATTATTAATGTTTATTGATTAATAATACTATTGAATTTATTTAAAAATAATAATAATGTGGTTGTGCATGTGATTGATATAAGCTTTCGTCATATATCAACCCCATTTATTAATGTGGTTGTGTTAGTTTACGTTCTTTGATAACGAATCAAAAATTGAAATTACAGATATTATCTCAATGTGCATCATATCATTTCAATCTTAGTGAGATTCATTGCAATTCACAACGAAAAAATCATTTCCATTTAGGTTTCGATAGATGAATGTCGTAACAGATATGGACAGGGTATGGCAACATGTGCCCCATTTTGGTTTTATCGTCATTGTTTTTAATCTTCATCATAGTCCATCACCCTATGAATCAAATTGATGTGTGTTCTACACAAATTTGTATTCAAAAAAATCTCCTGGCATCAATTGCCTTGCCTCTTCTTTTTTGTGATCTCTTCTTCATAACCATGAAAGTTGTTTTTCTCCTCCTATTCACTTCTGTAGGAAAATCATCAGCCAAGGATATGCTTATTTTGTTTGGCTGATGATGGAACTTTTCTTGTGGAGGAAGTCATGCAAAATCAATGGAGCTTGCAAGACATTAAGTCTTGGATGTGAAAAGGATTAAAAAATAAGCCTTGAATTTTGAGAAGAATTTATATTCTTCTATGTAAATAAATTGCATTTTCCAAGTTGATATATTTTATGAGTTATAGAACTAGATATTCATAATTTTAGCAAAGCTATGGATATGTGAGATTTTGTCCATAAAGAAAAATTTAATCTACCTTCAAAATCATCAGAGATTCTAGGGATAGATTGAATGACTTTAGAATTTAGGAAAATATGATTTATGGAGTGATTAATAGATGATTTAAGGAGTGATTTTAGGGTTTAGGAAAAGTTGATATATGGAATTATTTATAGGTGATTTAAGCAGTGCTTTTAGGATTTAGAAAAACTATTGCATTTCTTAATTCTACTTATTATAACCCTATGAGAAATGAGAGAATGGCTAAATCAATGTGAATACTGGAGAGAAACAAATGGTTTTTGAGTATTTTTGTATGTACAGGTTTTGTTTATGTACACGATCATTGAAGATTCTTAAAATATGGAATTAGTTGAATGTTTAGTAAAATTAAATTAAATGAATGTGTTAAATGATGGAGACCAAGAATCATTGGTTAAAATGGGAGATTTGCAGTTAAATTCTAAGTGAATTTTATATTGAATTTAGTTATGGGTTATGTTGAGATCGCATGGAGATCCTAAGTACAGACGAGAAAGATGTATTGACTTTAACTATGGGTTATGTTGAGATCGTATGGAGATCTTAAGTAGAGACTAGGAAGATGAGTCATAGCAGGAAGCTATCAAGTGGTATTAGAGAAGAAAAGATTCCTCCATGTAGTCTAGAGGATAAGTAGTGGAAGAAGGTACAAGTCATTGAAGATTTGGTAATATATTTGTCTTGTTTGTTTAGGTGACAGCAAAGGAAGGTGATAAGATTTGTGATAGCCTAGAGAAAAGAGTGCTTGAAGGGGTCCAAAGAAGAGAACCAGGATTATGAAAGACCCCTAAACTCTAGAGAAAGTTTGGTTAGATATCGTGTAGCAAGGTGGAGATTTGTTATTCCAGAGGCGCGTTGCAACTCATGAGTTGAATTTGTTATGAGAAGATAAAAAAGCATATGAGAAGGAGGTCATAAATTTTTGTACCTTGGGATTCTTATGCAGAACCATCAATCCATCCTTTGAAAAACCAACAAGAATGAGTTATGGAAAACACATCTGTTAAAAGGCAGGATAATATCTATGTTGTGAAGGATTAAAAGTGCGAAAAATCATATTTGTGAGGAATTTTAGGAATTCGTTGAGAGCTTTGTGGAGAAGATCATGTTGAGAGCTTTATGGAGAAGATGATGGATCTTGAAATAATCCATGATATTGTACTTTTCTAATATAAATTGTATTGAAATAATTCATGACATTATAATTTTCTATTATAAATTGTAAACATGTATTTGTATGGACGACGACTATTAGAATGAATCCCTCGCTAGCCAAGGCACTAATAGATGCTATTTAATAGTATAGTGGGTTTAATTAATAAAATTTGATTTCTGGTTTATGTAATTTTATGTGTGTGAATCTTGGGTTAATGTTTTGATGGCTTGATGCATAGATGCTTTGAAATTGTTTGATAGATTAATTCCACATGTAACGACTATATGAGCCAAACATAAATTAATATTGCAAGCATGTATAAGAAAAAGTGCCCAGCAAAAAAGTCTAATAAACCCATAACCCACAAATACGAGATCAAGCTAGGGCAATGGACCCATACCCCACAAGTACGAGATCGAACCCATTGCCCAAAAAAAATGCATAATGGACCCATACCCCATAGGTACGAGATCATGCCCAACCAAAAAGCGTAGTGGACCCATACCCACAAGTACGAGATCAAGCCCCACTGAAGATATTGAAAACGATAAACCCAAGTTTCGTTTTCATCAAAACAGACATGTATATATAGATGGAGTTAGTCCAAAACCTATATATATATATATATATCGAGTTAGTCGTCTCAGTTCTGCATTTGATTTCTTCGTGGCCTCTACGCATTCGCCATTTTATATTTCACACCAATCAGAGAAAAACTAAAATATGTTACAGATTTATTTATATATAAGGGGATTAACATCAAGAGTGGTCAACAGTCACAACTTAGAGATGAATTGAAGTTTTTAAAGCCTGCGTTAGTGACCACCTTCTCCCAAATTTGGAGAAGTAATAGGACTTGCAACATTCATCTAGAAATATCAGATATTGGGATTATATCGTAAAGTTTGTTTTCTTTTTTCATGATTTTCTTTGAACTTCCACTGTATTCAGATTTTCAAGAATGCGTAGATTCACGATATTTATTTAATTGTGAAGGGAGATCATTCCAGGTATACTAGTCATAATAGCCAGCAAAACCTCTCCTTTGCCTTAGTGTTATAGAGCTAAAATTTCAACTCCAAAAAATTTCATAAAATCAAATAATTATTATTCTAAATGATCTGTATCATTATTCTAAATGATTTGTATCATCTATATTGTTATTTCCAAATAAAAATAAAATTACAACACAAATTAAAAAACCTGCTAAAAGCCTACTAGAGATGACCTTGTTTAACATTCAAATTTAAACAAAACATCCCACAAAACATTCATAGAAATAACTAACACAAAACATTCAGCTGAGGATTTGCCTTATCAAGAGAACAAAAGTAACCGTGCCAAGTGCAAATTGACAGGATAAAATCATTGTAATTCTTTATAACAATTTGTTATTTTTACGCCGTAAGGAGTTTCCCTTTGAAATGAATTGCCCTAGCCACCACCGTGTCCTATTTTTCACTGTGGATTTGTGTCTTAGACGATTGAACGAATTTTGATCGTTGATCCAAAACAGAAATAAAACTGAAATAAGTTATGAATAACATAAAAAACGGTTAATGAAGAAGCATGTTCCGTCCATGGAGAAGCTTGATATGAAAGAATATTGCTCTCAAGTTCAGTTGACTATAAATGTTTTGGGGTCTGTCATGGTGGCGCCTTCCCGACCTTCTCCCAGAGCCTATATCAGTCTTTGGCTTGTATTCTAGCTAGTGACTGACAACACAACTACAATTGCTCGGCCTGCGCTGGATCTAGGCCCTGCTCCTAGGATTGTAGGGTGGTTCCCTTGATTCAAACTCTGATAATTATTACAGAGATGGCCACGGGGATCATCGTTGTGAACATTATGGTATTCGTCATTGTCATCTAGCTTTGGATTAAGTTTAAGGGTGACCCATCTGAAACCATGACAATGATCTGCCAGAGAAAATCTACATTTGTGGCAACAACGACATCAAGTGTCCGAGAACTAGCAATGAGATCATCGTTGTGAGCATTTTGGTATGCGTCACTGTCATCTGGGTTTAGTTCAAGCTTAAGGTTGACCTGTCTAAAACCATGACAACGATCTGCTCGAGCAAATCTACATCTGTGGAAACAACAAAATCAAGTGTCTGAGAATCGGTAGTGAGATCAAGATTTGTTGCACGCAGGTCTTCATCTACGAGGAGCTCAAGAGGGCCATGGGCAAGTTCGGGAAAGACACTGAGGTAGGTCATGGAACCTAATCTTATTTCCCTCTTAGATACTAATAACATACCTCAGATAGCTTATTATGTAGATAGCCTATTATGTTCAGATAGATATTGAACTATTCTTATGATTCATTTTTATGAAACTTAGATATTAATAACGAAACTCTTCTGATTATATAAATTTATTTTTTACAGGTATTGAACTATATGTAATTCTTATTTTATACTTAATTTTTAATTAACATTGAAAATTTTAAATATAAAGTATTATTATTTAAAACTTGGAGTTTCTTTTGCACTGATACATATGAAGCCGCTATTACAATGGTTGGCACAAAAAATTAATAACCCTCCCAAACTTTTGACTGGACAGGCAGAACAAACTTCAAATTCCATGCCTGGGCCCTGACATTGTCATTTTGGATTTTAGAATGCGTGCTCCCCACAGAAAGTTTGTTTTGGGTTTTACAATGCGCACTGCCCGCATAAAGTTTTATAGTTTTACAATGCTCACTCGCAGGATGAAGTTTTATGGTTTTAGAATGCTCAATTTCTGCATAAAGATATGGTTTCCACGTGTTAGTGTGAGAGATTCTCAATGAATACATCAACCTCTTTTTCAATGAAGATAAGTTATTGTAGCATGTGCCGCTTATCAATGCCAATGGCATGTCTATGTTTATTTCAAAATGATTTAATGTATCTAACATCATCTTACAATATAATCTGAAAGATAACTCGTCGATCATAACAAACCATAACAGCTAGATTCTTTTAATGTCTTAAAAAAAACCAATGGATGAAACTTTGTGAGAGAAAAATGGCATTGCCACAGTAATATAGATCATAGCAGAGATCTTCATTCATATATATATATATATATATGTATATATATATATACATACATATATATATATATACATATATATATAACGAGTATGTACTATAGATATTTATTTATCTCAATGATAACTTGAGATTCTTCCAGTTATGACAGAAGAGTAAAATATTTAAAATAGAGCATGGTCTATAGAAATTTATCTGAATGATAACTTGAGATTCTTATCCCACGCTGCAAAAAAAACAAGGTTCATACGATTTCAGTGTATGTAAATGAAAAATTAATAGATCAATTTAATCTTAATTTTGACGGATTTGATTATTTTTAATAATTAAATATTTTTTAGTTATTTTTAATAATGAAATATTTCTGCTACTGTGACTGTATAGGACTCTAGCAGTAAATGAAAGAATAAGCAATAGTGTCTGCATAGCTAAGAAACTGAGACCGTTACAGAAAATGAAAGACCATTTGTTTTAGAAGCTCAATTGAATGTAAAATGCAGAGGTAACAGTAATTTAATGAATTTCTTTTACGCTATAAGGTTCTTGAGTTATAAACAGTAGAGAGTTTAGTACTGTAGTAAACAAAGAAACAAGAAAGAGATGACGGGAAAGAATGAACTACCGTAGCTATAGAAAACCCATTCTTTAAAGACAATGTCTATCTCAAAACTGTAGGGTGTCCACAAGCTGGGTACAAGCAGGAACTAGATGTCACGTATGTAGCCACATCATAAAAGTATTGCAAGATTATACTGTTGCAGAGTAATGCAAATTTGAAAAAATAATTACCTTAGAGGATTAAGGGTAACCCAGAATTTGTAACTTAAAATATTATGACCAGCAAACTTTGAATAAAGATGCTTGCGCCAGAAGGAATTTACCAAGAAATGATGGAAATCCATCAAGCGGAGGGGATTGTTCCCACTGATAGTTAACTTGAGATAAACTCTAACAATAATTTCAAATGGAAATTCAGACGAAGATACCCTGGTAATATGTTTTAATGCCCTTGAACAAAATAACAATGGTAAATACAGTGAATAAATGCACAAAGCAGAGCACAAGAATAACATTAATATAATTCAAAAGGAGCACGGAAAAAACCATAAATACATATGAATAATTTCATGAACATACGCATAAAACCCTGAAAGCTTAGATTAGGAACCATGTGATTATATTAGAGAAGGTGACCATTAAAACCTTGATATCCAGCAGAAGCCCATAACCAAAACAGCGTCCAGAGCATACAAATTATTAACCAGTGGAACAATAAGCTTAAGCTCATTGATAAGAGAAGCAAAACATAATCTTTATCCTGAGGAGAGATGACGAGAAAGAATGAACTACCGTAGCTATAGAAAACCCTTTCTTTAAAGACAATGTCTGTCTCAAAACTGTAGGGTGTCCACAAGCTAGGTACAAGCAAGAACTAGATGTCACGTATGTAGCCACATCGTAAAAGTATTGCAAGATTATACTGTTGCAGAGTAATGCAAATTTGGAAAAATAATTACCTTAGAGGATTAAGGGTAACCCAAAATTTGTAACTTAAAATCTTATGATCAGCAAACTTTGAACAAAGATGCTTGCGCCAGAAGGAATTTACCATGAAATGATGGAAATCCATAAAGAGGAGGGGGTTGTTCCCACCGATAGTTAACCCGAGATAAACTCTGGCAATAATTTCAAATGGAAATTCAGATGGAGATACCCTGGTAATACGTTCCAATGCCCTTGAACAAAATAACAATGGTAAATATAGTGAATAAATACAAAAAAAAAAGCACAAGAATAACATTAGTATAATTCAGAAGGAGCACGGAAAAAACCATAAATACATATGAATAATTTCATGAACATACACATAAAACCCTGAAAGCTCAGATTAGGAACCATGTGATTATATTACAGAAGGTGACCATTAAAACCTTGATATGCAGTAGAAGCCCATAACCAATACAGCGTCCAGAGCATCTAAATTATTAACCAGTAGAAGAATAAGCTTAGTCTCATTGATAAGAGAAGCAAAACATAATCTTTATCCTGAGGATATTCTCAGCAAATACAAGATAATGTGAAAGAAAACAAGACTAAAACAAGGGGTCTCGACATGGGAGAACCCTTAAAAGAACAAAGCTAACTTGGACTTACAACTGAAGCCAGAAATCAAACCCTCAACTAACTTGGAATTTACAACTGAAGCCTGAAATCAAACCCTCGTTTCGATAGAGGGAAAAAATAAAATTTCTCAACGCTTGGCTATCAACTATACAACTTTCCATTGAACTTAATTACAAAAGATTTGAGAAGTATAGACAACAAATCTGTTGAGAGGACGAACATCTCAGCCAAGTAACTAGAGGACCGGTGGTAAACTCTTACCCGAAACTTCTTGAGCGTTGGAACCTAGTAGGGTGACCACTTTACTGCTTGACGGGTAGCTCTTGTATCCTCTGAGACAGAATCTATAGGCAGACGTTTCACAAATTGCATTATTATCTTAATTGAATTAATCAGGAAAACATAAATCACTGAAACCATAAACCGCAGAGAAGAGATAATACAGAAGCAAATAAACAATGATTTCTTACCTTGTAACCATTGTTCAGTGTTGAAACCATTCACTGCGCCAAAAAATCTTCCAATATGGTCACAGTTGAGATGAAAGAAGGAACCAGTTCGCAGAGACAGAGAGGAAAGCGGATCTGGCGCTCTGGACCGAAAGAGGAAAATGCAGCCTAGTTCCTGAGAGCTGGCTTGAATAAACCCGGAATCAATCATAGCCGTAGGATTCAATGACTTGGATCCCCACCATTGATGCAGCGAAGTGATCGAGGAAGGGAACTGCGGTGGGACAGGCCTACTCGTGCCACGTACCAGGTAGAGCAGGCAATTAATACAAAAAAATAATAAAAACCATCAGGAAGGATAAGGTAATCGGGTGAACGTAGAATTGAAATGACAGTTGTATTTCTTTAGAACGTCGTGAATTAACTACAGATGAAGTGTAGGGAATCCCTATGCGAAGATATTTATTGTGAACATAAACTTTGGTAACAACACCATAAATGTCATTCCAGAAAATTAAACATAAACTCCAGAACCTTAAGCTTTCTTGGGGAACGTTGTTTCAACAAAGTTTTCCATACACAATGGCATTGCCACAGTTATATAGATCATAGCAGAGATCTTCATTCATATATATATATATATATATATATATATATATATATATATATATATATAGATATATATATATATAACGAGTATGTACTATAGATATTTATTTATCTCAATGATAACTTGAGATTCTTATGCCACGCTACAAAAAAAAAACAAGGTTCATACGATTTCAGTGTATGCAAATGAAAAATTACTAGATCAATTTAATCTTAATTTTGATGTATTTTATTATTTTTAATAATGAAATATTTTTTAATTATTTTTAATAATGAAATATTTTTTAATGATATTTTTTTAAATTTAAATTTAAATAAAATTTATATTTTCATAATATATATTTTTATACATAAAAGGTTGAAATAAAAATATTTGAATTAAAATAGAAATTAAAATATTTTTTCATTACTATTTTTTTTATTAATATTTATAGATATTCTATTTAAATTTCATATTAACATTAAATTAATTATACATGTTTCTTTTTATGATAGAAATTATTTTATTAGTTATATAGAATTATGAAGGAATTATATATTTCTTTTATATTAGGTTATAAAAAATATATTTCAATACAATAAAAAGTTAAAAGAATTAATTAATCATTCTCAATCAAATATCTACTTCTCTCCTATCAAATAGTGTAAAGTTAGTTAAAAGAATTAATTAATCATTCTCAATAAAATATCTACTTCTCTCCTATCAAATAGTGTAAAGTTGCTAAGCGGCTGAGTAGCTTTATTGATATATCTATTTTGTACAAAAACATGTTCACATAAACAAAAACAACTACATGGATAATGGATAACCTCTACATGACATTACTATTATTTACAAAATAGCCATATTCGAATACACATAACTAATCATTTCAAGTATAACTCATTATCATCCACCCTAGCTTTCAACAATGTCCATTCACATGTTTCTATTTTTCCACACACTACTATTATTTACAAAATATCCATATTCAAAATACACATAACTAATACTTTCAACTGTAACTCATTATCATCCACCCTTTCTTTCAACAATGTCCATTCACATGTCGCTATTCTTCCACAAACTATTATTATTTACAAAATATCCATTTTCAGAATACACATAACTAACTATTGCAATTGTAACTCATTATCATCCACCCTTGCTTTCAACAATGTCCATTCACATGTCCCTATTCTTCCCCACTCTATGCCTTACGACGTTTCCTTTGCAACATAAGGTGCAAATGCTAGTTTATGACTATTTCTTATTCCTTATTATAATAGTAAGTAGACAAAATTTCATTAGATGGTTATCTTCTTTATGATAAGCGATGGCTTGTTGGGGAACAATCTAAGTTTTCTCTTGAACCACTTATTTCTCTTGAACCACCTACCTCGGGGAAAGTGAAAATAGTAATGCATTTAGAAGGACAAGGAAAACCAATAACTACTTAGTGCATGGATGCTGAGAAGCATTTATTAATTATATAATTATTATGGCTATAATTTAAATAATAATAATAATAATTATTATTATTATAATTGTTACATGAACTATATGAACATATTACTTACTAATACATAATATATATTATAAATATATTAATACATCGTATCTAAATATATTAATACAATAATTTATAATATATTTGTTTTTATTTTTATTAATATTAAATTAATATTATTTAATGTATATATTTTATAACTATAGTTATCTATAGTTAATTTTAGTCATCCATAATTAGACTTAGTTAATCATGGTTTATTGTGTTGATCTAGTTTTACTAGATTGACCTAGATTTATCTCGTTGAAAGTGTATTAGGATTAATATTAAACACTGACAAGCATGGCCAACAATATTCACCCATAGTAGATCTATCCTATGGTATACAACATTATAGTCAACCATTGGTATCCTTAATCTTTGATCTAGGTTTACTAATTTGACCTATATATCCTAGGTTGACTTAGGTTTATTACGTCTAATAATAATATTCAAGAATGTCCACCCATAGTGAACCACATTTCAACATAGTTAACCATTTTCAACATTTATTCATCCATAGTTAACCTTAGTCATTTTTATTCAAGCTTTGTAAGTCATATTCAACTATAGTTAACCCTGATTGACCATTATCAACAATAGTCATCCTTAGCCAACCATGATCAGCCATAGTGAAATTTAATCAACCTTAATCAAGGATTAAAAAAATTTAATAACAATAATATTACTTTTAATAAGATATATTATTAATATTATTATTAATGATAAAGTTAAGATTTATATTTTACAATATTTGAGATTTATTTAATATTTAAGTTTAGAAATGGCCAAGACTACTATGGATATTAATCCTGAGATTTATGAATAAGGTTTATATTTAACAAGGTTAAAGGTTTGTATTAGATATGGTTTAAGGATTAATCAATATTTAAGTTCTTTCAATATTTAATTTTTACTATAATTTTTATAACTATTTTCAAGACTCACAACATATTTAATACTATTTTCAAGAGTGACAACATATTTAATATGACAAAAAAACGTAGCATTGTAATTAACAAAAATCATTGTCGCAATATGACAAAAAAAAATCAATGTTGCAATGTCACAAGCAAAAACTCAATGTCACATGGTGACAAAGAAAAAAAATCAGCATCTCAATATAAAAAATCAAAATAAACATCATAATGTGATGAAAAAAATCTCACATTGTAATGGACAAATAATAATTTCACAACATGATGATATAGTTCAACATAGTCAAAATTTATATAGTTAATCATAGTTAATAATAGTTATCCTTGGCAAAGCTTAGTAAAATATACTCAACTATAGTTAACCTTGTTTGACCATAATCAATCGTAGTGAACATTAATAAACCATGATCAACCATAGTCAACTTTATTCAACCTCAATCAAGGATTATTAATAATAAGGTATATGTTGGGAAAAATATTGGACGGGGGGGGTATGAATCGGTATTTGAAACTCATTAAAACCTTCTTTTTTCTTACTCATATTTCTGTACGCGGCTTTACTAAAAGAAACATGTGTATGTACGTCACTATTATGCATATAACTAGCGTATATCCAATTAACTTACTTCTTCAGTTAATTCATCATCTATTTAACTTAAGCTAGTGTATTAGTACTTCAATAGGCATTAATTAAACAGTAACTATGTGCATTAAGATCAGAATAAACCATCAAACATAAGAAATACATGAACACTAGGATTTTTAGATGGAATCCCAATGTGGAAAAAAACCACGGCTATTCTCATCTTTGTCTTCATCTTTTATTATAATGAAAAACTTCTTACAATATTGTATTAGCACAAACTCATACCAGCACACAAGCACCCACCTATAGAAGGCTACGACCTTCTCTTGTTTTCCAACACCCACTGGAAAGGATCTACAACCCCTTGATCTCATTTACCGGCACCCATTGGAAGGGAGCTCTTACCCCTTGATCTTTTACAGCTACCACCAGAAGGAAGCTTTGACTCCCTTACTTAAGGCTCCAACCCTCAGCACCTCCGTGGACCACATTTCATAAATTTTCACATTGGATCCACCTAATACAAAACATCACAACTTATAGGCCACTTTTCATCAAATTTTTAGACTAGACCCACTACGATCATTTAAGCCCAATACCAAATATCAAAAATAACATTAATCACTACAACAATCGCTCAATAATGAACCAACTGAATCAACCAATCACTAAACCAACTAAGACCCAAATCAATAAGTTTATTCTCAAACAACCAAAGCAGTTAGGTCATTGTAACCAGAAGACCAAATACTGAACCCAAAGACTGCATCAACTTACTGAACCAACTAAAAACCCTGATCAATAAAATGTCAGAATATATACGCTACTTTACTTCAGCAAATCCGCGTGTATACACACTTCCTTTAAGCATACTTGCGTATAAATCTCAAGACATTGAACCTTGAAACTAAATTACTGTCATTTTGAAATAAACTATGAGTCACAAATAAAACTATCGAATCATTTTGAAATAATCATAGAGCCACCACTAATCTTCAATCACATATAACTAGTACTATCATCACTCTTCAACATACCAATCCGCAATCCATGCATCTTCAAACACCTCTATTAAGCCAAGATCATCAAGTAAGACTTCATTAACATATATAAAAAACATAGCAAGATTGATTAGACTGATCATACATCTTATTCAGCAAAACCTTAGCTTATATACATGATTTCCACAAAACACTTCGGCATATATACACACTTTTCAGGAATTACACCCATGTACCGATCTTAATTGACACGCGACTTACCTACATTAAACATATGTAACCTTTCAGGTTATCAAACTCTCGTATAGATATGCAATTATTGACTGATATCTTTGTCGTACATTAGACCTTCAGAACAAAAACCTGTCTCTTAACATACATAACAAAACATGTGTCAGACACAAATGTTACAGATCAAATCAATCCATTATCAATGTAGTCATTTCATATCTATTAGTTCTGATCTATCACCAAATTCCCAGGTGCATACTTAGTTTCAAATCAAGCAATTTATTAGTAGCCCACTATATGCACACTTGCTTCAGATCTAACTATTCATGAAATATCCATCACTTGCACACCAAAGTACTTTGATCTTCATCTCCTTATATAGCTTAGCCCTTAGCCAATACCACAGGTCAAAATCACACTAATGCCAATCGTATTCTTTGACGGGATCATTTACTCGTTGTTGGGTTCAATACTATGGGTCAATACCATGGTAAATACCCTTGGTATTTAGAATACCATGGTGTGGAAATTCTATGCTCATTTTCTTCTTCATACCCACGTGTGTACTTGACTTTGCAGCACTAAACCCAAGTATACTTCTTGAAACTTCATCTTTATCATTCCTTTGTCTCTAAATTGCTATGTCTTTGACCAAACTCATTGTCACATGTAAACACATCCTACTGACATCTTCATAAAATAGGTTGTGATCAAAATACAACTCATGAATTAGGTTTTCATCAAGGACAACACATTAGTCATAATGCCAACAATCTCCCCCTTTGGGCTTGATGACAACCACTTTGGTGTTTGGTCACCACCACCTACAGATACCTGAAAACACATATGTGGATGCACCAATATTTTAAAACACTAAGTTACTCTTCCCCTTTGACATCAAGAGAAAAGGGTTGAACCATGTTGAATAAAGGCTTCTCTCTTGAGCATTATAGATCTGAGTTGTTGAGTATGAACATTGAATATGGACCATGCTCCCAATTAGCACATGATGAAACTTATGAAGGATGTGCAATGAAGTACATGACTCTATGAATCAATTGGATATGACCTCTCCTATCACCAAGGACTCAAACTTACATCAATCACTCAATCACAGTGGGGTTACAAATTACATCATATGCCCAAGAATATGGGATTACATGACTCGACTATAATAGTTCAACTATGACTGAATATTAAAATTACACCATAGGTATTTACATGAACTTTACATCAAAAGACATATATGACATTTATGACCATGACCAAAGAGACCTCAAAGAGACCATGATACTCACCAACAACTATCATACACCATATAGGATCTATACCATAATCATCTGTTGGCAACAACATGAATGACAACATGCATATTTTTCATCATCAATTTACAAGATAAAACAATTTAGCTTCAATATCATCAACATGTGACCAAGTATGCAACATCAACATCATAATAGTTTTCCATAGAGATCATCTATCAACTCATACTCTTGACCTTACCAAAGTCAACTTGGTCTTTTCGTTTGTAGGAATAGTCTCAATCAATGTTCATCAAAGAAACATATATTTTCATGAATCAATCGATGTATGTGAGAACCAAGCATATCATCATAAAGTAAGATAGGGAAAAGTATCTTCATTCCATAACATCATCAATATGTCATTAAGGATTCCATGTCTCCAAGTATCATTTAGCAGATGTCTTCATAAAACCTGTAGTAAACTCATTATCTTAGCCCATTTTCTTCATGTAAGAAGAACTATCATACCAACACCACTTCATCAATATGAAACTTAAGTAATCATCCATGAAGGAACCCCATAACTGCAATAAATTATGATGCATTATTAAAAAAAATTCAGAAACATGAGCATAATTAATATAAGAATCATTATGTAACAAGAAATTCTCAAGAAAACATAATGCCAACAATGTACTATTAGAAGAATAGAAAATTATCCCCTTGAACCTGTCATTCAAGGTAATTCCCGCACATACCCACAGTATGCATAAAATGCATAAACATGATTGCCCCGGGTATTTTACTTTGCAATGGAGTCAAAACCTCAATCTCATAAATGTCAAATGGTTAAGGCCCTTTTATCTTGGTTCCTTTATATCGGAACCCAATCACCCTGCCAAACCTCCTATCGGGACTTATATCAATTTTCATAGCCTTCGTATGAGACCTTATTAAACCCTTTCCATTCCTCCTTCTTATTGGGACTTCTAAACCCCTCGTAACCTTCAAACCACACTTTAACCTCTCATATATAAACTTTCCCTTTAATACATCGTTACATACGTTTAATGTATAAAACCTTCTATCAGACTATTTTCACTTTATAAACCATTACAAAGGAAAATCCAACAAAACAAGCCTTCCCACCTTTTGTACAGCCTCTGCATAGACCCCGAGGCTACCTCCATCACAATCGGCCGTCGCTCCATTCGTGGGTCATATATACATACCCCATCAGCCCTCCGACTCTGATCTCCATGACTATCGGAATCGTTAACACTATGTTTCAATTAAATGACTCGGCCTCTCTTTTTATGAAATACAAAGGAAAATCAATTAACCCTACTCTGAACCATATAAGTTCAGACTTCAAATGTTCATAAGCCGTGTTAGCAATGATTTTCGGGTCCACTCCTTTGAAGTTTTGCACTGCACGACTCTGATCCATCTGATCACCGAACTCCGATTAGCGATTACGCTGATCTCAGATCGTCGATCGGCGGTTATCGACGTCGATGTATTGGCATTCCTATAGTCAGACTTCCACTTGAACATCGATTCGATATCTCTCATGGACCTGATATGGTATAAATCGTCACCTATAAATGCTTCAAATCTAGAACTCGATTTCGACTAAGTTTTGCACTCATTTTCAGTGTAAACATGATTTTGGCTTGCGAGACTTAATATTTAAAAATAATTCCGCCAATGCGATGTTTCGCCTTCCTCCTCATGACATCATCTGAACCGTTGATCCATGTGATCAAACAGATCCTGTGCATTCCTTTGCACTTCTCTGTTCTTCCTTTTTCACTTCATTTTTGTGCTAGTCTTCAGTTCTTCTATGGTTTTCTCCTCTTCAAAGGTTTCGCCTTCTTGCTGTTTCCACTGTGTGAATCCTCCCGAGCTTTTACTCCTCTGTAAATCTCACTTCACTTCCACCTCAAAGCTTCACTCTTCTCCTCAATTTGATTCAAGGATCCTTTTACGATTCCTCTGAATCAACTCTGTTCCTCTGTGTCCTTCAGAATTTTGCCTGCAACCTGTTGCAGAGCCTACGAATTCACAAGTAATTCATACATGAAATACTTCTTCAGCATACTGACACAGTCAGGAAATAACATCTCCATATATTAATATAAACAACAAATTACATATCTAACACTCTGAGTCTCGCACAGGCCAGTTCTTCAATGTTGCCACCTCTCCCTTTTGACTCTACTCATAGGCTTACATATATTCTATCTGCCCCTCTATATGTTAATTGAACGCGCAAGCTCACTATTTATAAGAATACATTGGATCGGATCACTAAAGGGATTCGATCAATCCTTTCCTTGAATCACTCAAATGAAGCCCTAAAGCTCACTACAAAATACATATGTGGAAAATTATAATTAACAAGTCCTCAAGAGACTTATCCATTCCATCTTTTTCTCGATTTCAAAACAGAAAAGTTCCCTTATTCAGCTCGATGGTCCACGTCCTCTCTTTGCTCTGCTTTGGATTCTTCGTTCAATTAAGAGTGTCACATGCTCCTGCATCAGACTCCCAAAGTAGAAAATATTCATGATCCCCTAATCATGTGTCTTCTGGGCTTGGTCTTCCTAGATCCCACACTTTGTTCTGTAACTGACCACATGCTTTGTTCCCTTGTTGCTATTGTACTTCTACTGTCTTTTGCTCCATCTTCTTGTTCTTATCAATCAGATTCAAGTTCTGATTGATATTTCTTCCTATTTCTATCATTTTCCTCCATTTGGACTGCTTCATCATCAGCTCCCACATTTCTTCAATCTCTATTTCCAGTACATCTTTGGTCTAGTTCATATTCTGCTTCATTTTTTTGCCTCCTTCTTTTTGTTTCAGGTTGTTGCTGTCCACTAATTCTTTAAACTTCTGTTGGTTACTTTCTCTTAGTAGTTGTTGGTTTACTTTTTCTTCTTCTTTTGCACTTGCTTCAACCTTTGCCTTGCTTGATATGACTTCTATGCTGACTCTTACTTTGCTTGCTTTTATGTTGTCTCTTATACTGACTTTTGCCTTGTTTGCTTCAAATTTTGGTTTGCTTTCTCTTACTTCAACGCTTGTTGTGACTCCTATGTTGAATGCCTCCCTATCATCCTTACCCTCTTTCACGATTGAATCATGACTGTTCAACACTTTCTCCAGCAAATTAACTTCTCTATTCCATGGATTGAGTTCTTTGATAGATTTCCCTTCTTTCACTTTTATTTGGTTGTTCACTTGTGCCAAATCTCCTCCAGCAATTGCAACAAAACTTGCATTCACAAAACACTTGTTAAAATTAAAAACATAAGGCTGTTGTGCCTTGTTTTCCTTTGGCAACAATTCAGTTTGCTGCACTATTTCTTTCTTCTCTATTAGAACATCAGTATGCTGATTTGAACTCTCAAAAGAATTCATGAGACTGTCCATTAGTCTCTCTTCCACACCATCTATCCTAATGATGCCTTCCTGCTCTTGTCCACTCTAGTGAACTCCTTTTTCTACAATCATATTGTCATACTCTGAATTCTCCAGCAAATATTCCAGCAATGCAATTTCCTTATGACACTTTACTAGTATTTCATCATCACTTATGCTTCCTGCATTTACACACAAATTATTAGTTTGGGAATCATAAAGTTCAACAGTCTCAACTGTTGCTTCACATATCAGCTCTTCAGACTGAACTTCATTTCCTTCTTCCACGAGAACTTGTTCCATGCATTGTTAAGTTCCCTCTGCTGCAATAAATCACTGTTTCTCTCATTTAAGAGACATTCTTCATCCTCCTTTATTTCAGAGTTTTTATCTTCCAAAAGATACTTCCCCATACTTCTAACAGCTTCAAAAGATTGCTCATCCTCTACATAACACTCTTTTTTTACTGTTCTTTCTCCCAAGGTTAAATCCTTTGCATAGGTTCCTTCCTTCTTAACATCCTTCAGTAGATGTGCTTCTTCCTTACTCACTGTCTCAACAGTTTCCATGGCTATTTCAACTATGCCTATCATCATGGTGAATTGATGATCCTTTACTATGTTTTCAGCTAACATAGTCTCTTCTCCAAGCTTGCCTTCAATCTCTTGTTGTTGACTTTCTCCAAGAGCTATCCTTGTCTCACCATCTGCATTATCATTCTCCTACATTTGTTCTGCATCCACAGACAAACTATCAATCTTAAAATTAATTGACTCTATGGTCCCACTGGCTGGTTCAACCATCATATCTTCTTGTTGTTCTAGATCCTTCATATGATTCAGAAATTCTTCGATGGTCTCCTCTTCAATCTCCTCAAGCCCTTCACTTGGTTGCTTGATATCTTCCTCCAACTGCATATGAGATCTATCTATCTCATCTTCTTCCAAAATAGAATTTGGATTCTGCTTGTCTTCTTCCTCCTTTATGACAATATCAGCCAATTTTCCTTCTTTACATGTTTCACCTACATACATACATAAATTGTCAGTTTTAAACCCATGTGACCCTTTGGCCTCACTTGAAGTTTCAATCTTCAAGTCTTCATCTTCAGTCTCTCCCAGAATTTCTCCTTGTTCTGGTTCACAAATGTACTCTTCCATTTCCATTTCCAACTCAGCTTCCTTGATTTTTTCCATCAGCCACCTTACTTGCCTCTGCTGTAGCCTTCTCTGTATCTCATGCCACTTCACTGGCTTCTTCCTCAAGACCCAACCTAGTCTTTGGTCTTCTTCAAGTATACTCCTTAATGCATTGAGTTTTTCTTTTAATTCAGTAACCTCTTTGTCAATTTATTCTTGACTCATCCTCTTGCCATTTGCTTTGGAATCGTCTTTCTTATATCCTCTGTTGTGGCTTCTCTCCGAACCTCTACTATGACTATCAATAGTCATCTTCTTCTCTTCTTTCTTCATGATATACTTTGCAACAAGCCTCTGCAATAGCTAGTCCTCCTCGTTGCAATCTTACCTCACTAAGCTCTCCTCACTCAATCTTTTGGTAAGCATAGGTCCTCTATCTGGAACCTTCTCTTGAGCAACACCTTTGCTCCTTCTAGGCTTCTTCGATCTCTCACTCTCTCTTGAGAACACTTCAGTTATCCTCTCTCTCCAATCTCTTGTTGGATTCTTCAGGTTCACTACCACTTCTTCTTCAGAGTGTTCCCCTTACTCCGTCTTCAAGAACACATCTGGTTCTCCTCTCACAACTTTTCTTGTTGTCACCTGTGCATTAGTATAAAAACACACATTCTCAATTTAAAATAGAACATATTACCTCACCTTCAAGATCTCAGCATGATCTTGTTTCACCCATTCTTCTGCACTTTGAATGGATTGTCCTCTGTTTTTCCCCTGATGTCCTCTTTCCTTTAGAACTTGTATTAAGCAATATTGCTTTCCCTTTCCTTCAAGGAATCCTCTGTTCCTGTCTACTCCAAGCCTCTACTGGAATTGCTATAGTCTTCTAGAGCTTCAAAAGTTATCCTTATAGTCTTCTGTTGTAGTCTCTATCATTCATCCATTTAAATTATGCACATTACCTTTTTCTATGTGCAACCTCCTTTTCATAGGAAATCTTCCCTCGCTATGATTTCAATTCTGCTTTGATACCACTAATGGTGCAGGGTAATTCCCGCACATACCCACAGTATGCATAAAATTCATAAACAAGACTAACCCAGGCATTTAACTCTGCAAAGGAGTCAAAACCTCAATCTCATAAATGCAAAATGGTTAAGGCCCTTTTATCTTGGTTCCTTTATATCAAAACCCAATAACCCCGCCAAACCTCCTATTGGGACTTATATCAATTCTCACAGCCTTCGTATGAGACCTTATTAAATCCTTTCCATTCCTCCTTCTTATCGGGACTGCTAAACCTCTCATAACCTTCAAGCCACACTTTAACCCCTCATATATAAACTTTCCCTTTAATACATCGTTACATACGTTTAGCGTATAAAACCATCTATTGGGCTATTTTCACTTTATAAACCATTACAAAGGAAAATCCCACAAAACAAGCCTTCCAACCTCTTGTACAGCCTCTGCACAAACCCCGAGGCTACCTCCATCACAATCAGCCATCAATCCATTCATGGTTCATATATACATACCCCATCAACCCTCCGACTCTGATTTCCATGACTATCAGAATCGTTAACACTATGTTTCAATTAAATGACTCAGCCTCACTTTTTATGAAATACAAAGGAAAATTCATTAACCCCGCTCTGAACCATATAAGGTCAGACTTCAAATGTTCATAAGCCATGTTAACAATGATTGTTGGGTCTACTCCTTCCAAGTCTTCCACTGCACGACTCTGATCCGCCCCATCGCCGAACTCTGATTAGCGATCACGTCGATCTCTGATCGCCGATAGGCGCTTATCGGCATCGGCGTATCGGCATTCCTCTAGCCAGAATTCCACTTGAACACCGATCCGATATCTCTTATGGACCTGATATGGTATAAATCCTCACCTATAAATTCTTCAAATTTGGAACTCGACTCCAACTAAGCTTTGCACTCATTTTCAGTGTAAACAGGATTTTGGCTTGTGAGACTTAATCTTTATAAATAATTCCACTGATGCAAAGTTTTGCCTTCCTCCTCACGAAATCATCTGAACCGTTGATCCATGTGATCAAACGGCTCCTGTGCGTTCCTTTTCACTTCTCTGTTTTTCCTTTTTCACTTCGTTTTTGGATTAGTCTTTAGTTCTTCCGTGGTTTGCTCCTCTTCAAAGTTTTCGCCTTCTTGCTGTTTCCACTGTGTGAATCCTCCCGAGCTTTTACTCCTCTGTAAATCTCACTTTGCTTCCACCCCAGAGCCTCACTCTTCTCCTCAATTTGATTCAAGGATCCTTTTACAATTCCTCTCAATCAGCTCCATTCCTCTGTGTCCTTCAGAATTCTACCTGCAACCTGTTGCAGAGCCTCCCAATTCACAAGTAATTCATACATGAAATACTTCTTCAGCATACTGACACAGTCAGGAAATAACATCTCCATATATTAATATAAACAACGAATTACATATCTGAGACTCTGAGTCTTGCACAGGCCAGTTCTTCAATGTTGTGGCCTCTCCCTTTTGACTCTACCCATAGGCTTACATATATTCTATCTGTCCCTCTATATGTTAATTGAATGCGCAGGTTCACTATTTATAAGAATACATTGGATCGGATCACTGAAGGGATCCGATCAATCCTTTCCTTGAATCACTCAACTGAAGCCCTAAAGCTCGCTACAAAATACATATGTAGCAGATTATAATTAACAAGTCTTCGAGAGACTTATCCATTCCATATTTTTCTCCATTTTAAAACAGAAAAGTCCCCTTATTTAGCTTGATGGTCTACATCCTCTCATTGCTCCGCTTTAGATTCTTCGTTAAGTTAAGAGTGTTGGATGCTCCTACATCAACCTGTGCTACTGTTCACTACCATATATGATCATATAATCGCATATATCAGTAAGGACATCAAAGTATCTTCATCAATAGATTATGTATTAAGGCATCAAGAACTTATAAAAATCTAAAATTTCTTCTAAATAGCATCAACAGACTGTAACCATGAATCATGAGAATAAGAAAACCAAATAATAATTGTTTGAAGCATATCATAGCATTTTGTTGAGTTTGTATCACTGCCTCTTTATCATATAAAAACATTCATGACTGTTCGAATTAGAACTTGCGTATATATGTGACTTGTCTTCATAGGATCCACATATAGAAAGTAAAACACTGAAATTTTATAACCACAACTCCTCCTGAGCTTGTCATGTTTGTACCTATTCATTATTACTACACCAGATGCACTGTCAATAATATAAGCAACATGAATATAAAAAAAATCATAGGAATAATCATTAAGACAAAACATGTATTTCTCCCCTTGGGATTATTCATCACTGATCCTGAGGACCTGTTAATCATTTTCTACTCTTATGAGGTCATGTACCTCACATAATTTTTGTAGTCACTCTGAGAGGTATTCTTTTAAGAATAATGGACTGCAATGGGCATTATCTTCTTTTACTCTGAATCTGAATGCTCCTCATAACTGCGAGAGTTTCATTCTTCAAACACATATAATTTTCCTAGGTTTCTATATCCTCTTTCTATGGCTTCTCTAGTTTCTTCAGTCATAACCTTGCACTTGGTTGACGTAAACAATTTTTATTTCCTTTATCTACCATTTGACCTACACTTAGAATATTATGATATATCCCTTAAACTAATAAAGTATCAGTTGCCCCTCTATGTTTATTAATTTTGGCTCTACCTTTTCCCAAAACTTTTGTTGGAGCATTATTTCCAATAATAACCTTACCATATTGGTTTTTCTTGAGAGACTCCATCTTACTCTTATTTCCAGTCATGTGATGAGGGCATCCATTATCTAAGTACCATTTATATTCTTCTTCAAATGAGCAGAGATAAAGACCACACCTTATATGTTCTTCTTTCTACTTATTATTAGAAATGTTGGTGGATCCATCTTTTTCAAGTCCTCTGACATCAATATTCTTGTCTGGTTGCTTTCCATGTTGTCTGAGGCGATCCTTAGATTTTTTCTTGCATTCTTTTTCTATATGCCCAAACATGTTACAAGAATATCATCTTATATGAGCGAAGGAATCATAATATTTCTGTTTCATATTACCTCAATTGTAATTAATAACATTGTGACCAAATATATTCCAAGAAAAACAATATCCTTTAAAGAAGCCTGACTACCTAGAAGTTGACGATATTTATGTGAAGCGGTTATTTGCTTGTGATTGAAACTATCTACTTCTGCAATTAGTTGCAACATGTCCATAATTGTGACATGTAAAACATTCAACCCTATTGATCAGAGGAGAGACTCGATTAAAATTATGAGTAAATGATTTTATTTGAAGATTCACTTTCCTTGATTTTTTATCAAGTTTTCTTCTTATCTCTTTATTTAGAATTTCAGGTTTTACATTGTTACACTTTAACTTAATTGCCTCAGCTTGTGAACCAAATTCTCCTTCAACTGTTTCATGAAAACCAAGGCCATATTTGATGGTGGGAGACCTTTGACTACTAAGAATATTATCCAAAATCATAGTACTATCTTGAAATCACAAATGATTTTCTTTTTCTTCTAATTTACCTTTTATGATGTTTACCTCAACCTCAATTCTTTGATATTTTTTTTTCCTTTTCTAGATATTGCTTCTTCATACCTTCTTCAACCCTTCTTCATTCTTCCCAATCTTTCGAAATCTCATATTTCAACCCATTCTCTTGTTCTTCAAATGTTTGAAGTAGTTAAGAGATGATATAGTTACTTGTAAATGATAGATTAAACCCTGTGCGTTGATGTAGAATTGACTGAAATGGAGTTTTTTGCTCCCTTGAATAAAACACAATGCATCTAGGATAAGTGCGGAAAAAGCGCAACGCTAACCAAATGAGGCAATTTGGTGGCAAGAGAATGCTTCTTTGAGGGTTGCATAGCTCCTTTAGGATAGAGAGATTTCTCTTGGAAGTGAAATGAACAAATGAGAGGTTCTTTGGTCTTTTATTGCTTTGAAAAATCGATTTTCTCCATGGGTGGTGTAGTGGGCCCACCATGTACTTTGACATTTGCTTTTGAAAATGAAGCTTTGGAACTTTATGAATCATAATACATCATACTGAAAATATAAAACACTTTTTGAAAACTTTATTGAAACTTTTTCCATCACTACTTCAAATGATGACTTTGATGGTGAAATGACTGATTTTTTAATGATTTTTACCCTATGAAATAATGATGACTTGACAAGGAAATAATGAGTAGGATGATGACCGAAATGACTATGACACCCTTACAACAAGGAATGACTTGACCGTGAAGGTGAAAGGAGTAGTGATCACCTACCTAACCTAACCAATGACAAATGTTTTATCGAAAGACTATTTGAAACCATAAAAATTTATAGTTGGACCCTAACAAAAACTTTGTAAGAGCATATTTGATCACTGGCGATTGACAGGACTGACATACACTAAAATAAATAATATAGCACACACCCAACAAATTCTATCACAATTTACTATTTTTGGCAATTTTTTGGGTCTTGAGGTTTCGGAGCCATTTTGAGGCCCTAAACGACATTTTTTTGGAAAATGGGAAAACTAGTAACTCTTGGGAGGGTTTGAATTCGAAATTTTTAGTCCTACGATAGATGTTTCTAATGGAGTATCATACACATCAAACAAAGATCATATGCCAAAATTATGACCTTAGGAAGTTGATCTACAAAATTATCCCAATAGGGCCCACAGGATTTTGGTGCTTCATCACATAGGGTTAGGTTTTTGGATGTTTAGGGTTTTCTATTTTTTCTCAATAATAAATAGGCCTTAAAGCCTCATTAAAAAACAGTTCAGAAGGCATCTAGCCACCACATCTCTTCTCAAAGATAATCTACCATGGTCTGCGCTAGTTTATTTCCATTTTGCATGTAAATTTTTTTCAATACTTTGTTATTATTGAGTTGAAGTTATATTTTCATTGCATCTTTGTGTTCGAGTTCATATATGTATTTCATTTCATTCCTTAATAAATTTGGATCACTAGTATCATAGAAATCTTCTGTTTCTTTATTTTTCTTTGTATATCCCCAATGAGGTCGAGGTGTGACGAGTTAGGGCTCGAACTTGTTGAACCTTTGCAAGGTCGATCTCGCCGACCCCGACCGCCTCCCATGGAAGAACAAAATAAATAAGAGGGAATAGGAGATAATTCCAAAATATTTCTCAAATAAGCCCTTGAGCGACAAAGTAACACAATAATGGAAAAATTTCCCCATATCCTTCGATGGATGCCCACCAGCGATGCATCATCATCTAGCAATCACTTTGAGGGCGCCGCCCCCTTCAAGGTATAATTAAACCTTGATATCCATATATTCAAAGTTAAAATAGATGAAAATGTTGTAGATTAATAATTGAATTTTTTGGAAGGTTACTTTTCGATCGATATTTTCTTCGATATGGAGAAGATTACTTTTGCACTACTTAAGGCCACTCCTCATGTTAGGGACTGGTAAGGAAATTACCGTGAGAAAAGGGTTGACGAACCCTCTTTATTTACATTGTACCCCTCTTGGAACTATTTCTGAGATGTTTTCAAGGAACAATATTACTCTGTGGGGAGCTATTAGGACAGGTACATACAGTGGACCACACTATGACAGAAAAGAGAGCAAGATGTAGATGAGCTCACAAACATTTTTCATACTCTACGGACAAATTTGGGTATTAAAATCTAAGCAACATCTGGTGCTCAAGTACCATGGTTTTATGCACAAATACATTTAGGAAGAAATGGAGTTCCTCGACATCTCCTCGCTTGGTGAAACATATCGATATGTTGCCAAGATTGAAAAAAAATAAACAAAAGAAGCACAACTTTGTATTTTTGAATTAGAATTAGGCAAAAGCACCACAAAACTACAGAACAAAGGACAAATCTAAGGAGGGGTAACCCAAGACAACCCATTGAAGCTGCAAGCAAAGAAAAACACGACGAAGACAAAAAAGGACATAGGAAAGTGGTGTTAGTTCCATAAAAGCCCCACTCACAACATAGGTGAGTGTCGAGCCAAGCAGTCACTAGTGGCTGAAATGAAGGTTTTAGAGTCGGATGCATGTTATCAATTTAAGTCAGAACCTGAAAAGGTGAATCACAATGGGAAGCAGATTATTGATCCAGACCACAAACAAGATCCAGAAGATTGATCCCAAAGATCCAAAGGAGGGGAATCATCTCTTCCACTCATAGGTGTGGGTGAAGGGTTTTCCAATACAGTCGATTTTCAATAACGAGAGCCAAAATAATCTCATTTCATCACAGGTCATGAAGTGGCTGGGCATATCAATAACACCACACCTGTAGTCATACACCACCCGGTGACTTCACTAAGGACGAGATTTGTGCATCAGCCAACAATGTCGCCTTCCCTACAACATCAAGCCATTTAAATATGAGGTATTATATGATTATGGTCCTCTTGAAGTTTGTGATGCATTATTAGGCCAATCATACTTGTGGAAGCATCACGTTGTGTATGATTCTAGGTCTCACAATGTTATTATTACTTTGGGAAATAAGTTGTACAGGATATTAGAGGTAGCCCCGCCTACTGCCATCTCTTTGATCTCTGCTAAGAAGTGCAGTAAGATCGTCTCCTAGACTGAGAAATTTTATTTCTTTCTGATTTGATCACAAAGTAAGGGGAAGATTGTTGCCACATACATGGCCCCTAGGAAGGGTTCCTCCACACAGTAGAAGCAAGTGGATAAGTTCGTGGAAGAATACAGGTACATATTTTCCTCCCCTACATGGGTACCTTTTCACTATTAGGTCAACCATCTGATTGATGTGACTTCCGGAGCACCCCTACCCAATGGGTCGATATACTGCCGCTCCATTCTGGAAAATGAAGAGATCGAGCAACATATCTAGGAGTTTCTATAAAAAGAGCAGATCTGACCAAGTTCCTCACACTGTGGGAGCCTGATTGTACTTGTACATAATAAGGATGGGACTTGGAGTCTCTTCATTGATTATCGTGTACTAAACATAATTGTTGTCAAGAACATGTATCCAATTAGATGGATTGATGACCTTCTCAACTAGCTCAAGGGGGACAAGTATTTCAGGAAGATGAATCTAAAGTCTTGCTATCAATAGGTTCCAACAGAGCCCACAATGTATGGAATACTACCTTCAAATCCAAGGAAATCCTTTTAGAATGGTTAGTCATACCCTTCGGGTTGACAAATTCCCCTCCTACTTTTTTGAGGTTGATGGATTGGATCTTGTGGCCCTTCACCAACTTGTTCATGGTTGTTTATCTAGACTACATCCTAATCTTGAACAAGAGTTGGGAAGAGAATTTGCATCACGTCTAGAAAGTATTTCAAGCACTGCAACAACACAAACTATGTGCCAACTTAGAGAAATGCACCTTTTGCATGAGCCAGGTCCAATATCTAGGTTACATCATGGATGAGAAAGGCATGTATGCAGCTCCAGCTAAGTTCCAAGTCATTTGAGATTTTCCAGTCCAAACCACTCCAATAGAGATTCGTAACTTTTTGGACCTTTCGAATGTTTATTAGAGGTTCGTATTGGGATTCTCCCATATCAATTGACCTTTGAGTTAGATTACCATGGGCGAAGTGAAAGAAAATTTTTCCTAGTCTAAATCCCAACAGAAGGTATTCATTGTGCTGAAGCGTTACCCCTATTCTGCACTTGTACTCACATTTCCATACTTGCAACAGCCATTTGAAATTGACACAGATGCCTACGACTATTTTATTGGTGCATTCCTCACCCAGCACAATCATCTAGTGGCCTATTATAGTGAGACACTTTCTATTACAATTCGAAAGTACAATACCTATGATAAATAGATGTATTCTATCGTGCAAGATCGCCGACAACGGAAACATTACATTCCCAGGAACGAGATGTCCATCCACAACAATCACCAACCTCTTCATTTTATATATACATAAGGGAAGTTTCAAAATGATCACCATCATAAGTGGTGTACATATATGCAACAATTCCACTTGAAAATTAAATACAAAATGCGCAACACCATTGGTGTTGCAGATTACTACAACTAACCCCTAGTTGCAACACTAACTACTATTCTCTACTCTTGTTGCCACAATTGTACAAAAATGATCTCGAGTTCACCACCACATACTAAATGCTAGTGGATGGAAAGCAAGTTCATGATTCGTACCTCCAAGATGAATTATTATGCTACCTGGGCCAGCTTTGTGTTCCTTCTAGCGAGCATGCCAAGCTGGTTTTAGGAGCGTACTACAGTCAGATCGTAGAACACTTTGGTGTGGAGAAAACTATGATCGTAATACATAAGTACTTTTATTGGACAAAAGTCCAACAATATGTTGAAAAATATATTAGATCTCGCACTGCCTATGTCATCACTAAGCCAACCATCAAGAAGAAATGCCTTTACATTGTTGTTCCTATACCCAACCAGCTCACGAATCCATCTCCACGGACTATCTATTTGGCCTCCCTTCTACCAAGAATGGTAATGACTGTGTATTTGTGGACATGAACATACCTTCTAATATGGCTATATTGGTGGCTAGAAAGAAGAGTATCATAGCACAAGATGCTACCTAACTCTTCTTTGAAGAAGTGTGGGTACATATCGGGATCCCATAAACCAATATATTAGATCAAGATAGAAATTTCCTGAGCATATTTTGGTTGAGCTTATGGACACTATTAGCCACCAAGCTCAACAAGTCGATCACATTCCATCGTGAGACTGATGGCAATACAGAGGTTGTCAATAGTATGATAGTGCATATACTCTGCGTGTATAACTCCAAGCATCCACGAACCTGGGATGAGAGCCTTCCCTATTTGTAGCACATATATAACAAATATCTCCATGGCTCAATTGGGCATAGCCACTTTCAAGTGGGTATGGGATTTCAACCATTGCGTGTGAATGATGTCATCATTCCTTATGAAACTAGGTTTATTGAATGCATCGAGCACATCTTCTAGCAGGTTAAAGACACCTTGGAGAAGTCCAATGCCAATTACAAGAAGTGACATGATAAACATCAAGTTCCACATAAATTTCAGGTGGGCGACAATGTTTGGTTGCATTTGCAGAAATAACACCTTACTAGAGCCCATCAAAATCTCAGACCACTCTGATATCGGCCTTACACAATCACTAAGGTTGTGGGAGATAATTATTTTGAGCTCATCATTCCCCAGTTCCTTTTCCTTCACCTACTATTTAGTGTGGAATGCCTTCGCCCATACATTCCACCATTATTGGAATCATCAGAGGTTGCAGAACAACTCACACCAGTAGAGATAAACCCAGACTGCATGGAACAAGCCACAACTAATCACATCACAAAAATTTAGATCAAGAACGCTCGCTAACAGAATATCCAACTGTATCAGGTTGTTAAATCTGACCAACTCTTGCACCAAGCCAAGTGACTCACGAGGGATGAAGTTCACCAAACATTTCCCTATCTTAAGAGGCACTTAATGCAATGGGGACTATTTCTTCCTAAGAGGGGACAAATGATTCAGGTGGATATTTGTGGCAACCCACCTATTCCACTTGGACCCCTACCATTATCTCTTTCAGTTTCCTTAATTGCAGCACAATTCACTATTTTTGGCAGTTTTTTAGGTCATGAACTTCCAAAGCCGTTTTGAGGCCCTAAACGAAATTTTCTTAGAAAATAGGCAAAATTTCCATGTATGGTAGGGGTTTTTAATTAAAATTTTTAGTCCTAAAATAGATAGTTCTAACAATCTATCGTGCGCATCAAACAGAGATCATATGCCAAAGATATGACCCCAGGAAGTTGATGTACCAATTTACTCCAATGGGGCTCACAGATTTTTAGCTCTTCATCTCCTAGGGTTAGGTTTTTAGATGTTTAGAGTTTGATATTGTTTCTAAATAATAAATAAGCCTTAAAGCCTCATCCTATAATAATTTAGAATGCATGTAGCCACCACATCTCTTCTGAGAGATAAGTTACCATTGCCTAAGCTAGTTTATTTCCATTGTACATGTAAACAATTTTTAGTACTTTGTTATTAATGAATTGAAGTTTTGATTTCAATGTACCTTTGTGTTTCTATTCATATATGAATTTAATTTCATTGCTTCACAAATTTGGTTCAAATAGGTTGATTTAAAGCTTCATCAATTTGATTAGACCAAGATTTATTTAAAAAATAATTAACATCTCTGCTTAAAACAAATTGCTTGGTGACTAGATTGTAGAGTCTATAGGATTTTGACTGCTCACTCTAGCCTACAAAGTTAAATTTTCACTTCTATCATCATGTTTCTTTCGCAACTTCTAAGGAACATGTGCAAATGACACAAAACCAAAAATTCAAAAGTTAAAGACATTCACCTTCTTATCAGCCCAAGCTTCTTGAGGTATTGCATCTTTGACGCTGGTTCGTAGAGATCTATTGAGAACATATTGCAGTAGCAACAACTTCAGCCCAATAATAAATTGAGAACTTCTCATACTCATGATTGACTCGATTTTCGTTTTTTCTACTTCATTTTTCTATGGAGTGTATTTTTTTGTGTTTTGAATAATGATGCCTTTTTTTTGACAAAATAATTTGAAATCATTGCAAATATATTCTCCTTTGTATGACCTGAGTATTTTCAAAGGCTTTTCAATTTGGTCTTCTACTTTTTCTTTGAACTCTTTGAATCTTGAGAAAGTATCAGGATTATTTTTGAGAAAGTAAACCCAAATTTTCCTGCTATAGTCATTAATAAATGTCAGAAAATAAAGAATTCCACTAATGGATTGTTTTTTCATTGGGCCATATATATCTGTGTGGACTAGATCTAAGGGTCATTTTGAACTAGTGGAATATGTGGGAAAACTATCTCTATTATGCTTTGGTAGAATACAAATTCCACACTTACAATTTTTTTCATTTCCAACAAGGAGACTAGTGACCATAGAATGCTTCTGAAGAAGACTTATACTCTTGAAGAGAATATGCCCATACCTATAATTCTATAGTTGTGACACATCTATCCTTGACACATGTGTGTAAAATACTGTGAGATATTTCAACTTCTAAGAGTTAAGGGAAACATCTTATTCTGTGTTTTCTCTACCTTTGATATCAATCTTCTATTGGGAGTATTTTCATGGATATAACATGTGGTCCCTTGGAATATTACATCATAACCATGTTCCATCAATTGACCTACACTAATGATATTATGATTCAGATGTGGAACATAATTATGATCAGGTATATGTGTCTGCTATTTTTTTTAGTGAGAACATGAAAAATACCTTTTGATTTAGCTTTTATATGGGAACAATCTCCAAGAGTAGTTTAAAATGTTATGCAAGCATCAATGCAAGAAAGAATATTTTTGTTACATGCCATATGGTTGTTGCAACCATTGTCTAGTAACCAAATGTCCTCATTGTGACTGTCTTTAGAAAGATGGCAGGAAAGAAACATGGTCTTTGAGGATTTTCCTTCATTGTTGGAGATATGGACACTACCTCTTTATTCATGTTGTTGTTTCTTTCTACATTCATGTTCATAATACCAAAATTTCTTGTAGTAATACCATTGGGAATCAAATTTTCTCCATGTTCTTCTTTTATGTTTTTTGTTCTGTGAAGATCTCAACTTCTCTGCTACATGATGATGTTCTATATATCCACCTCTACCTTTGCCTCACTTGGTTTTTTCGGGGAACATAGGAATAATCATCATTTCTCATGTAGGGAAACTTGGCTCTCTCTCTTCTTGCTACCTAGATATCCTCTACCTCTACCTTTTCCTTTGTGAAAAGATACTTGTGATTTGAAACATTGTTCCATGGAATCTTCTCTTAGGTTAAGTTGTGTTCCGTGTGACAAAAGCGATCTATTCGATTGTTCTACTGATAGAGTTGTAAGATATTTGGATTCTAGATTGACTATTAGAACCATGTCATATTTATTTAGGAAGATTCAGAGGAATTTTTCAACTATCTTCTAATTTGTGATGGTTTCGTGAATATGTTTGATTTGAATGGTGATGACCATGACTCTAGCCATGAATTGATCAACATTCTTTGTGTCAATCATCTTCAGGGTTTCGAACTCATCCTAGAATGTATGCAATTTAACAATCTTCATTGTACCATTACCTTGATATGGAACTTTTAGAATATATCAAGCTTATTTTTATATTTATGCGCTAGTAATATTATGAAAGAGTCATCGACTAAATTTTATATCCAAATTTTGGCTCGAAGCTCTTTCCTTCTTAGTTCAACAGTTGTAATACTTGATTATTGGTCATGTTTACCAATGTTTCTTGGGTTAGATCTACATAGGAATTCTGAGGTCTATCCCAACACTTTTGTGCTTGCAGAAAGATATTCATATGTAAAGACCAAAACTCATAATATTTTCCAAGCACAATGAGTATCTGTGGAAAAACACTTGAGGAAGCCATTTTTTCGAATGTGGATGTGCATCTTCTTTTTATTGCTTTTACTATATATATATATATATATATATATATATATATATATATATATGCACTTTATTTTATAAAACACCTTCAATATATGAGTGTGTGTGTGTGTGTGTGCGTGTGTAAACTGCCTTGAAAAAAATATCTTAGACAAATTCCTCCCCTTTTCTTAAAACAAATATCTTTGAAGAATAACTTTTTTTATACTCCTTTTTAAATGAATTTGAATAACCCCTTTTTAAGAAAATAAGTTCCCTTTTTAACATTACAAATACCTTGAATAAGTATCCTTACATTATGATAAGGATTTTGACTTTAAAGAGTTCTTTATAAAATATGTACAAGAATCATTGAAAGGGATCTTCTGACTTATCTCTTGCATTGGAAATTTTGGTTGCTCATGTTACTTTAGAACTATAATGCAGGTACAAATGTCTTCAAAATTAGATGGTGTATTTGTAACGCAAATGTAGTAATCCGATCCTTGATAGTTTGCAAGTGAAGTGGTGCTCTCTATATTTCGTGTTGCAGGCCTCAAAGAAAAACCACTCCTTTCTCAAAAACTATGTTGAATGCAATGTTCTCTTGTCATCACATTTTTCTACATAAAGGAATTTAATTAATCAAGGTTTTTTAACACACCTTCTCTCTCTGTAGAGCTGCAGGGGTGTGATTGTCTCCCTACAATAATTTTTTTAAATTAGTAGGCTTGCAGTGTGGCTTTTGTTTCACCTAGTTTTACACTTCACTTTTTCTCTCAAGCTCTTCTCGACCTATGTTAGTTCTATATGATCACAAATGAATTTCAAATGCTTCTCTCCTTGGAATATTATGAAAGCTCAAGCTTTGATACCATCACAATGTTTGCAGAGGTGAAAATACACAAAGTAAATTCCAAATTCGGAATGGAGCAAAAAACTCTTCTCATTATCAAATAACACTTAAATTAACTATATAGAAGACATGGAAACAAACAACAATAAATAACTAGAGAAATTTCGAACTAAAACTCAACTATCTAAACTAGTAGAGAATATGATTAATTCTCTCAACAGTTTGAAGGAAACTAAAAATTCCATACACAATATCTAGCTTGGTTGGAGCAAAATTGACCAACATGAACAACAAAAAAGAATGGCATACACGATCTCGAGTGTTGATGTAGAAATTTTATAGAAATTACAACTGGTCAGGATTTCAAATTGAAAAACAAAGAAACACAATTATAATCTACTAATATGCAAAATGGAAATCACAATTTAGAACAACATGCATAGACATGAAAAAAGAAAAACCACAAGTACACAGTGATTTCTAGGGGAACCCAACTGGGGTAAACCTGTTAAGCCTCTTAGCATTAATCAGTTGAATAGATAAATTATTACAATTTCTTGCTCTAGCTCTAAGCACAACTTACAAAAAGATAATTGTTCTCTCTATTAAATGAGAAACTCTAGCCAACACCCAATTATCTACTCCTCTAGCCTCTTATTTCCTTGCACAAATTTGAGCTCCTAAACAATAGGGAAGTCCCTATTTCCTTACACAATTACCAAGGAATTTATCTCCTAACTTCATCCAATAACTTTACGCTCAACTACTATGCAACTTATGTTACACCACCTTTGTCATCTCCAATTTAGCTTAGGAATTCGAATTCCATGCATGCATTAGATATTTTGGTTTGATTGATCAGTTAACTAATAGATCCCTAAGTTAGATTGTTGTCACACTGCTCAATTGACCTTCAACTGACTCTATCAGTAGTTAGAGGTCAGTCAACTGAATACAACTGAAAATAGATGAACTATATTGCTAAAATGTAGCAATCACACATGCATAACTAAAATCCAAACCCACTACCTTAAATTTATTGAGCTAACTAAGTGAAAAGAGCTATGTCATATTAGGTGACTACTTCCAAGTTGTCTTGCTAATGTGGAAATTCAATTTACTCAATTTGACTAAGACTAAAGTCCAATTGGTCCTTTCTTGCTACATTTTTTAACACTGCCTCTTAGCCAGAAAGGGATTTTTCACCACCCCTATCCTGTGGCTATCGAATTCGAATTTACCTCTTGATAATTCCTTTGTCAAAGCGTTTTCATCTTTCTCCTCAATTGGAATGTACTGTAGAAACATAATTCTCCTCCGCACATAGTCCCACAATTGATGATAGCATATATAAATGTTCATGTACCTACCATGAAATATTGGATTCTCAAAGAGCTTAATGCAACTCTCATTATCACAATATATCACCATCGGATCCATCTCCTCACTAAAAAACCCACAATTATTTTCCTCATCCATATTGCATCACATGTTACTTAACTTGTAGCCATGTATTCAGCTTCTGTTCAGCTAGTGCCACATACCTTTTCTTTCGAATATACCAGGAAATATCCATAGACCCAACATCGAAGATAACACATAAAGTAATCTTCCTATATGTTGGAATTCATACCCAATATTCATCATTAAAGCCTTAGGAGCTTCAATCCCTCTATCCTCCTGTACGATAATCTATACTTGGTACTGCCTCGGAGTTAATGTAACACATTCTTTGATGCCTTCCAATACAACTCAGTAGGCCTCACCATAGCTTGACTCAGTTGGGTTACTATATAGTGCATGTTGGGGCTTGTGTTCAGAAGAAACATCAAAGACCCTAGAAGTTGTTTATAAATGGTAGAATTAACCTCTTCACCTAAAGTGGCATTCTCCTTCCTCCAGTTTGTGGCTAGAGGTGTGTCCATAGGATTACAATTCTCCATGTGAAATTTCTAAAGTATCTCAGAGGAATACTTCCCCTAAGACATATATATTTCTCCATCCCCTGTACATACTTTCAGCCTCAAGAAGTAATGCATTAATCCCATATAATTCATTTCAAGTTCCCTTGCAAGATTCTCTTTGCAAAAGCATATCAGCTACTCATCACCTGTCAATATTAAATCATCAACATATAAAAAAAGAATTAAATAACTTAACATCTACCACAATGTGAGAGAGGTTTGCATCTACTTCACTTTTGGGGAAGCCCAATCCGCTGAGATAAATTTTGTTGTGAGTTAACCATGCTTACGGTGCCAATTTTAGACCATACAATTCTCTCTTGAGTCTGAACACATGTGACTCCCAATGATATTTCTCAAATACTCCTCGTTGCTTTATGTAAATTTCCTCCCCAACAACACCATTGAGAAAGGAAATATTCACATCCATCTGGTGGCTTTTCCTTCCCATATGCATAGTCAATGATAGAATGGATCTGATTGAGGAATACCTTGCAATTAGTGAAAACTTTTCCTCATAGTCCACTTCATATAATTGAGAGAATCCTTTGGCCATAAATTTGGCCTGATACATATTGATGCTTCCATCAGTTTCATGCTTCACTTTAGAGATCCATTTAGAACCAACCACTGATTTCCCTTTTATTCTTATCACCACCTCCCACACATTGTTCTTCGTGATGGATTCATATTCTTCCACCATGGCATCAACCCAAACAAGTTCAGAAATTGATTCCTCAAATGGAGAAGGCTTTGTCTCAATGAGCTCTGTTATGAGAGCTATGTAACCAATGTACCTCTCATGTGACCTCCCATGCCTGCATACTGGTGTAGGGGATCCCACATTCACCTTAGCATCCTGCAATTATCTATCAACTTCTATGGTTCTCTTTCTCCCCTCTCTAGAAGATTCTGGTTCAGTGGGTGCCGCCATTGTGCCTCTTATCTTCTCCACTGTATGTTACTGCTCCAAAACCCCCCAAAGGTCATGCTCAGCCTCCTGCTTTAGAGCTATAATCTCTTTCTCTGATGGGATACTCTTCTCTCATTCTAGAGAGCATTGCATAACCTTCTCCTCATCGAACCTGACATCTCTCCTCACAACTGTCATCCTCAGTGAAAGTAAATACACTCGGTAATTGTGTCGAGTTTCAATGTATCCTAAAAATTCTAAAAATTTGTTGTAGGCTCGAGTTTCTTCCTTGATTCCTTAAAGAAATGAAAATAAAATGAAGCTCCAAAAATTCTGAAATGAGACACATTAGGCTTTCTCCCAGAGAAAGCTTCATACAACATTATCATACCAAGAATTCTATGAGGACTTCGGTTCCATAAGTAGGTTGTGGTGTTGCATGCTTCTGCCCATATATGTAGTGGTAGCGCCTCATCATGAAACATGGCGCTATCTGCTCCCAGTATGTTCCTATTCTTGCTCTCAACTACGTCATTTTTTGTGGGTTATGGGGTGCTATCAGTTCTCTTTGAATACCTTCTTTGGAAGACAAATCCTTAAAGGATTTCAAAAAAAATTCACCTCCATTGTCACTCTTGAGAGCCTTCACCTTCTTCCCAGTCTTCTTCTCAACTAATGCTTTGAATTCAAAATCTTTTTAGAAAACTTCATCCTTCTACATGAAAAGGATTTAGGATTTTCTAGAGAAATCATCAATTAAAATTACAGAGTACTTATGTTTTTTTGTGAAGGTCATAGAAAAGTGTACATTAACATCAGAGTGGACTTGTTTGAAGATTGGATTTGTTCTGCTATCTCATCCATGGAAAGTGGATTTGACATATTTCCCCAATGCGCAACCCTTGCAGGCATCCTGCTGGTCAAGGGAGCCTTTAGGGAGGCTGATGGTAATTTGATGCATGATTTTTAAGGCACCATGGTGTAGTTGACCCAATATCCTATGCCAAAGTTTTCCAACATCTCAACTCTAAAAATTTTCTACCTTGCTTCCCAATGCTGCATATTCTCCCACCTTAAGTTTGTATAGGTTCTTGAATTGAACTACAATCTACTTGACTTTCCTGGTAGCTCTGTGTCTCCAAAAGGTTTTCCCTTTCTTGAAAATAACATCATAGCCTCTAGCCTCTAATACTCCTATAGAGATCAGGTTCCTCTTCAGCCGAGGGACAAACATAACATCTTTGAGGTGAAGAGGAGAGAATTTCTCCCTCTCAAAGGTGACATTACCAATTCTTGTAGCATTGCACCACCCATCATCCCCCAATTCGATATTCATATGGATATCCTTATCCTCCAGTCTACTAAAAAATCCTTTCACCCTATCGTATGGAATGAGGCACTCGAATCAAGGTACCACATACTCCCCATAACATTGTTGGCCATGCATGCTATTATGGTTAAGGCTAATTCGATTTATGAAGCTAGTGCTTCACCTCCTGCTCCTCCTGGAGGCTTCTTGTCAGACTTCTTGTGTATTTCATTGCATAGTGCCCATATTCATGGTAGTGGAAACATTTAATCTTACTCGTGTATTTATTCCTCCCATTATTTTGGATGGATTTAGGTTTTCTTTGGGTATTCTTTCCTTTTCTCTTCTTCCCTTTTCCAACGAAGGAAAAATTATCTCCATCCTTTGCTCTCGATGAAGTTCGAAGTTTGTTATTTCTTGTGAGCTCTTCTTATACCTTTCCCAATTTGGTAAATTTTCCCTTCCATTCACAGAGTCCTACTAGTTGTGATAGGATTTTGGAAGGCATGGAAGAGCTAGGCTCACGAGGTCATCTTCTACAACATTCACCTCAACCCTTCCAAGATAATCCCAAACTTGTGTAAACGTGGAGAGATTTTGTGGAATAGTAGATCATTTGTTTGCATCGTAATGTTTCGAAATTTTTTCTTTTATGGCCAATTTTCTATGGTCACTGCTATTTTCAAATAGTTGATTCAGTGTATTTCACATAGAAAATGATGTCTCTTTTCCATGGAGATTTGAGGCCACATGGCCTCTCACACCTTCTAGAAGAATTCTCCTGGCCTTTACAACATCCTTCTTCCACTGGCTTAACTATTGTGCATTTTAATGTGGAGGTTTTTCAATATCAGTTTTAACATATTCTAACACAAAATTATCATCCAGTACTACTTCCAAGCTATTAAATTTGATCTACCCTCCATAGCATACTCCAATCTCAGTCCATTGAAATACATTCTCCCAATCCTGAAGCAAAACTAATGCACTGAGATTGAAAATTTGGAATTCTTTAGGGACAAGTTCAAAATATGGGTTTTAATGTGATTTCAGGGCTCTAATACCTTGTAGAAATTTGATAGAAATTGCAACTGCTCAATATTTCAAATTGAAAACTAAGAGACACAATTCTACTCTACTGATCTATAGAATGTAAATCACAATATAGAACAACATGCATAGACATGGAAAAATAAAAACCACAAGAGCACAAGGAATTTTAGGGAAACCCAACTAGGAAAAACTGCTCAAGACTCTTTGCATTAATTAGTTGAATAAATAAACTAATGTAATTTCTTGCTTTAGCTCTGAGCACAACCTACGAAAGAATAACTATTATATTTGTTATATGAGGAACTCTGGCCAAAACTTAGCCAATTATCTTCTCCTCCAACCTCCTATTTCCTTGGGAAAATATGAGAAATTTGATCTCCTAAAATATAGGGAAGTCCCTATTTCCTTGCATAATTCCCAAGGAATTGATCTCCTAACTCCATGAAACAACTATACACTCAACTAGTATACAACTCATGCTACATTGGCATTGTCATCTCCACTTCAACTGATGAATTATAATTCCATGCATTCCTTAGTTATTTTTGGTTGATTAATTAGCTAACTGACAGATCTTTGAGTTATGTTGTTATCCCACTGCTCAACTGGCCTTCAACTGACACTATCAATAGTTAGAGGCCAGTCAACTGAAAATAAATAAACTAGATTTCTAAAATTTAGCAGTCACACATGCATAACTGAACTAAGCCTACTAACTTCTACTTACTGAGCTAACTAAGTGACAAGATCTATGTAACACTAGTTAAATTCCACCAAGTTGTCATGCTGATGTGGAAATTTGATTTATTCAATTTGAATAAGGCTAAATTCAAATTGATCCTTTCTTACTACATTTTTAATAGTTGATGCCACAAAATTGACCTGCGTGAATACGAGAAAATAATGCAATAGAACCTGAACATGGGAAGATAATGTAATACATGGGAATGTGGATTGCACTAAATTGGACAACCTAAACACGGGAAAATATTGTAATATACAAGAATGTGGCTTCCACTAAATTGGACAACCAAAACACTATAAAATAATGTCAAACCCAATCCAAAGGGGGCAGTGGCTAACCAGCCTGCCATAGGGCATTTAGTGCCCTATGGCAGGCTGGTTAGTCACTGCCATCCAAAGGGTGGTTGCCACAAAATTGGAGAACGTGAACCCAGGGAAACAACATTACACACAATTTGCAACGTTTCAACCACAAAATTGGCCAGCGTGAATAGAAAAAGATTGCCATACACAATTGTGTAGTATGGCTGCAACAAAATTGGCCAACGTGAAAACAAAAAAATAGCCCTATAAAGATATTGTGTAACTCCACATATTCAAACCTTATAATGTAGGTGTCTAACATCACAAATTAAGAAATAATTAAGAAATAATAGGTTTTCGTACATCGTCACCATTGCCAACGAAATTTGGATCATAGTTTTTTAATTCGAATAATATTGTATGCATCAACATGCATTTGATAAAAAAGAGGGATTTTTGTTAAAATCGGATGAGCGTTGGGAAAATGTCACCCATTTCCTAAAGATAATACATACAATTTATGAAAAACACATCCTAACAACTTATTTAATAATTTATTATTTTCTTAGGGATATTAAAAATTATATATATATATATATATATATATATAATTGTGATCCATAATAGGTCCCTATGTAATACCCCAACCATAAAATCTTTCGTAAAACTCATATAATTACAAGTAAAAATAATTTTAAGCATTTCATCAAGAATCAATTGGAAGTTTAACAATTTCTTGATAACCAACTTCCATTCTTCATGTGGAGGGAACCATTTTGCATGGAGGAAAAAAGAATAAGGGATTGCTAAAGAATACATTTGAACGGTCTGTGTGAACACATTCTCTAATCATGCAAATTAGTTTGAGTTTCCCAATCAAATTCCTTCTTACGTTTTCAAATCAAAATGAAATATTATACTATAGATGTTAACACATATTTGTTGGTGTAATCTGCATATCGGCTAATTTAAATAACTTATCCATCATCCATTTTTCATGGCATTCTCAGAATAATTTTATTAAGTTGATAGCACTGGATTTAATGATGAATGGTGATGCATCATGTATCAAAAAGTGAAAGGATATGACACAAAAAAATACCAAAATGGTGAAAACCATATTTTAATCTAAAGGGTTAAAACTAGATTTTTAAGCTCTGAAATGGCCTTTTAAGTCTCAAGAGAAAACATAGCATCTTGAATACCTGTGGAAGGCAAACGTGGAGGAGAACCGAATCGGTGGAGCTTATGTTGTTCGAATGGAGGATTATGCATAAAAAGATAAGTAACATTGTTATTTCCTTTGACAGATTGTATGGTTCTTATGCTAAGTAGAATGAGTTAAATTGACTATTTTCGTGAAATAACTTTTGATGTTTCTATGGATAAAAAGATAAGGGTCCATGTGAGATTCTTGAAAAAGAATATGCAGTTACTTGGGCAAGAAATAATATATATTGTGTTAACTTTCCTTTGGGAAATATTATGTAGCCACGGGAAGAAAATTATAGTTGGTAAATGAAAATATATGTTTTCCCTTTTTTGAAAATGAATATGGAGGAGATGCACAAAATTAGAACTATTATTTTCCATATTTCTTGAAAAAAATAATTTTTTTGCATTCACCAAAACAAAACTATTATGTTTCATATCTCCCGAAAATAAATAATTTTTTTTGCATATGAAAAAATAGAACTATTACGTTAGTTATTTCATGAAAATAATTAAATTAATTGCATGCACAACAAACAACTATTAAGTTTGATACTTCTTCAAAAGAAATAAGTTATTTTCATGCACAAAAATATAACTATTATGTTGATATTTCTTGAAAAGAAATTAAGTTATTTTGTTTAAAAGAGTACTATGGATATTCTTATGATGCATATGCATTATATTTTTAAAGAGAAACATTGGAATATTAAGGAATATATATGCTAATGTGCATAGGAATAATATCTAGTATATTTGATCTACTCAAAACTAATATGTGAGTTTACATGCATTGGAAGCTCGAGTTGTGCAAAAAGAGATAGGTAACTTTTTTGAAAAAAATTTCACATAAAACCTTTGAGTAAAAGATAATTGGTTGTGTGTTTTTAGAAGGATTTTTTATTCATGCTATTTCTCAAGGAAATATTGCATATTTGTCTAACGTGTGAAGTGATAGGAAAATATTTTGTATTGCATGCATAATAGCTAGCGACTTAGCTAACTTTTTGAAAACAAATAATTAGTGTGTTGTATTCATTGGAAAATAAACAAATATATTTATGTACAAGGAAGTATTTTTTGTGTTAGAACTCTTGAAAAAAACTGAATAGAAAAGCATGTCCTTGCATGGATTATTGAATTAGATTGTTGGAGAGAAAAACTAGTAATTGCATGCTTTATTGCATTAAGATTCCTTCTCAAAGATTCTTTAGAGAAACATATGCACTTGCATGCATGGAAAAGTATAGTTTTGGTATTATATTTCTAGAGAAAATAAAGGTGAAATCACATAAAATTGATCGTGTTAGCCTTCTTTTGGGAAAAATAATATGCATTTACATGCACAAAGGGATTAGATATAGTATTATATTTCTTTTGAGAGAAGATTTTGTAAAGTTATTGGGCGACATATCTTTGTAAGAAGAAAATGTATGTTTTCATGCATCGAACAATGGACGTTATGCATTTTATCCATTGGAAAAGAAATGTGTTTTTACATGCAAGATTTAGTTAGCTTCAATTGGAAGGAAATATATGTTTCACATGTAAGAAGAAAAAGCTATCATGTTATTTTCTATTGGAGAGGACAAGTAGATGTATGCAAGAAATATAACTATTATGTTAACTTTGTTTGAAATAGAGCTTCAATTTTCATATATAATAGCCATTGTGAATAACTCTCCTATGGAAAATATGTTTTTGGAAAAAACATGCATTTACATCCATAAGTATAAAATCTATTGCATTAATCCCTTTGGAAAAGAAAGCATAATAGTACGCACAAATAAAATTTCTTGTTGGGATAGTTCGCTTAAAAAAATTACTATGCATTTAAATGCACAAGAATAGTATCTCGCATGTTAGCTTTCCTTTGGAAAGAATATGAAAGTACATGCAAGATTATGTTAACATTTTGTTGGAAAGATGGCGTTTGGTAGTGATATGCTTATTACTAATGAATGAGAAATGATGTTAAAGAAGGAATTTCATGACATTTTATTTATGTTTTAATGTATGCAGATGAATAGATGTTCAAGTGTCACTAATAAAGATTAATTATTGGTTGATTAATATTTTATCTAATCATGATATCAAAGTATGTTGACGACAATAATGGCAGGAATGGATGGTGACTTGTGCAAATGATAGTTTATGTTTAATATTGTGGTAGGTAAATATTTGTTGGTCCATCCAAATTGGAGAATTCCAATTACATGATGACTCACTGATGAGAGCAATCAGACTACAAGGACATAGAGATTGAAGATTCATGGGTAAATGATATCATGATGATTGTAATAGCTTATAGCTAGTTATGTTGCATTTAAGATGTTTTTTCTTTGTAATACTTTATGAAAATGGTCAAGGGATGAACTCCCTTATAACCATTGAGTGAAGACTTAACACCCTAATGAGTGTTTAATAATAAAATTAAATGTTTGTTGGTTTTTACCCTATGGGGTTTTTAGGGTATATCAATGTCCAATGTTATGATTTCCTATGGTTCTAGTTGTATGATGTGACATTTACATTATCAGGTATGTTATTAACTAATGTAGTTAAAGGAATCATGAAATGATGCAAGGTTGCATCAGAGAGTTTATGTTCATATGCTACAACTAGGGAAAATTTTAGGGGCTAATATTCACAAGTGCACTAATTTTCCACGTTTTTTCCAAAAAAAAAAATATTTGTGAATTTCCATTTTTTTGAATATGATTCACCCAAATTTTATAGTATAGTAATAATTAACCTTATAAATTGCCAAAATTTTATAGAGAGTATACGAAATCATCAAAAATATGAATATTTTTATAAAACTATTTCCATTCCTTTTACGATTTCCATATTAGGGACCAGTAATATTTACCAAGATTTCTAAACTATAAGATTAATTTATATCCTTAAAATTTTCCCTGGGGCCTACAATAGTGGTTGTTAATGGTTATGTAACTTACTATTCTTTTACTAATTAAGTTACTCTATGTAATGATGAAGGTTCTATCTAATGGTTAATGAACAATCTAGAATAGTAAGTTTTAAAGTTACATGTTTGGTAAGTCTTCTACATCTTTCTAACTCAATGAATTATCATGCAATTTTACCAGGGGATATTACAAGTGCTATGAAAGCTTAAGGTTATAGCACTAACACTATTTGGGAATTAGTAAGTGAAAAATAAGTAGAGGTATGTTACTAGTGGCATCTGCTCAAGTATGATTCTAACAAACTACATACTAATATATGCAATAGACTACTTTTGACATGAAATGCATGGTGCATGATTATAATTGTATTGAAAAGTAGTAGGTAATAAAGACTATTGTAAAATTGTGCTCATAACATTTGAATATTGATGAAGATGAAAGACAATAAAACCTTTGTTGCACCTATGAACAATCCTCATAACTCACTAAGAAGAGTTAGAATTTACCTACCAACCTTTCCAAATATGAAATTATTAATGACACATTTAATGAACATGACTAAAGTTATAATGCACTAATTATAATGAATGAATGCATGAATGTAAAATATGGGGAATTTCCTTGAAGAGGATGATAGAATGTTTAAAAGGACATTGAAAAACCCCCTTTAGATGTTAAAAGTAAATAATGATTCAAGTAGTGAGACTTAACTATAATAACTAGTTGTTGGTTGAGTCTTGTCATGGTTGCATTAAGATGGTTGGTAGCTTTTATTGGTTAGTGTTGCATGAATTGATTTGATTAAAACTTACTACAATTTGTAAACAAGAGATTATGGTAGTTACATCATGTGTTGGTATTTTGGTAACAATATATTGTTGAAATTAGAAATGTTTGGATTGATAGCCTAATATTGACACTTAAACATTGATGATAAATCAATGTCTTTAAATGAATAGAGTTTTGTTTAAGATTTTATGCACATGCAAAGAAAACTACAATGATTGCAAAAGTGAATACTAGTCTAACCATCCATACTTCTGACCACAAGTTCTTGAAGGTGGTAAATAACTTGGATTATGATACAGTAGTTCCATTAAAGTGATTGATTTCATAGTCTCATCAAATTAATGATAATAGTGATTAGATGATGTCGATTCCCTTTTTTTTAAACTTCACAACCTTATGAATTGATGATTTGATGGTAATGTTAAATGATATGCAATAAGGATTATTGATTAAATGCATATGCATAACTGAACTGACATGTTGCATGAGTTAGAAATTATGGTAATGTTAATGATTAAAGTACTATCTCTTTAATTTATGTTTTGGAGAAACAACTTTATGGAAACTTTGTTTTAACATTTGGAGGATGTATCCTTACTTTTTCTATTACTTTTAATGCATAGAAGTGGTTTTTGAAAAGTAACAGAATCAATACCTTTCCACATTTTGAAATATTAAGAACTTTTATGCATGTGAAAGTAAAATGCATCTTAAATGTATTGACAAACTGTCTTATGTATAACAATATATTGTAGAAGGTATGGTTTTATTAAAAAAAAATTATTACTAATGTTGTTGATGGGATTAAGAAGGGAGATCTTAATGGAAACATGAGAACCTATTAAGGTAAAGTGTTGCAATGTGAATTTAAACCATAAATGAGAAATTATAAAGTTATGATATGCATGATTATGTTATGTGGAAAATTGGAATTTATACCACCTGTATGGCATGTGTTGATTTCTTGTTAACTTACTTTTACAGATTATGTGACCAATGTCAAGGGTCAAGTATGAAAGCATGATGTAAATAGATGTTTATTTTTATTTAATGATAATACAAAAATGGTCATTTATGTAAATTATGGTGGGAAAATGTGTTAAAGAGAATTTCACCTGCCATACAGTTATGAAAACCTGTGAAAGGCCTAAAGGCCTTAGGTTGATGATCATTGCCTACACAGAGGGGTCAATGGTGGTTTCCTTCCCGGGTCTTATCTCCCTATAGATAGATGATCTCAATAAGGGAAAAGACTTGGAAAATATGGTGAAGAGGCAAAAAATCCCAAGGCAACTCTTATGATTTTGGAGCCTATTGGAGGAGGCCCAAAATTCCTCATAGATGAGACATTGTTAGAGAAATTGGAAGGATGCTATCAAGAGGAATCTTGTATTGGAACTTTAATGGTCATTGGAATTCTTGAGTTCGTTGGACATGGAATTACAGACTAGACCTACTAGTCTGGTCTCTGTCAAAGAACTGTCTGGATATGAAAATGACTCAATCTAGTTGTGGAAACAGATTCCCATTGGTTGGGATGAGAAATATTTTTCCATTGTGGTTATCAAAATAGAACAATTTAAATAATCATATAAGTGACGTGTTAAAAAATAATTTTCTATATGTAGAAGAATTTTATGTACGTATTGACAGGGAAGAAGCCTAGTGCTCATAATGGAATTACTGGAAATGTAAGTTCTTTATGGTATTATCAATATTATGAATGTATTTAGTAGGGGCTAAAAAAATATGTACTTGGTGTATCTATTGATAATTTTGATGATTAGAGAGCTTGGTGATTTCTTAGTACTTGTGGAAGTATTGTGGTTAAAATATCAACTGATATTGCATAATTGATTAATATTTAGAAGTATTTCATTTGATTGAATATGTTATGACTAATGTGATTATGTTGGATTTGTTAGTCATGCATTGCTGGGTGCTTGTCATGCATCATTGATGGGCTTTCAAACCATTCTTAGAGTGCTTGCATAAAAGTGACCATAATTTTCAAGAGTAGTTTGTAAGTAATGGTATGTTGATATAGAGATTTTGTTTTGTTTTTATGAATTTGAATAATGATAAAGTGATGGAATGTATAACTTGCATATTTTTGCAATTATAAATCCACATTATTATTGATAAAATGTTATTTTTACTTCCTATGAGTATTCCTTGAAAATGAAATCCTTCATTTTGAAGGTGAACTATCCACTTTTAGGTTGTTTACATTATTATATAATGAGTAAAAGTTAAGTTCCAACGAGAGAAGAACACTGAGTATGGTGTTATATTTAAAGGGGAGTATGCAATACCCCTACTGTAAAAGATTTCGGGAAAGTAATATAATTACAAGCGAAAATATTATTAACAGTTTCATCGATAACCAGTTGGACCTTTATCTATTTATTGATAACCAACATACATTATTTATGTGGAGGGAACCATTTTGAATGGAAAAAAAAAACAATAAGGAATTGATAAAGCAGACGTATAAACTCTCCATGTGAATACATTCTCCCATCATGCAAAACAATTTGATTTTTCCCAATCAAATTCCTTTTTACCTTTTCAACACAAAATGGAATATTAAAATGTATACATTAACAAATGTTTGTAGGTGTAGTCTACATATTGTCTAATGAAAATAAATTATCCGCTATCCGTTTTTCATGGCATTTTTGGAATAAGTTTCTTAAGTTGATAGCGTTGGCTTTAACACTGAATGGATATGCATCATGTATCACAGAGTGAAAGGTTGTGACACAAAAAATACCAAAACTGTGAAAACCATATTTTAATCTAAAGGGTTAAAACCATATTTTAATCTAAAGGGTTAAAACCATATTTTTTAGCTCTGAAATGGCCTTTTAAGCCTCTAGAGAAAATAGAACATCATGAAGACCCGTTGAAGGAAAACGAGGAGACCTGAATCAATGAACCTTACGTTGTTCAAATGTAGGATTATGTGTAAAAATATAAGCAACATTGTTATTTCCATTGAAATATTGAATGGTTCTTGTGCTAAGTAGAATGAGTTAATTTGACTATTTTCTTGAAATGGTTTTTCATGTTTATATGGGTAAGAAGATAGGAGTCCATGTGAGATTCTTGAAAAATAATATGCAGTTACTTGTGCAAGTAATAAGATATACTTTGCTAACTTTCTTTTGGGAAATATTATGTAATTGCTTGTAGAAAAGTATAGTTGGTAAATGAAAATATGTATTTTCCAGATGTTGAAAATGAATATGAGTGAGATGCACAAAAATTAGAACTATTATGTTCAATATTTCTTGAAAAAAATAAGTTATTTGTTGAAAATGAATATGGGTGAGATGCACAAAAATTAGAACTATTATGTTCAATATTTCTTGAAAAACATAAGTTATTTGCATGTAGCAAAATAGAACCATTATGTTTCATATTTCTTCAAAATAAATAAGTTTTTTTGCATACCCAAAAATAGACCTATTATGTTATTATTTCTTGAAAAAAAAATGTTCATGTACAAAAAACAAATATTAAGCTTGATATTTCTTGAAAAGAAATAAGTATTTGCATGAAAAAAAATATAACTATTATGTTGATATTTCTTGAAAAGAAACCACGTTATTTCATTTAAAATATTACCAAGGATATTCTCATGATGCATATGCATTATATTTTTAAAGAGAAACATTTGACTCTTAAGGAGAATATGTGTTTATGTGCATAGGAATAGTATCTAGTATATTTGATCTACTAGAAATTAATATGTCATTTTACATGCATGGGAAGCTCGAGTTGTGCAAAAAGAGATAAGTAATTTTTTTGAGAAATATTTCACATAAAAAGCTTGTATAAAAGACAATTGGCTGTGTTATTTGAGAAGGATTTTTTATTAATGTTATTTCTTGAGGAAATATTGCATATTTGGCTGATGTGTGAAATGATACTAAAATATTTTGTATTACATGCATAATAGCTAGTGAGTTAGCTAACTTTTGGAAAAATAATAATTTGTGTTAGATTCCTTGGAAAATAAATATATATGATTGTATGCAAGGAAATATTTGTTGTGTTAGAACTCTTAAAAGAAAAAGAGAAGAGAAAAACATGTCCTTGTATGCAGTATTGAATTATATTCTTGGACAGGAAAACTAGTAATCACATGATTTATTGCATTAATATTCCTTCTTGAACATTCTTTAGGGAAACATATGCACTTGCATGCATGGAAAATTATAGTTTTGGTATTATATTTCTAGAGAAAAGAAATGTGCAATCGCATAATATTGATTGTGTTAGCCTTCTTTTGGGAAAAATCATGAGAAATTAGTCAGTTACGACTACCTCTCATGGAAATGGTCATACGTTTGAATGACTTACTTAACGCAATTGAATCCCAAAAATGATATCTAATATAATGCACTGCGTAAATCCCCCATATCAAAAAGAGTCAAGGGATCTCTACTTGAATGGTTCATGAGGCACAATACTTGCTAAGGTTTTGCAAATGGGGTAGCAAGCTAAGTGGGATTGATTGTGGGGAAAAACTCCACAGTTAAGCGCGCTTGAGCCAGAGGAGTTCTGGGATGGGTGACCTCCTGGGAAGTCCTGGTTACTAGGTGCAAGCCCCGAAAGTGATGATTGATGCTATGTGATTCGTTCTCCACATTTCACTAGTTTCAATCCCACTTCTTCACCCCTGTGAGCATCACCCGATGCAATGAGTGCTAAGTGAACTATTCAAAAATCATGAGAAATTAGTCAGTTACGACTACCTCTCATGGAAATGGTCATACGTTTGAATGACTTACTTAACGCAGTTGAATCCCAAAAATGATATCTAATATAATGCACTGCGTAAATCCCCCATACTTTAATATGCTTTTACACGCATAAACTGATTAGCTATAGTATTATCTTTTATGGGGGAGAAGATTATGTAAAGTTATTGGGATACATCTTTTGGTAAGAGGAAAATGTATGTTTTCATGCATAAAGTAATGGAGGTTACACATTTGATCCCTTGGAAAAGAATTGTGTTTTTCCATGCAAGATTTATTTAGTGTCCTTTGGAAACAAATATATGATTCACATGCAAGAAGAACAAGCTATCATGTTATTTTTTGTTGTAGAGGACAAGTAGATGCATGCAAAAAATTATAACTATTATGTTAACTTTGCTTGAAATAGAACTTGCATTTTCATATATAATAGCCATTGTGAATAACTCTCCTATGCAAAAGATGATTTTGGAAAAGAACATGCATTCACATGCATAGGTATAAAATATATTGTGTTAATCCCTTTGAAAAAGAGAACATAATAGTGGGCACAAACACAATTACTTGTTAGCCTAATTCTCTTAAAATATTGTTATGCATTTGCATGCACATGAACAATATCTAGTATGTTAGCTTTCCTTTGGAAAGAATATGAAAGTGCATGCATGATTATGTTAGTATTTTGTTGGGAAAATAACGCTTAGTAGTGATATGTTTATTACTAATGCGTGAGCAATGATGTTAAAGAAGGCATTTCATGACCCTTTGTTTATGTTGTATGTATGCATAAAAATAGATATTGAAGTGTCATTAATAAATATTGATTATTGATTGATTAATATATTATCTAATCATGATATAAAAGTGTGTTGACGATATCAATTGTGGGAAAGGATGGTGACTTGTGCAAAGAAGAGTTCATGTTTAACATTGTGATAGGTAATGATTTGTTGGTCCATGCAGATTGAGGAATGCCAGCTGCAGGATGATCCATAGATGGGAACAACCAGACCACAAATACAAACAGATTGAGGACTCATGGGTAAATGATATGGTGATGATTGTAATGACTTATAGCGAGTTGTTTTGTATTTAAGATGATTTTTCTTTGTAACATTTTAGGAAAATGGTCAAGGGATGAACTCCCTTATAAGTATTGAGTGAGGGGTGAACACCATCATGAACTTTTAATAATAAAATTAAATATTTTTTGGTTTTCACGATATAGGGTTTCCACAGTATATTGATGTCCAATGATGTGATTTCCTATGGTTCCATTTGTATGATGTTAATTCCTTTCATGACATGACATTTGCATTATGAAGTATTTGATTAACTAATATAGTTAAAGAAATCATGAAAATGATGCAAGGTTGCATCAAAAAGTTTATGTTCATATGCTACAACAATGGTTGTTAATGGTTATGTTACTTACTATTCCTTTACTAAAGTTACTCTATGTAATGATGAACATTCTATCTAATGGTAAATGATGAATCTGCAATAGTAATTTGGACAGTTACATGTTTGGTAATTTTGCCAGAATTTTCTAACTCCATGCATTTTCATGTGAGGTTACCGGGGGATTTTACACCGTACTTAAATGCCACGACTTTGTGTCATGAGTTTTTTGCATTGCTTGCATGATTCATGTGCCACGGATAGTGCAACAGGATGTTTGAATGTCAGGCAAACATGTTACTTCTATTCCCATGAGTCACTTTTTGTGCCACCTATTTTCACATTTAAATTACGATTTGTACATAAATGGGCTAGCATTATTAGTATTGTACAAAACTGATACCTCTATAACATCAATTGTCTTCGAGTTCATAACTTTATGGTGTTAATTGAAACTGAAATTAATAATGTTATACTCCTAATGGACATTTAACTTAATAAATTAGTACAGTCATAATTTGAACTTATGAAATTAAATTTATTATCTAATATATTTGGAATGATCATAAATATGTAGAATTAACGGCTAAATTTGGTGAATATTTATCCATATTTCTCTTTTAAAATTAAACACTACTAACTTCAAAATATGCATGCCATTGTTAATATCTAGTCAATTTGTAAAATCCTCAATAGCTAAGCTAAACATTTTCTAGTATCTAGCTCCTAAACATTTACTAATATCCAATTATATGTATTGACATGAGAGAAATATCCATTTATGTATGTATGTCTATGTGATAGAGATATCTATTAAATATATATTTATAACTCTGACATCTTAGATATAAATAATTCCAAATTAGTGTAAAAAATAAAAGAAGTTATCATTAAGATGAAACTTCAAGCTAAGATTAGATTGCATGGTTCTTATAAACTCTAATATAAGAACAATCTTGGCTTAAAGTATGAGACTCAATATGTCCATAGTCAGTAATCAAACATGCTAATAAAGTCTTGTGTCCATCCTAACTAACACCATGCACCCTTGCAAGTTTGAGAATCATTAGACACACTAATGATGGGCCATTTATATGCCATATAAAACACTAACCCATGGGAATAGAATAATTAAATTGAAGGTTTTCTATTTTTTTCAATATGTATAATAGAAGTGACATAGCAATTTTTATTAAATTTTGAGAGTCCTTATGTAGTTTTTGGTGATAGATGCCAATTTTTATAAAATGTGTCTATGTCAAGTTCGAAAATGGAAATCTCATATTTAGTTACCGTGGATCCTATCTAGTCCATACATTCATAATTGAATTTGAACATGACTATATTGGGGCATTTCAAACTGTGGAATTCTAGTGCAAGGTCTCTATCCTTTGGACTTGTTGAAAGATGATGAATCTTTTCAAAACATATTCTTTTTACATTATTATTAATTTTCTGTTATATTATGATTACTTGAAATATTAGAATCCTCCCAAATTAGAGAGTGCAAGTAGGCTCAAAGTTGCTTTATTATTTATAAGGTTTTCTTTCAATTCAACTCATCAAGTTGAAAGTTTGGATTATTTTCTCCTCTTCAAAATATCTTACATCCCATGAACTTGAATACATCTCATGAACTTGACTAAACTACGTGAGAACATTTTAAAAACACTTCAACAAGCCCCAATATGTTTTTTATTTCCAAAGTAATATAAAACATGTACATTTATGATTTTACTTGGCTACATTTTACTTTATATTAACACAACCATATAAATTAAATGGTTGATCAACACCCATTGGTATTAATCCATGAGAAACATTAAAAACTCCCTTTAGGATAATGTGACATTATTAAAATTAGAAAATATATAAAATTAACTAAATTGTAATTTTATTATCATTATTAGTTATTAAAAAAATAATATATGTGTGTGTGTGTGTTTGTTAACAATGGAGAATAGGTTTCTAGAATATTAAATTAATTTAATTATTAGGTGAATGATAAATATTTACAATATTCTAAAATATGCATATTGTGGGACTATATCTTCATCGTGTCCAAGCTTAGTGGGACTATATTTTCATCATGTCCAATATATCACCCGGATCATTAGGGAATCCAACCAATGACTTCGCATTAAGAAGTGCCTTAACAAACACTAATCACCATCTATCCAAGACCCATGAACCTCCATTTTATCATTTTGATTAAATTAACTAATTAAGAAAAATATCATACAAAAGAGTGTCTTATGAAATGAGTTATAATTTTTTAAATAAATTAAGAATTTCTATCAACAAACACAAAATTGGAATCAAGGAATTAATAAAAAATTCTAAATTTAAATTAAATAATTATTTAATTTTAAATTAACAAAAATATATCTTGATTTTTGAGAAATTTTTAGCTAATAATCACATCAGAACTCATTTGTTAACGAGTTTTGAATCATCCCATCTAGTGTGGTTCATAGTTAGAACAAGATAGGGAATCAAATTCATTCCAACAGCTTAAAAAGATTCATCCCAACAAGAAAAATGTAACTATTACTTTTGACTAGACCAAAAATTAATTAATAAACAATAATTTAATAAATAAATTCATCATATCCATCAAAATTAAAATTAAAATTATATATATATATATATATATATATATATATAATTTTGAAATTATAATAAAAAAATTACACATAATTCATAATATAAATGTGATTGTCTTGCATTATATTATGAATTATGTTATGAATTATGTGTAATTTTTTTATTATAATTTCAAAATTATATATATATATATATATATATATAAATAATGGTTGATTTCAACATCATTTTTAATTTATAATTAAATTAAATTAATAAATATACATAAATAAAAAAATTTAATATTATAAATGTACAAATTCAAATGGTCAAACAGACAAAGGAAAAAAATTAACTAAAGACAAAAAAAAAAATTGGAATCAACGAAAAGGTCAAAATCAATTAACAAATTAAATTAACTAAAAACAGAAAATGGAATCAACTAAAAAGGAAACATTAACCCACATTTAATAGGTTAACGAGAAAGAAGGGAGCCTAGTATTAAATTAACTAAAAGCAGAAAATGGAATCAACTAGAAAGGAAAAATTAACCTACATTTAATAGGTTAACGAGAAAGAAGGGAGTTAACGAGAAAGAAGGTAGTCTAGTAAGTTCTATAAGGTAAGGTCCCCGTACTAGCTAGAAGAACTTCAGAAAGCATGGAAGGAAGCGACTAACATGGGAGGGAAGGTATACAATTAGACCGGGAACAACCTAACTACCACAATCTCACGCAGGCTTAGCAAACCAGTCCATATCCAAACCCGAGCTGCAGTCGCAGAGAAAAAGGACTATAGCTTCTATCCATAACTCCCACCTACCACTACAGCTATCAGTACGTTCCGATAAATCAGGAAGTGAATTAACAACTAACCAGAAGGGGACCAATCAAGAAAAATACCAACCAGTTTTTAATTAGAGGAGACCAAAAAGGAAAAAATAGGGGACAAATCAAGAAAAATACCAACCAGTTTTCTAATTAGAGGAGACCAAAAAGGAAAAATGAAATTTAAAATTTAAGGTTAAAATAACTAAAAATATATCTAATAAATTATTTAACAAATTAAATATGAAATATAAAACAGTGTTAAAAAGAAACTGGCTATAAAAACAAATTAAATATGAAATATAAAACAGTTTTAAAAAAACTGGTCAGGAAAAAGTTTGCCTGACATATGGGAGTGCCCTTCAAATTTCAGATTTGTAACATGTATGTAGCTGCAGGTTCCGTCGTACCTAAATAGAAAGAAAAATATGGGCTTTGAATATGCCAGCATCCCATGCTGGTAGTTGACAACTTCACATGTCCAGCTTCAGCAAATAACAGATAACAATTCATTTAAATATTAAATAAAACTATTATCTCCGTGTGTACTATATTTTCTTACAAACTTTATGTACTGCTCCACAATAACTCCAGTTCTGCTTTTCGAGAAGATGGCCGAGAAAGGAAGCGATTATTAATCTGTTTGCCCAGAGCACCTCCGATTATTTTTCTTAGAGATTTGGTTCTGTAGGAAAGCCTGCCAATATGACTAAGCAGGAGTTGCAGGATATAGCTTCTCCCTGATGATGTTCCTGAAAGGGCTTCCCATGATGCCAACACTCTAAAGGTTATAAATGAGTTCGGTGAAGAAGGGTATTTGATGGCGGGGTACTACGAATTGGGATGTCTGAAAAAAAATGGGTACAATTTCTATATATTCTAGAAGTATAGGACTCCATTCTACATGAGTTATGTTGCCAGGAATATCGCAGGGATTTCCTTGCGAGCACGATGTTTGTGTATGGAAAATCGACCAATAGTGCAACCGTGATCGAAGCCACCCAAACCGTGGAGATGTTCGTGTCCGCAGCTACCCTAATTACGTGTCCATTTATTCTCAATCGTCCCAATTCGCAGCTCGCCGCCTCCCAAACCCTAGCATGACCGATCATACACTGGTTGGCATCTCCATAAGCTCGTCCACGAACATCCAACGAAACTATCTCCTGCAATTCCTGCTCAGTCATATTGGGAGGCGTGGATCATCACTGTCCAAGTTTCAGACACCGACAGCGCAGGTAGCCACATATTTGTGTGTGATATTGACCATAATCTAAACATCCACAAGATATTTGGAGGTATGTATATCATTAACTTCACACTGTAATCTGTTTGGCATTCTCTCCATTTTCTATATTTTTCTTCTTCTCGGTCATAAATAATTCTGGCTGTCCGAACAGGACTGTATGGAACAGAATAGAGATTTGTCTGCAATTTGCGACGAGTGTTTTAATGTTTCTTGGCATGAAGTTTTGTTGGGTATTTTCACGAGATGGATCCTGTTAGTGCGGTTTGTTACAAGTTGTGGTTTTGTTTTGGAGTAAATTTTTAAATCATTATTATTATTTTTAGTGGTTTCACAGTAGATTCGGTTTCACTGTAAATTCCAGAGAGATGATGTAAAAATCTAAAATAATTTTGAGCCAACTTTTGAGCCAACTCTCAAATATTATATTAGGTTTTTCATTACACCAAAACCCATTTAAATTAATAAACTTCTAAACTATTATCACTATTTTTTTTTGTGGCCACCAAACATTGTCATGGAAGTTCTCATTGTAAATTGTAATTGAGAAACAGGCCGCTGACTTACATCGTCCGTGACGTTAACAATAATTCTTTGTGCGAAAATTTCAAAACTCATTCACCCTCATATTCGACGGTTTGGAGAGTTGGAATGGACAATATTGGAATCCGTTTTCCAGATTTTTAATTTTTCTTTTCAAAAAAATAGGTATATGTTCTTCATTTCAGTTTGATAAAATATTATCCTCAGTAAAAGATTTAGATTTTTTTAAACCCTTCTTAATTTCCATTCTTTGATAACGAAATAAAACTTTAAATTACAGATTTAAAGTTTCAATCTTAGCGAGATTCGCTTCAATCTTAGCAAGATTCGCCTCAATTCACAAGTAAAGAATCGTTTCCATTGAGGTTTCGTAGATGAATGCCTGAATAGATATGGATAGGCTATGGCAACATCTGCTCCGTTTTGGTTCGATCGTCATCTTGTTCAATCTTCTTGATAGTCGATCTCCCTGTTCTTCAAATCGATGTATGTTCTGCACAAGCTTCGATTGCAACGAAAGCTCCTGGCATCAATCGCCTTTCCTTGCCTTTCTTTCTTGTGATCTTAGCCTGATAACCATGAAAGCTGTTTTGCTCATGCTATATATATAAAGGGACTAAATCAAAACTGGTCAGGAGTTTTTAAATCCGCCGTTAGTGACTACCTTCTCAGAAATCTGGATTATCAAAATTCATAGGGGAGAAGTAATATGACTTGCAAGTTGCAACATTCATCCAAAAATCTCAGATATTCGGATTATAACATAAAACCTGTGTGTTTTCGTGATTTGCTCTCAAAGTTTACTGTTTTCCGATTTATCAAGAATGAGTAGGTTCCCGTTTCTGATAATGTTACGAATACTTATTTGATGCTGAAGGGAGATAATTTTTGATATGTTCCTTCATAAACCTAAAAATTATTGCGAAAGCAAAAAATTGGTCCTTAAATTTTTTTGAAAAGAATTGTGGAATCAAAGTATGAACACATGCATATTCCTACCTAGAAATGTATGCACAATCTCATTCAATAGTGTCTGTCCATTAGTAAGCACATGCCCACTGGACTGAAATCTGAGTTGGTAGGGTGATTAGCAAGAATATAATATTTTTTACAAAAATATTAGGACAATCACATGAGTAAATACGGTTGATATGAGAAGGCTCATAATTCTAATTATTATTATTAATTTATATTACTCTTATTAATTAATATTATTATTAATAAATTTACTAACATTATTAATTAATAAATATTAATGGTAATTAATTTTTGTTAATAATAAATATTTTTAATAATTAATATTATTATCATTATTATTTAATTATTATTATTATTATTATTATCATTATTTTTTGAAAAATTTTAATTGTATTTTCTTTAAATTTAGTTAACAATAATAATAATATTGTTAATTAACTATATTTATTAATATAAATATTGTTAACTAATTAAATAATAATAAATCTAAAAGATAAAAATTATAAATCCAAGGTATATAAACACATTTCCATATTGAGATAATCCTTGTCACAATGTAACATTGGCTAATTGTTGACTATGTTTGACCATGACTGATTTTTGTATCGAGACAATCTTTGTCACAATGCAACCTTGGACCATGGTTGACACTAGTTGATTTTCATATTGAGACAATAATTGATGCAATCCAACATTCGACAATGGTTGACTATGGTTCGCTATGATTGACCTCAAGGGCTTGATATTATAAACCCAAAGGAATAATAAACCCAAGGGATAAATACTAAAACCCCAAGAGATTATGAACCAAAGGGAATAATATTAAACCCAATGGACTAATATTATAAACCCAATGTATATAAACCCTAGGATAAATATTATAAACACTAAAATGAGCATGGTTGGCCATGGTTGACCACGTTGATTTTCATATTGAGACAATCCTCGTCGCAATTGGAGCATGCTTGATTTTGATATCAACACAAATTTTGTGACTATGTGGTGTTCTACCATGGTTGACCATGATTGACCATGGCTGACGACGATGATCATACTGAGACAATCTTTGTCATAATGTGGCATTGGACCATGGTTGAGACAATGATAAATTTTCATATTGAGACAATATTTGCCACAATGTGACGTTGGACCGTGGTTGACCATGATTAACCATGGTTGATATTATAAACATAATAGATGAATACTAAAACCAGAAGGGATTATGAACCCAAGGAAATAATATTAAATTTAAGGGACTAATATTATAAACCCAAGGCCTATTAAGCCTAAGATAAATATTATCAACACTAAAATAAATATGGTTGGCCATGGTTGACCGTGGTTGATTTTCATATTGAGACAATCCTTGTCACAATGCGACATTGGACCATAGTGGACCATAATTAAGCATGGTTGATTTTCATATCAACATAAACTTTGTGACAATGCGACGTTCGACCATGGATGACTATGTTTGATTTTATAAAGCATGGTTGACCAAGGTTGGCCATGATCGACCATGGTTGAGTATGGTTGACGATGATTATCATATTGGGACAACCTTTGTCATAATTCAACATAAGACCATGGTTGGCAATATAATTGATTTTCATATTGAGACAATCTTTATCACAATGTGACGTTGGACCATGGTTGACCATGATTGATTTTATAAAACATGGTTAACCATTGTTGACCATGGTTGAATATTATTAAACCCAAATGGAATAATATTATAATCCCAAGGTAGATAAACCCTAAGATAAATATTATAAACACTAAAATAAACATCGTTGACCATGGTTAATTTTCATATTCATACAATCCTTGTCACAATGTGGCGTAGTACCATACTTGGCCATGCTTGACCATGCTTGATTTTCAAATCGAAAAAATCTTTGTCACAATGCGACATTGGACCATGGTTGATTCTCATATTGAGACAATATTAAACCTAGGAATATCAATCCTTAGATTAATAAATCCAGGGGATAGAAATTATAAACCCAATGTATATAAACCCTAAAATAAACATGGTTGACCATGGTCGATTTCCATATTGAGACAATCATTATCACAATCTGACATTGAACAATGGTTGACTATGATTGATTTTCATATTGAGACAATTCTTGTCACAATGCGATGTTGGACCATGGTTGACTATGGTTGACTTTCATTGAGATAATGATTGTCACAATGTAACATTCAACGACCACACCTCACCATGATTGATATTATAAACCCAAAGGAATAATAAACCCCAAGGGATTATGAATCCAAGGGAATAATATTAAACCCAATAAACTAATACTATAAATCCAAGATATATAAAAACCCTAAGATAATATTATAAACACTAAAATAAACATGGTTAACCATGTTGATTTTCATATTGAGACAATCCTCGTCATAATGTGACTTTAGAGAATCACTAATCATGGTTAATCATAAATAATTTTCATATCAATGAGATCTCTATATTTTTACAATTTAATTTTACATTTTCTATATTTAATTTGACAATTATAAAAACTTCTATTTCACTTATTTCTAAAAATACGTAGACTATCCCTCAAACCATAATGTATTTGAAAATCTCGCCTTAGTTTGTCACCGCTCTACGGAGAAATGGAACAATCAATCTTACAGAATAAGACTAATTGGCAAGATTAATAAGTTTCAAGGAAATTAAAAATGCCACACACAATATCCAGCTTAGCTGCAACAAAATTGTCGGAAAATAATGCCGTACACAATCTGGAGTGTTGATGCCACAAAATTGGCTGCAATACAGAATCTGGAATGTGGCTGCCACTAAATTGAACAACCTGAACAGGTGAAAATAATATCAAACACAATCCGAAGGGTGGCTGCTACAAAATTGGAGAACGTGAACACGAGAAAACAACGTCAGACACAATCTGCCCTGTCGCTGCCCAAAAATTCGCCAAGGTGAACGCGGAAAAATAGTCCCAAAAAGATACTGTATAACTCCACATGTTTAAACCTTACCATGTCGGTGCTGGAAATTACAATTAAGAAAGAATTGGTTTCTGTACACTGTCGCCTTGCCAACGCAGTTGGGATCGGAGTTTTTCAATTTCAATATTATTTGATGCATCAGCAAGGACATAACATGCATGTGATAAGCAGAGAGGGCTTGCCTCAAACATTGTTAAAATCGGATGAGCGGTGGGCACATGTCACCCGAGGAGAACGAAGACAAGCTCTGAACGAATCATCATAAAAACTTATTTAATCGTCCCTTCTTGAAACTTTTGCACTGTCTGCATGAGCCGCGGATAGTGCAACAGATTGTTTGAATGATATGCTAACGGGTTGCTTCAACTCCCGCGAGTCACTCTTCTCTTCGTTCTCTCTTTTTTTTTTAAATACCTCCATGGGGTCACCTGTCTTTCAGTTCATAATGTTATGGTGTTAATTGAAATTTAACTTAACAAATTAGTATATTCATGATGTTACGGTGTTAATTGAAATTATAAATGAGTAAAGTAATACAAAAGCTTTTAATAGAAATTAAATTCTAATATATTAGAAATTATCATGAATATGTAGAATTGTGGTTAAATTTGATGAGTAGTTATCCACATTTCAAAATATACATGACATCATTGAGCTCTAGTCAATTTGTAAAATCTTCAATATGTGAATTAAATCTTTAAGATTATTTTATTTTATTTTTTTATGTTGTGGTTCACGGACACCTTGGTCAACGGTCCACGGAAAAATCTGCGTTGATCGACCCCGAAGGGAATCTAGCCCCGTGGCCCACTAGCAAGGCCTGACCCCAAGGACTTCGGGGAGATTGGACCCTGTGACCTCCCGATGGCGAGGCACTAATTTTGACCAATTGAGCTAACCCTTGGGGCTCAAGAGTATGTAATTATATATATTGATATGAGAATGATATGAGAATATATATATATATATATATATATATAAGAGATGTCTATTACAAATATATTTATAACTATGGCATTTTAGATATAAGCAATTTCAAATTAGACTAGAGAAACTCGAAGATAATTACAAGATCACTATGTCGACAGTGAGTCATTTAGTATGTTAAAAAATGACTATGTCCATCCTAACTCACATCATGCAATCCCACAGTATGCAGCCTAGCAAGTTTGAGACTCATACAACATGCTAGAAAAGGCTTGTGTCCATCCTAACTCATATCATGCAACCCCACAGCATGCAACCCAGCGAGTTTGAGACTCATATAACACGCTAACCATCTACCATTTCATTTATATACTCCATAAAACATTAACCTATGGGGATAGAATAATTAAATTGAAGGGTTCTTACTTTTTTCAATAATAATAATAGAAGTGACATAGTAATTTATATTCAAATTTCATATTTTTTTTCATGTAGTTTCTTTTAGTGTTAGTATGTTGGTGATAGATCCTAATTTTTATAAAATGTTTCTATTTTGTGGTTGAAAATGGAAATCTAATGATTAGTTACTATGGCTCCTAAGTATTTTATATATTCATAGACTGCTAATGCAAGAGCTCTATTTTTTAGATTCCAACAAACAGTGAATTTCTTCAAAACATATTATTTTTGTATAATTATTGTTTTCCTTTTATATTATTATTACTTGAAATATTAGAATCATCCCATATTAGAGAGTAAAAGTAGGTTCAAACGTGTTGGATTATATATAAGGTTCTCCTTCAATTCAACTCTTCATGTTGAAAGTTGAAATCAATTCCCCCCCTTCAAAATATCTTACATTCTGTGAATTTGAGTTTCAATTCAACTCTTCATGTTGAAAGTTGAGATCAATTCCTCCCCTTCAAAATATCTTACATTCTATGAATTTGAGTAAACTACATAGGAACAACTTAAAAACAATTAAATGTGACCTATGAAAGCTTCAATATGTTTATTCTTTCCAAAGTAATATAAAACATGTACATTTATGATTTTATGTTTCTTTTTACTTTGTATTAACACAACTATATAAACTAAATGACTAAATGATTGATAAACACTTGTAGATATTCATCCATGAGAATATTGGAAACACTTTTTTCATGAAACATCTTGATTACTTAAAATTAAAAAAAAAGATACAAAGTTATCTAAATTGTAATTTTATTATAATTATTCATTATTAAAAGAAATAATTCATAGTTTAAACATATATAAATTTAAAAACACCCACGAGGAGAATCTTATCTATGGAGAATAGGGTTTTTTGAATTTTAATTCAATTATTAATAATTATTAAGTGAATGTTAGAAATTTAACCCCTACAAAATATTTTAGAATATTCATATTGTAGGGAAATGTCTTTCACATTAATCACATTTTCAGGATTGGTAGACGTTTGGAACCAAGTAATGTGGTTCATCCTCGGGACAAGGTAGAAGAAATCATACAATCTTCATGAATAAATAGTAAAGATGCATCATTGTCCAGGGTCAAAACTTGAGGACTAGCCATGAGATGGTTGACTAACCTCTATGGGTTTGGTCTAACTGCAATCATAATTCTCAACAAGTGGTATCAGAGGGTAAGTCACTAGTTCGATACACATCGTTGAAGGAGATAGATGGACATTGGATAAACTGCTAAATCCATATATAATAAAAAAAGACATTTTAAATAACACAAATCAAGATTTCACTAAAAAAATTAACCAAATTCTAGCACAAAAAAATCCAAAAAATCTCACTAAAAACAACTCTATAAATAATCCTAGACAATCCCCATCCCATCGCCATCCCATCGCCATCCCATCGCCGGGTTCATCAGCAGCGAAAAGATCACGGGAATGACTCGAATAATCTCCGGGACGCTCTGAAGTATTCGGCAAATATATTTGCCATTTCAATTACGGCTGATATGTTTGGTATTGTTATGTGACAGGCCGAATTCTGGATATTTCTGTTGTTGACTCCACTTGCATACCTACCACGAATAATATTTGTCGTCTATGCTATCACCAAGTGATCCTGGGCTGTGAATGAAGATTGAACACGCTTACTTTTCTTTGGTATTTGGTGCTATCTATTTCTTCTCTGTGAATGAACACGCTTCCTTTTCTTTGGTATTTGGTGCTATCTATTTCTCCTCTGTGAATGAACACGCTTCCTTTTCTTTGGTATTTGGTGCCATCTATTTCTTTATTCACAGATTTGAATTTCGTTATGAAGTTGTTTGTAAGTAGATTGCATGAACCGGTGGATCTGCTACTATTAAGCAGTACTCGGAACCGCTGATGTGCTTTGTTTGCCTCCTCATTGTTTCTTTAGAGCTACATAACGAATAAATAATATAAGTCCACCGTTCAAGCTTTTTCATAGAAAATGTACAGAAACGTAAAATAATATTCAAAATTCTTAAAAATTCTTAATAACGTGCTTCCCAAAAACAAGGTTGGAAATTGTCATTGCACCCTGAATTAAATATTAAGTACTATTTATTTAAAAAATTGTTGATTCGTTTATTTCTTTCTATCTTGATCATTAATTACCATATTATCCTGGTAATAAGTTAAACAAATATTTAATTAATCATTAACTTACGCTATAATAACGAATAAGTAATATAAATCCACCATTCAAGCTTTTTCGTAGAAAATGTACAGAAACGTAAAATAATATTCAACATACTTAATAACGTGCTTCCCAAAAACAAAGTTGGAAATTGTCATTAAACCCTGAGTTAAATAATAGGTATTATTTATTTAAAAAATTGATGATTCGTTTATTCCTTTCCATCTTGATTATTAATTATCGTATTATCCTGGGAAGGATAATAAGTTAAACGAATATTTAATTAATCATTAACTTACGCTATAATAGGAAAATGGCATTCCCAAAAAAAATTATTCAAACTTTAAACACTGGGTTCCTGGTCTATGGGCGAACAGTAAGTACGGGACTGCTCTGCATGGTTGGGTGTGGCCCATTGAGTCGTAATTGTGAAGTATGGACTCCATCAACGGGGATCATAAAATCAACACTGATGTTGTGTGGGGATTCTAATTGGTTAGCTTAGGACAAGATTACACATAGAACAGAAATTTGAGCGCTCACCGAACCATATTTGCAAATTTATGTATTCTTTAATGATATTTTAATCGCACGGCGTTCATCAACCTGGGGTCTGCTTAAGCAACTTTCGTTCAATTTACATACATTGACTGCGTAAGCAACTTTCATTCAATTTAGATACATGTGGGGGATTATTTAAATGTGTGTGGAGATATATAAACTCTTCTAATGATTGAGTTGACCTATAAAATTGAAAAAAAAAAAAATATCAAATATATTTTAGAAAAAAAAAAAAAAATTATTTAAAAAAATTATTTTTATATTAATATCTCAAAATTGCTTAAAGCATTACAAGTTATGAAAACAAACAACAAACATTTTAAAACTTTTAATTAGTTTCCATACAACACAAACAATATATGTTAATGGCACGGTGTTCATCAACTGGTGGAGCAATGAGCCTAAATACCAACATTGACTGCTTAAGCAGCTTTCATTCAATTTAAATAATAAGAAAAATATCAATTATATTTTATTTATATTTTTTATAAAGAAGAAAGCAAGGTAATAAATTAACTTAAAAAACTTAATTTTATAACAGAATCTCAAAATTGCTTAAATAATCACACGTTTTGACCACAAACATTTTAAAACTTTTAATTTGTTTCCATACAACACAAACACTATTGGGGAATAAGTGAATGATAATGTGAAATAAATGAAAGATGTTATTTTGAAATGAATGTATGGTTTTTTAAGATGTGAGTAGTGGTGATGTTACTGAAACATATTTTTGAAAATGATTAATGTTGTCAATTGACATTACTCAGTATAAATAAGTTTAATATTGAAAAAAAATGAAAAATTATTAAATAATAAAATGAAAAAAAAAAAATTAAAACTATTTTTTTAATATATAAATTAAAATAATATGATAATACATTACTTATCCGGACCTAACAATAAAGATTAATTTATGAAAAAATGAAACAAAACAAAACTGCATAAGTGCGTTAGCATGATCGTGAGTGAATGTTATTCCAAATACTAATACAAAATACAATAATAGTTAAAATTAAATATATTCATTTATTGCTTTCCCACAAAGACGGGTAAAGATTAATATTATTTAAAATAAAATAAAATTAGAGAGAGTTTTAGTATGCTTGATCAAAACTTACACGTGAACCAATAAAAACTAATATTTGGAAACGTTTTCTATGATTGTGAAAAAAATGATAACATGATAAAATAAAATAATGTTTTATGTAATTTGTATAAAATAAATATTAACTGAGTTTTTTTGGGTATAAATTAATATTATTTAATAGTAATATAATAAAATAAAATAATCTTTTATGTAATTTGTATAAAATATATATTATTTAATACTTTTTCTATAAACTAATATTGTTTAATTTTATTTCAATAAAATAACTTTTATTTTTTTAAATTTATTTTTAATTAATTATTAAATTATTAATACATATTTGCTAATAATTATTCTACAAAATCTTATTATTATTATATATGTGGAGTTTCGTTTCATTTTATTTTTATTTAATTTTTTATTAAATTAAAAAATATATATTATAATTATAAATTTCAATTAAATTTTTAATAAGTAAAATTCCTTATACCGCTAAAAATTATACCATTATATTCCAACTTAAAACCATATCTATATATATATATATATATATATATATATATATATATAGAGGTATATATCTATAAAAGTGAGAAACTATACCATTTTATATAATTACTATAAATGTGTTATATATATTAAATTTTATATTTCATTAAGATAAATAAAAGTTATAATCATAACAATAATAATAATCATTTAATTTTAAGATGGCGACTAAGCTAGAAACTTATCTTAGTGTTTATATACTTTGGGTATATAATATTAATCCCTAGGGTTTGATGTTATTCCTTTGGTTTTATAATACTTTGGGTTTTTAGTATTAATCTATTAGATTTATTATTCATTTGGGTTTACAATATCAATCCCTCAGGTTTATTAATCTAAGGGTTCAAATTTCAAGGTGATCCGGATTTAAATAGGAACGCAATAAAATAGAGAGATAACCATAAAGACATATATGCAGTAGAAATAATACTTCATTTCATTACTGTAAAACACTGAAATATGCTTACAAATAGAAATGGAAATAAACTAGCTAGGGCGATGGTAACTTATCACTAAGAAGAGATGTGGCAGCTACATGCCTCTGAACTGTCTTACAATGAGGCTCGAAGGCCTATTTATTGTTGAGAAACAATGGAAAACCCTTCACATCCTGAAACCTAACCTTAGAAGATGAAATGCCAAATTGTGGGCCCCATTTGGGTAAATTGGTACATCAATTTCCCGGGGTTGTAACTTTGTCATACGATCTCGGTTTGACGTGTACAATAGCTCGTCAGAAAGATATATCCGAGCACTACAACTTTGGGAAGGGAAACATCGGTCCATGGACCCATGTTGCCCTTAGATTTCCCAAAAATTTTTGTTTAGGGCCTCAAAACGGCTCTGGAAGTTTAGAACCCGAAAAACTGTTAAAAATACTAAATTGTGCTACAATTAAGGAAACTGAAAAACTGAAAGAGATAGTTGTGAGGTTCCAAATGGGATAGGTGGGTGGCCACAAACATCCACTTGGATCATTCATCCCCCCTTAGGAAGCAATGGTCCCCATTGCGTTGAGTTTCCCCCTAAGATGAGGAAGCTTCTGCTGAGTCGGGTCTCTGGTGAGTTGTTCTGCAATCTATGATGTGTCCATTAATGGTGGGAATCATGGTCGATGACGGTCCACATTAAACACTCAGTGCAAGCGAAGGAATGGAGGAATGTTGTGCTCCAAAGCATTGTTTCCCATAGCCTTGGTAATGTTGTAAGGACCATGTCGGGGTGGTCGGAGCTTCTGATGGGCTCTTGTAAGGCATTCTTTTTGCAGATGCAACCAGACTTTGTTTCCCACTTGAAGCTTTTGTGGTACCCCTGTCGGTGAGGAGAAGTTGTTCCTGTGTTCTGTCATGATCGTGTCCCTTTGTTGCTGCTGTTGCATGGAGGAACCCTTCGCAGGGGTCATGGATGTGGTGATGATCATCCCCTTTCTTTTGGAGTGAACCAGATAGATGAATTTCTTGGTCTAGGAGATGAGCTTGCTACCTTTCTTAGCAGTGATCAAAGAGGCGGCAGCAGGTGGGGCTACCTCCGATATCTTGTATACTGAATCATCCAAAGAAATAATAACAGCGCGAGGTCATGACTCATACACAGCATGTCACCTCCACAAGTATGGTTGGCCTAATAGTACATCACAAACATCCAGAGGTGTAACATCACACAATACCTCATCTGTGAAGGGCTTGATGCTGTAGGGAAGGCGACACTACTGGAAAACTTTGAGATCTCGTCCTTCATGAAGCCACTCAATACTGGACGACTACAGGTGTGGTGTAGTCGGTAGGCCCAACTGCTTCATGACCTCTGCTGAAATGAGGTTCTTTTGACTGACACTGTCAACAATGAATTGTAGTGGCAAACCCTTCACTCACATCTCTGATTGGAAAAGATGCCCCCCTTCCTCTGGATTTTCAGGCTCAGTTTTCCGGATCTTGGCGATGGCAACAATGGCACTAGGATTTGCATCAATGATCTTCTTCCCTTTGCCATTCCCCTTGTCGAGTTCTGGCTCAGGGTCAGAACATGCATTTGATTCGGAAGCCTTCAACTCGGCCACCAACGACTGCTTGGTCCGACACTCACTTGTGTTATGAGTGGGGCTCTTGTGGAACTCACACCACTTTCCTGTGTCCTTCTTTGACTTCGTGGTGTTGTTCTTTTCTTCCAGCTTCGAATGGTTGTCTTGGGTCACCCGTCTTGGCTTTGTGCTTTGGTATTCGGATTTGCAGACCCAAAGTCTCGCTTCTTCTGTTTGAACTTTTGCTCGATTTTGACAGCATATCGGTATGCAGTGCCAAACGAGGAGATGTTCAGGAACTCCATCTCTTCTTAGATGTATCTTTGTAGGCAACCATGGTATTTGAGTACCAAATGCAGATCAAAATCTTTGATACCCAAATGTGTGCGAAGGGTATGAAAATTTTTTGTGAACTCTAGCACATCTTGGTCTCATCCCTACCGCAGTGTGGTCCATTTGATGTATTTGTCCTCATAGCTTTTGATAGGGTATCACTGCTCCGTGATGGCATCCCAGAATGAATCCCAAGTGGGTGCGGCTAAAAATAGTGAGCCTATACTTTCATTCTTCTTCTTGCAGTAGGTTTCCCACCAGTCCTTGACGTGGGGAGCTGCTTTGAGAAGAGCGAAAACAATCTTTTCCTAACTTGAAAATTCATGAACAGAAAAATACCCATCTAGCAGATTTAACCATTTATCTAAGACATCTGCGTCAATTTGACACTCGAATATGGGGATTTCAAAATTAACTTGTACCTTAAAGGGTGTGGCATTTCCAGAGTAGATGTTGGAAGCGATGCATCGCCTCAGGGTAGCCGCTAAAGGATCTGTGCAAAGTTGTCCATCATCGCTTTCCTTTGTCGCTCAAGGGCTTCTTCAAGAAAGATTTTAATAGGATCTCCTGCCCCTCATCTTTCTTCTCAGCCGCCATGGGAGGCCGTTGGGATTTTCGAGGCTGGTCTTGAAAAGGTTTGACCAATTCAAGCCCTGACACCTTATATCCCGACCTCGTTGGGGACATGCAAAGAAAAATAGAGAAAAAGCAGACTGCTCTGATACCACTGAGCCAATAGGAACGTAATAAAATAGAGAGATAACCATAAAGACAGATATGCATCAGAAATAATACTTCATTTCATTACTGTAAAACACTGAAATATGCCTACAAATAGAAATGGAAATAAACTATCTAGGGCGATGGTAGCTTATCACTGAGAAGAGATGTGGCAGCTACATGCCTCTGAACTGTCTTACAATGAAGCTCGAAGGCCTATTTATTGTTGAGAAACAATGGAAAACCCTTCACATCCCGAAACCTAACCCTAGAAGGTGAAACGCCAAATTGTGGGCCCCATCTAGGTAAATTGGTACATCAATTTTACGGGGTTCTAACTTTGTCATACAATCTCGGTTTGACGTGTACAATAGCTCGTCAGAAAGATCTATCCTAACACTACAACTTTGGGAAGGGAAACATCGGTCCATGGACCGATGTTGCCCCCATATTTCCCAAAAAACATTTTTTAGGGCCTCAAAACGTCTCCGGAAGTTCAGGACCTGAAAAAACTGCTAAAAATAGTAAATTGTGCTACAATTAAGGAAATTGAAAAACTGAAAGAGACAGTTGTGGGGTTCCAAATGGGATAGGTGGGTGGCCACCGACATCCACCTGGATCACAAGGGTATACTATTATTCATAGGGTTTATAATATTATTTCTAATAATTAACATAAATCCCTTGAGTTATATTCATGGTCAACCATGGTCCAATGCCAAATTGAGATGTCTCAATATGAAAATCAACCATTTTCAACCATGGTTAACCCCGGTCGATCATGGTCAACCACGGTCCAATGTCACAGTTTGACAAAAATTGTCTCAAAATGAAAATTAACCATGGATAGTCATGGTCAACCATTTTCGACAATGGTCAACCATGGTTAACCTATAGAATATCCTATAGATTCACAAGCTCATGTAATCTACTAAAACAAGAGACAAGAATCTACTTCTACTCTTTATAGCTGAAGCCCATAAAGATTGAGCAAAAAATAATTGACAAGAGGAAGAAAATCAAGGGCACATAACACAATAAATATCTGAGGAAAGCCACAGCTCAAAACGCCACTACTATATTGTATTAATATGAGAAATAAAGATGGAATTACAATGCTTTTTCTCTCAAGAAGAATCCCAGCACTCAACAAATTAAATCTCCAACTCATAAGCAAACTCAAGGCCAAATCGTAGCCTCTTCACAAGCTCTCCAAGTCTCTATTCCAATGTGTAATTCCTATGGAGGATAGATTCTATTTAAAGGGAAATAAATCCTCTAAAAGCTGTGAAATCCCTTAAGGATCAGTTCTTGAATGCATGAACTATCAGTGCAACTCATAAAAATCTAAAACAAATAGTACATCATCCTTGAACTCTAGTCTCAATTGGGTCTTTCTCAGAATGAACATGCATGAGTTTCTGATGAGTAAACATTTAGTTAACTAGAGTAGCACTAGTTAATGCATTAGTGCACTAATTGACTATTAACTCACTATTAGTTCCTCAAACAATTTGGAACTAATTTAACTGGACTTAACTCAGTAAACTGAGTTAACTATTTACAACTCATACTTAACTCGTCCTAGACCCCTATAATATAGGGAGAACATATACATGACTTTGGAAAGACTTCCAACTCGAAATTCCTGAGTTAACTAAGTCAACTCACTCTATTTAACTAATACAAGTTGCTATGAGATTAAAATACAATTTTAATTCTGAGTTTAATTCAAGGACAAATTAAACTGGAATTTCTAGATTCTATTTTTATCTTTTTTTGTTGTTGTTTTCAACACTCCCTCTCAACAAGAAATGAATTCAACTCGATCCTGATACTAAACCTTTGGAATTTTCTGCATGAAAAACTTCTCTCTAGTGTTGTTGCTCCAACAACTACAAGAACAAAAAACATCCAACCTGAATCAGAATGATTCCTTTGTCATCAAATTCTCTGACTACTGTTGCCTCTGTCGACTGAAAACTCTGCACTTTTGTTGACTCTACCTTTCTGCACTGTTGTCAAGCCTTCTCTATGCTTATTCAATATCTGACTGCTCTAGGCTCTATCATTTTGATCTCTGACTCCATCAATCCCATTGATTCATCCTACTACTATTTACTTTGGGCTCCCATAGCAAGGTACGATCCATGAGATAAAACCTCTTAATGGACCCTACCCAATTTCAGCATTCTAGGGACTATCAGCTCACATCACCCCACCTCACACCTAGAGGTAAGGTTGCATGTCATCCCTCTGCCCACTTGGCTTGAAATTCCTCCTACTAGTCGTCTCTACATGACTGGATGCCTCCACCTGGTCTCGTCTTAGATTCTCTAATGGCTTCTCCACACTAATCTAAGACTGCTTCTTCTCTGCTTGAGTGGATCTCTCCACTTAGCCTCCTCTCAACTTCTCTAGTTGTGACTGCTCCACAACTTCCTAAAGCTGCTTCTGAGGCTTCTTCTGGGGCTGCCTGTTGAGAGGTAATTTACTCGCCCTTTTAACCACCAAGTCTCTAACCTTTTCCTTACTCCTCAAGGCATTTCATGCATCTTGAACCTCAAGAGAATACAAGTTCTTGATCCATGAACCGATTTGTTTCACATGTCCCGTGTTGATGTGTCTAAGGAAAACCTTTCCCTTACTAAGAACCACATCATAACCACGGTCTTCCAATACTACGACTAAAGCAAGATTTTTCTTTAGTCCTGGAAGATACATCGCATATGTGATCCTGAGAGGGGAGCTAGACTCCCTCTGAAGGGTAACCATATCGATCCCAATAACTCTATACCTCTCGTCATCTCCAAATTCTATGCTCTACTTGAGGTATTTCTCCTCAAGATCACTAAAGAGATCTCTATTCCCCATCATGTGGAATGAGGCACCACTCTCAAGATACCATGCACCTCCCATAGCAGTGTTGGCCAAGCATGCAATGAGAGCGAAATCAAGTTTGAATTGTGAAGCTAGAGCTTTACCTACTACTGCTATTGTCAACGCCTTCTTGCTTGCGTTCTTCTATGGGAATTCTTGACATAGTCCCCATGCTCATGATAGTGAAAACACTCGACTTTCGTCATGTCCATATTCTTTCCGCCCTTGTCTCCTTGGGATTTCTTTCCCATGGTCTTCTTTGTCTTACCTACTAAGGAAAAATCCTCTTCCACTTCCTTGGAAGAGGTCCCATCTCTAGTGTTCCTCCTCATCTCCTCTTGCATCAAATTCGACCACATTCGTTCCCAATGTGACAGCTTCTCCTGACCATTGACAAAATCCTGATAATTATGCCAACTCTTTGGGAGTCCTAGAAGAGAAAGACTCACCATATCATCCTTGGAAACCGTGATTCCAACACTTCCAAGTTCATCACAACATTGAGTGAACTTGGTCAAGTAATTTGGAATTGAGTCGCCCATCTTCATCTTAATTCTTCGAAGATTATCTTTTAGTGCCAACTTCCTTTGGTCACTTCTATTCTGGGAAAGGTCCTTCAATGCTTTTCACATAGCATCCAGACTTGCTTTCCCATGGAGACTCGAGACAATGTGGTCTCGAACTCCCTCAAGGATTATCTGCCTTGCCCTTGCCACACACTTCTTCCATTCATCCAAATTCTAAGCATCCGATGCTAGTGGCTTAGGAATGTCCTTACCAATGAATTCCTTCAATCCATTATCCTCCAACATGGCCTCCATCCTCTCCTTTGTTGTGGGGAAAAGTATCCAACACGGAATGACCCTATCCCACTCTAAGGGTGACAGTTCCTTAGCAACAGCTGAAAGCAAAGCTATCTAAAGTTTCTTGTTTATGACATGCAAGAGATAGAAGGAAGAGATCCACTTACCGATGTCTTGCGCAAATGGTCGATCCAATCTCCTTTGTCTGCTGCTTGCTCCTAGCTCCAAGTCTTTTCACGGGCCCAGCTACACGAGATCCTGCAAATAAGACAAGAAAAGGAAACTACAAGAAGCATGCATTCATAATTGATTCAAGGATTAGCATAAATCAAAGGCGCAAGTAAGACAATACACCATTGAAACACATGCGAATAGAAGAACCTCAAATGCTTTATTAATATATGGAAGTAAGGTTCAGGCGGTGATACAACCATGAGAGGTCCAATCCAGCATCACCTTCCCGACGGAGAGAAATCTCTTCTTCACCTCCCTCAAGCAATCACCCAATACTCTCAACTGTAAACCAACAGCAATTCTCTGCACAAAATTCCGCCCTCCAGATCCCATGGGATGAGATCCTTATATAGAGTTTTGGAGTGAAGATAAGTCAGCTTGATGTGTGACTTGTTGTCCTCTTCAACTCCAGTTGTTCTTCAGTCCTTCACTCAGAGTTTCTGCCTTCCACTTGGAGTTTTAGAAGCTCTTAACTCATCATTCGGTGAATCTTCTGATCCAAGTGTCATTTTAGAAGCTTCCTGGGCACTGGCACATTGAGAAAAGATTCCTCCACATGTCCAAGTACGCTCAACGCAGGTAGCCTTTGTCCTACCTGCTATGCAACGCAGGTAGCCTTTCTTGTACTTGCTATGCAGCGCAGATGCCTAGTGGAGCACCTGCTTTGATCCAAAACTGACCTGTTTTTGAGTGTTTATTAGTGGAGAACTGATTTGTAGTGCTGTGGTTTGCTGACCTTGTTCCTCTAAGGGTAAGAACAACATGTTTAGGGACTTTGGATCCCTCAAATTATCGACATTTCATGCTCCATGCTGTAAGGCACAAAAATGTCTATAACAGTTGACCCCTAAAGTATGAGGTTGTTTATCGGGTGAAATGCTTTATTAGGAGGATCCGAAGTTCATTCAATCGCCGGGAGGTGACCTGTAACAAAATACAATACAATACATTATCTTTTCATACTTTCTTTTCATGATCTGGCTGATGCGGGCATTTCCCATGCTCAGCTTTATAAATACATTTGTTGTACATAAACAGACGATCGTCTGATAATAGACTGATAATTCTCTGCTTTTAATTATCATCCTTTTAGTAGGATGATCATCTGCTGCACATGTCTATGTTTTTATCTCCTGAATATATATCGCAGCCCGGATGGATGAAACTAGATCCGGGGTCTTCAAACTTCCGATCTTCACTCTACGTACAAGTCGATCCATGTGAGAATTTCTTGGAGTCGAACATGGAAAGACATCGCTTGATTACCAGTCAATAATGTAAACTGTTAACAAGCGCGAGAGGAATCACCGATAATGATGATGACCCTCAAGGTACTGCAGCACAATTCACATGGCGTGAATATAGGATCTGACGTCGAACACCACGCAAAGTCTCCTGGTCGAAGGTCATTAATGTATACCTATCGCCAGAAGTGAGAAACTTGCCATTGAGGCATGCAAGCTTCAAAGTACTGAGGGGGTGTTCCTAGATCAACTTCTTGGATAATGAGCTGATGTCGACAAGAAGTGATCCGTCAAAGGAGGGCCTTAATGAATCCCACATCAGTGACACGGAACGGAGCTAGTGATGATGGTGAAAACGATCTGTGAAATATGATTCAGGGTGGCGGTCATGGAAGGATGAAAGATGATGTATGGTAGTGGATGGGACCCGGTTGACACTTTCTGAATGACATCTCTTGAACATATAACGACACTGATGTGATGGATCGGTAGCATTACCCCATGTATGGATGGTATGGCGAGACCATGGTGAAGGGACCGGTGAATGATAATAACCCAACCCGATATTTACGGAGGCAAAAGTGTCATGTTCAAGAGCGACCTGCTACCATTAATCTTTGAGGTTCTCCCAATTTTCCCCCAGTCATTTCTGACCAGTACCTCTTTATTTTTGTCAAGCTTGAGGAGGATAACATATGCTTGTTCTATAACCTGCCCTTCGGGCAAGCCCATCGCTATGTTTTAACGAGCCTAACGATAGGGAAACTTGTTCTCGTCTAAAGACAAGTTTGTCGCTATCTAATATTTTTAACGAGCCCAGCGACAACGACAACTTGGTCCTTTTCATTTTTAGAGAGTCTGAAAAGGTTACATAAAGTGGACTCCAGGGGTCCTTTTTCGTCATCTAATCCCTTAAGTCCGAAAAAGTATAAAACAATACAGAAGGGATGAATGTTCGATATCTTTATCGAGCCGAACTAGACAAGCGCTCGATCTTTTTGTGCAATAATCCCTCAGGTCCAAAAAGATTAAAATCTAGAGGAGGGATAGCTCTTCCGGTCCTTTTAACGAGCTGGAAGGCCAAAACTCGGCAAACTTTTCATATTTTACGAGTCAGTGAAAAGAGCTCAAAGAAGACTCGTCTTTTGAGGAACGAGTGATAAACAGGGATAGCAGCAGATTCCAGGTACAGGTTGGAATTTTCCAATCACGGCAGTATTACAAGGATGGCTAAGTGAAGTCACTCTTCGCAGCTGTTCCTCAAAATAGGTAAACAATCAAGTGGATGTGAATGATCGGCCAAATGACAAGTGGAGGTGACGGTGCACAAACACGACCAAGGTTTTTATGGCTGATGAATTTACGGTCTCAAATGGTTATTTACCGGTTCATTTTTCTTAATGAGCTTGAACTCTGGGGGAAGCTTGCTCACATATGTGTTTATTTTTTAACGAGCATGAACCCTTGCGAAAACTGCTCGGTTTTGCGTTTATTTTTTAACGAGCATGAACTTTGCCAAAACTGCTCATGTTTGCGTTTATTTTTTAACGAGCATGAACTTTGCCAAAACTGCTCACTTTTACCAGTCATAAAGTAGGAAGGTCTCATGGAAGATCATTATTTTTTAAAGAGCTTCATCTCCCTACGCTTTGCTCCATACCCTCTCTTTGTGCAAGCTGGGTATCGACTTATCTACGGGTTAGCGGGGTTAGTCCTACCTAAAACTAAAAAGCCGCCCGTGCTTGCATTCCAAGAGGTTTGCATGCCCCCAGGTATAAAGTATAATTTCAAGGTTGCCCCTCCTCTCTCCCACTTCTGCTTTTCTTTGGGTGTTCACAGCTACTTGTCGTCTCGTCAGTCCTAATGTTAACGATACTTGTCTTCTCGTTATTTTTAGCGGGTCTTACGCGGTACTTGTCTTCTCGTCAGCCCAATTTTTTAACTGATCTTTGCGACAAGAGGAGAACACTTCTCAATAGACAAAAAATTGGTGGGTTTGAGGGAGGCCTACCTCTTTCAGGTCACCCAAAGATTGGTTTTATTTGCTGGCGCAAAGGAAACTCTTTCTTCGGCAATGTCTATCATTAGGTTACACACAGATGGTTACAATTTGTTGCAGCAAGAGAATCCCTTTCTTTGGAGGCTGCCCCTACTTATCCTTTAAAACATTTGTTTTAATGGGTGAGGCTTGCCTTTTACCCAAAGATGGTTACTACTTGCTGCCGCAAACGGATCCCCTTCTTTGGCAGAGCCTACTTATTTAGACAACGGTGAATGACGACGTTCCGCCACACACTTAACTTTAACAAAAGAATATTTTTCCAGAACAACCCCATTCCTAACAGCCCCTTCTGAGAGTCCAACTCTCTCTTTGTCTTCTTGTCCTTCTTCTCCACGAAGATGGCTCAGAGGAAGATTCACAAAGATGAAGGAGGGGACGGGGTACGGACTAGTCATATTCTCCCGCGGAAATTCTACCTTATACCCAGGGTTTTTCTCTGCCCGAAGCAGACCAGGATGCATGCCCCCTGGGTTCCGGCCTTCCTTTCCCGAATCACTCGCATTCATCAGGAAGAAGAACCGGAGGGAGAGACCTTTCTTGATCGAAAAGACCATTGAGGATAGGTATGCGACTACTTGCGATGCGTGATCCCGGAAGTGAAAGTTGGTCTACGAGCTTGACCATCCTTCCTTCGTACGGAAAACACATTATTCGAAAGAGTGAGGAGACTATTGCTTCCATGCAATATATGTAGTCTCGTCCAAGGAGTAGGTTATAATCCAAGGGTCCTTGGACGACCATCAAATTCATCTTGACATCCTTCCCTTTCAAGGTAATAGGCACATTAGGCAGAATCCCTAATGGTCGACTGGTTCCTTTGTCAAAACCCGAGAGATTCCTTATCTCAGGCAAAAGCGTCGGGCAACCTAGTGCTTTCCAAGCAATAGAGGACAGGATACTCACAGATGCCCCTTCATCAATGATAGTTCCAGCCATCACCATTTTGTATATTTGGACTATAATTCTAAATGGTATACTGGCTGGTAACCGGGGTCTGCCTAGTTGGTTCCAATCAAAGGGCACAACCAGGTTGCTTGGTGGTGGGACCGAATATACGGCCGGGTATGATCCTGATGATACTCCTTCCTGCGATAAAGGAGTGGGCACATTGCCCTGATGTTCATCAGAATCGGTGTTAATGAAAAGAATCTGGACGGTGTCATCCTTACTCTCTTCGGTAGGGGTGTCAGCTGAAGATGAATCCTCAGTGACTGTGGTATCTGAAGATGAAACTTCTGAGGGGAGAACCGGGTCAACTGCCATTTCGACCTTGGGACTTTCGTCCGGTCCGGATTCAGTAGGTTCACTTTTAGTGACTGACACTTTAGCTGGCCCTATGAGCGGGGCAGCTATATTTTCGACCAACGAAGGACTTGGCGCGAGTTTTTGGTATCCAGGAGGAAGTAGCAACGGTGCAACCGGTTGATCTTCCAAAACTCTCTTTGCTTCGTCTAAAAAGGGACAACGGCGGAGGGTGTGATTCCCTTCACACAGTTCGCAGGGGAATCTCATTCCCCTTCGTCGTCTAGGACCTTCACTTTCGTTGGTCGACGGTAAGCATTCAACCTGGCTGTCAGAGGTTGACGCTTCCGAACTGTGCAGACGAGGGGACCCGTCCCTTAGTATCCGGGGAATACTGGGACAATCACGGTGGAGGTGGTCCCCTCTACATATGACACATGGCGATTTGGGCCCGGTCCGTGCTGTGTGTGGATTTTTGTTAGATGCCTTTTTCTTGCCCCCAGGCGCCTTTGGCTCCTTCTGCTTCTTGTCTTTCTTCTTCTTTTCCTTCTTCTTTTCTATGGGAGCTCCGCTTTCGGCGGCTTGACCTTTCGAAGAAGAAGGATCGGAGGAAGGTTTATAAGAAGTGGAAGGCTGGAGGGTAGCTCTAGACTGGTCTAACTGTTGACTCGACTGTTCAGGAACCGTGGTGTTCTGAACTACAGTGGTTGAGAATAACCAAACTGGCAGGCCAATTGTCAGTCCTGGAAGCGACAATGTGGCCATGTGGGGCACACCAACTTCTCCCCAAGAGGAGAAAGGACTAGGGGTCCCATCATGTGGGATCCCTTGGTTGGTGTGTTCCATGTTCTCAACCTTAAGATCAACGTAGGAATAAGGGGTGATTATGTTCCGTTTAGAATGAATTTTATATGACGACGCTTTAGACACAACTTGCTTTTTCACTTTTTAAGAGTCGAGAAAAAGCTAAAGATGACTCTAGTCTCCTTCGATGTATTAAAGAGCCCGAAGTGACAAATGCTCGGATGGAATTTTTCAGTTATAGAGTTTGAAAAAGGCCAAAAGAAACTACTCTGGAGTTCTAGGCAGAGGGTGTGCCAAACCTTTCGCGAAACCACAGAATACGTTTTACGGTACGAGTGGTCGATCTTCGTGAATGCTGTGTTCACTGCATCGCGATCAGTAGGGCGGCAGACACGGTTTCCTATGGATAAAGGCTTTGTTCCTATAGGGGTCCCCCAATATACGCGACGGTACGCGGGGGCACAAATCCGTATTAGCGCTCTCGTCCCTCAGGAGGAATCACCCACCTTCGTAGAGATCGATAGTCGCTATGTTTAACGACGCCGGTTCACGTCTCTACCTAGACCTCTATTGTGTTTCGTTATGTTGCAAAGCGTTTTTAGATAAATTCAGTTCTTTTTAGGTTGATCTTGCTTAGCAGTTCGCCTTTATGGATCACCACGTGATGTATGATACAACTCCTAAATGCACTCTAAGAATGATAAGCAAGCTTTTTCAATTCTTTCAACTTATGAAAATATTAACTACTGAGGGAAAAGAAAGACATCATCTTTTCAAACAGATCATAGAGCACACACTGATGCACTTTCCTAAATCGACATGCAAACTGTCAAAATGCACATGTACAATGCAAGTATTTCTTTTCTTCTTTCTTAATGTTTGGTGTATGACAAAAAGAAAGCTGTTGTATGATTTTGAATTCAACTTCAAGCGAAAGCAAACAAGTATTTGTCCAATAATCAAAAGAACACCTTAAGATTCACTCGTTTCAAACACAAGAAATACTGAAATTCGAACCATATAACGAAAGTAAATGCTCAAGCAGCTATGAACAGCGATAAACTAGCTCTTAGAATCACAACGACACTTTCTCACAGGTCTAGATCCAAGAGGTCACGGCAAGACTAGTTCACTTTCGCTATGGGAAACTGTGAATGAAAGCAAGAAATACAATAAGAACAATCACGGTTTCTTCATACAACTGAGGCGGAATGATGGCAAAGAAAGATAGTTTCAGCTGGGTATACAGGTTGACAACAGGCTGCAAAAACAATACTGAAAACTGGGCAACAGAAAGCAGGGAACCCCAGTTGCACAAGGCAAAACTGGATCAGCGCAGGTACTGCACTGTCAATCTGACATGCAGCGCAGGTAGCCCCTTCGGGACCTGCGTTGCAGCGCAGGTAGCCTTTGTGGCAGCTGCACTGATGAGACAACTCTCGTCTCACTCAGATTCCGGGTCACAGTTTGCTCAAAAATCAACAGTTTTTGGCCAAATCAGAAGCTATCAGTCAAGTATACTCTAGGGAATGATTGAGGAAGATGAACACTATCACAAAGAGCTAAAAAGACTCCTTGTGGATCAGCTCTTTAAATCATGAACATGCCCAACACTGGGCTAGAGTAGCTGCCCTCTACTTTGCATTCGAAGGATTCGAATGCAATTCGATTCGGTACTCCCTTTGTTCAAGAGATAAATAGCAAGAATACACAAGCTACCAACAAGACACGATCCCCAGTGGAGTCGCCAGTCTGTTGTGGGGAAAATTATCCAACACGGAATGACCCTATCCCACTCTAAGGGTGACAGTTCCTTAGCAACAGCTGAAAGCAAAGCTATCTAAAGTTTCTTCTTTATGACATGCAAGAGATAGAAGGAAGAGATCCACTTACCGATGTCTTGCGCAAATGGTCGATCCAATCTCCTTTGTCTGCTGCTTGCTCCTAGCTCCAAGTCTTTTCACGGGCCCAGCTACACGAGATCCTGCAAATAAGACAAGAAAAGGAAACTACAAGAAGCATGCATTCATAATTGATTCAAGGATTAGCATAAATCAAAGGCGCAAGTAAGACAATACACCATTGAAACACATGCGAATAGAAGAACCTCAAATGCTTTATTAATATATGGAAGTAAGGTTCAGGCGGTGATACAACCATGAGAGGTCCAATCCAGCATCACCTTCCTGACGGAGAGAAATCTCTTCTTCACCTCCCTCAAGCAATCACCCAATACTCTCAACTGTAAACCAACAGCAATTCTCTGCACAAAATTCCGCCCTCCAGATCCCATGGGATGAGATCCTTATATAGAGTTTTGGAGTGAAGATAAGTCAGCTTGATGTGTGACTTGTTGTCCTCTTCAACTCCAGTTGTTCTTCAGTCCTTCACTCAGAGTTTCTGCCTTCCACTTGGAGTTTTAGAAGCTCTTAACTCGTCATTAGGCGAATCTTCTGATCCAAGTGTCATTTTAGAAGCTTCCTGGGCACTGGCACATTGAGAAAAGATTCCTCCACATGTCCAAGTACGCTCAACGCAGGTAGCCTTTGTCCTACCTGCTATGCAAAGTAGGCAGCCTTTGTTGTACTTGCTATGCAGCGCAGATGCCTAGTGGAGCAGCTGCTTTGATCCAAAACTGACCTGTTTTTGAGTGTTTTTTAGTGGAGAACTGATTTGTAGTGCTGTGGTTTGCTGACCTTGTTCCTCTAAGGGTAAGAACAACATGTTTAGGGACTTTGGATCCCTCAGATTATCGACATTTCATGCTCCATGCTGTAAGGCACAAAAATGTCTATAACATCCTTCCAGGATATATAATTCAAGCTACCATCTAAGGCATACTCGAGTTGCAAACCTTAGAATGTCATCTATCGATCTTGAAGTATCTATTGAAAATTAAAATTTCATCTGTAACTCTGAATTCAAAACTTCAAAATATCCTCTAGTATACGATTCTCAGCTCCGATACCATGTATAATATCCTATAGATTCATAAGCTCATGTAATCTACTAAAAAAAGGGACAAGAATCTACTTCTACTCTTGATAACAAAACCCCATAAAGGTCGAGCAAACAATAATAGACAATAGGAAGAACATCAAGGGAGCATAACACAATAAATAATCAGGGAAAGCCACAACTCAAAACCCCGCTACGATATTGTATTAATCTGAAAAATCAAGATGAAATTACAATTCTTGTTCTCTCAAAAACAATCCCAACACTCAGTAAATTAAATCTCCAACTCATAAGCAAGCTCAAGGCCAAATATTAGGCTCTTCACACTCTCTCCAAGTCTCTATTCCAATGCGTAATTCCTATGGAGGATAGCTTGTAGTTAAAGGGAAATAAAACCTCTACAAACTATGTAATCCCTTAAGGATCAGTTCCTGAAAGCATGCACTATCAGTGAAACTCATAAAAATCTAAAACAAATAGCACACTGTCCCTGCACTCTATTCTCAACTAGTTATTTCTTAGAATCAACATGCACGAGTTTCTGATGAGTAAATATTCAGTTAACTAGAGTAGCACTAGTTAATGCATTAGTGCACTAGCTATCTGTTAACTCACTATTAGTTCCTCAAATAGTTTGGAACTAATTTAACTGGACTTAACTCAGTAAACTAAGTTAACTAATTAAAACTCATACTTAACTCATCATGAACTCCTATAATATAGGGAGAACATATACATGACTTTAGAAAGACTTCCAACTAAAAATTCCTAAGGTAACTAAGTCAAATCACTCTAGTTAACTATTACAATTTGTTATGACAATAAAATTTGATTTTAATTCTCAGTTTAATTCAAGGATAAATTAAACTAGAATGTTTAGATTCTATTTTCATCATTTTTTGTTGCTGTTTTCAACATAACCATGGTCTGATATCCCATTGTGACAAATATTGGATCACTATGAAAATCAATCCTAGTCAAGCATGGAAAACCATGGTTCAATGTTGTATTGTGCCAAAGATTGTCTCAGTGTGTAAATCAACCATGGTCAACGCTGTTTATTTTAGCATTTATAATATTTATCATAGGGTTTATATTCCTTGATTTAAAATATTTATCTTAGGTTTATCATAGGATTTTCTCAATACAAAAAGCAATCATGCTCAACCATGGTCCAATGTCTCATTACGACAAAGATTGTCTCAATATGAAAATCAACCATGGTCAACGATGATACAATGTCACATTGTAACAAAGGTTGTCTCGAAATTAAAATTAATCATGGTCAACCATAATAAACTATGGCCTATTGCCACATTGTGACAATGATTGTCTCAATATGAAAATCAACCATGGTTAACCATGTTCAAACATCGCATTGTGACAAATATTGTCTCAATATTAAAATCAACCATGGTCAACCATGGTACAACGTCGTATTGTGACAAAGATTGTTTCAATATGAAAATAAATCATGGTTAACCATGGTCAACCATGGTCAACCATTGTCCAACATCCCATTGTGAGAAAGGTTGTCTCAATATGAAAATTAATCATGGTCAACTATAGTCCAACGTTGCATTTTGACAAAGATTTTGTCAATATGAAAATCAACTATGGTCAACCATGGTCAACCATGTTTATTTTAGTGTTTATAATATTTATCCTTTGGGTTTAATAATTTTCCCTTGGGTTTATAATCCCTTGGTTTTTAGTATTAATCCCTTCAATTTACAATATTAATCCCTTGGGTTTAATATTATTCCCTTGGGTTTATAATACGCTAGGGCTTTAGACATAACCCCTTGGCTATATAATATCAATCTCTTGGGTTTATCTATCTAAGGGTTCATATTCCCAAGGTATAATATAATTTATTCATAAGTTTTATAATATTAATCCTAGGATTTAATATAAATCCCTCAGGTTTATAATCATGGTCAACCATGCGTAACCATGGTCCAACATCACATTGAGACAAATATTGTCTCAATATGAAAATCAACCATGGTCAAATATTGCATTGTGACAAAGACTATCTCAATATGAAAATCAACTATTTTAAACATGGTCAAACATGTTTACTTTAGGGTTTATAGTATTTTTCTTAGGTTTTATATACCTAGGGTTTATAACATTAATCCCTCGGGTTTAATATTACTCCTTGATGTCTATAATCCCACGGGTTTTTAGAATTAATCCCTTGGTTTATAATATTAATACGTTGTGTTTATTAATCTAAAGGTTCATTTTCCTATGGTGTAATATTATTCATAGGGTTTATAATATAAATCCTTAGGTTTGATATAAATATCTTGCATTTATAATCATGGTCAGCCATAGTCAACCATGGTCTAATGTCACATTGTGAGAAATATTTTCTCAATATGAAAATTAACCATGGTCCAACGTCACTTTGAGACAAGGATTGTCTCAATATGAAAATGAACAATGGTAAACCATAGTCTACCATGTATATTTAGTGTTTATAATATTTATCTTAGGGTTTATATACCTTGCATTTATAATATTATTCCCTTTGGTTTATAATACTCTGGGATTTTAGAATTAATCCCTTGGGTTTGTTATTCCCTTCAGTTTATAATAGAAATTGCTTTGGTTTATTTATCTAAGGTTTCGTATTCCTAAGGTACAATTGATCCGGATTTAAACAGGAATGCAACAAATTACAGAGATAACCATATACACAAAGATGCAGCGGAAATAATACTTCATTTCATTAATGGAAAATACTGAAATATGCTTACAACCAGAAATGGAAATAAACTAGCTAGGGCGATGGTAGCTTATCTCTGAGAAGAGATGTGGTGGCTACATGCCTCTGAACTGTGTTACAATGAGGCTCGAAGGCCTATTTATTGTTGAGAAACAAAGGAAAACCCTTAACATTCCAAAACCTAACCCTAGGAGATGAAACGCCAAACTGTGGGCCCCGTTTGGGGTAAATTGGTACATCAATTTCCCGGGGTCGTAATTTTGGCATATGATCTCTGTTTGACGCATACAATAGCTCGTTAGAAAGATCTATCCGAGCACTATCATTGTTCGAATGAGCAACATCAGTCCATTCCATGGACCCATGTTGCCCTCGGATTCCCCAAAAAACGTCGTTTAGGGCCTCAAAACGGCTCCGGAAGTTTAGGACCCGAAAAACTGCTAAAAATAGTAAGTTGTGCTACAATTAAGGAAACTGAAAATGCTGAGAAAGACAAAGGTGGGGGTCCAGGTGGACTTGGCAAGTGGTCACCAATATCCACCTGGATCATTCCTCCCCCCTTAGGAAGCAATGGTCCCCATTGCGTTGAGCTCCTCCATGAGATGAGGAAACTTTTGCTGAACTTGATCCCTGGTGAGCCACTTGCCCTGCTGAAGGACTTGGCCTGCTTTGACAACTCGATACAGTTGGATATTCTGTTGGCGAGTGTTCTTGATCTGTGTGTCCATGATCCGATCAGTTGCAGCTTGTTCCATGCAATCTGGATTTAACTCTGTGGGTTTGAGCTGTTCTGCAATGTCGGATGTGTCTAGCAATGGTGGAAAGTATGGCCGAAGGCGGTCCACATTGAACACTGGGTGCAGGCCAAGGAATGGGGGAATGCTGAGCTCAAATGCATTGTCTCCCATAGCCTTAGTAATGGTGTAAGGACCATATCGGAGTGGTCTCAATTTCCGATAGGCTCCAGTAAGGCATTCCTTTTGCAAATGAAACCAGACTTTTCCGCTCACCTGAAACTTGTGTGGCACCCGATGTTGATCATGTCGCTGCTTGTACTTGGCATTTGATTTCTCAAGAATGTCATGGACCTGCTGGCGAATATGTTGGATGCGCTCAATGAAGTTGGTGGCCTTATCTGTTTCGGACTGGACATGAGCTGAATTCATGTGAGTAGCTGCAAGTGGCATGGCCACATCAATGGGGCATAGTGGCTGGAATCCCAAACCCACCTGAAAAGGGCTATGGCCAGTGGAGCTGTGAAGAGCTCGGTTGTAGCTGTGCTGAACATAGGGGAGGCTCTCGTCCCATGTGCGTGGATGCTTTGAGTTATACATGCGCAGAATGTGCACAACCATCCTATTGACAACCTCTGTCTGGCCATCAGTTTGAGGATGGAAGGCTGTGGACTTCGTGAGTTTGGTGTCCAGCATTGACCAGAGACTGGACCAAAATGTGCTGAGAAACCGACTGTCCCGATCTGAGATGATAGACTGTGGGATCCAAAAGTGCACCCACACTCGTTCAAAGAAGAGTTTAGCAGTGGCTTCTGCTGTGATATTCTTCTTGCAGGCCACCATAATGGCCATCTTCGAGAACCTGTCGACGACCACAAAAACACAGTCATTTCCATGCTTAGTGGAAGGAAGGCCTGACATGTAATCCATGGAGATGGATTTCCAAGGTCGACTAGGGGTAGGCAACGGGGTATAGAGGCCGTGCTTCTTAATGGTCGGTTTGGCAATGGCACAGGCAGTACATGATCGGATGTACTTCCCAACATCCTGTCGAAGATTCGGCTAATAGAAATAATTTTGTAGTACTGCCACTGTTTTCTTGACCCTGAAATGCCCAGCAGCCCGACTATAATGTGCTTCCCAAATCATCTTGGCACGCTCGCTTGAAGGAACACAAAGGTGACCGAGGTGGCATAATAGGGCATCCTGGAGGTGAAAATTTGCAACATGCCGACCCTCCAAGAGTGTTTGGTATGTGTGGCCGAATTCTGGGTCGCTTTTGTAGAGAAGTGGCCAATCAAAAGTCTCGTGCCCACAAGAGTTGAGCACGGTGGTTAACGCCATGATCGGTGGTCGACTGAGGCAATCTGCAACATTATTGGTGCTGCCCTTCTTATACTTGATATTCAAGTGGAACTGTTGCAAGTATGTAGACCACTTCTGATGGCGATCATTCTGCAACTTCCCTTGGGTCTGTATGAACTGCAGGGGTCGGTGTTCTGTGTGGATGACTATTTCCTTCCCCAAAATGTAATGCTTCCATTTTCGGCAGGCCTATACAATGGAATACATCTCTTTGTCATAAGTGGGGTACTTCCGGACTGTGTCTGAAAGTGTTTCACTATGATATGCCACTGGATGTCCATGTTGAGTAAGGACTGCCCCAATAGCATAGTCAGAGGCATCTGTCTCGACCTCAAATGGTCGTTGTAAATCTGGTAACACGAGCACTGGTGCCGTGCAGAGGCGATCCTTCAAATCCATGAATGCCTTCTGTTGAGATTCCGACCAAAAGAATTTTTCTTTCGCCCCTCCCTTGGTGACTTGACTCAAGGGCCAAGAAATATGAGAAAACCCCAACACAAACTTGCGGTAGAAGTTGGCAAGACCTAGAAAGCTGCGGAGCTCTGTTAGAGTGGTTGGAGAGGGCCAATCACGAATGACTTGGATCTTGGCTGGATCGACATGCACCCCCTGTTCATCAATGATGTATCCCAGATACTGAACCTGGGTCATGCCAAAAGTGCATTTCTCCAAATTGGCACATAGCTTGTGTTGCCGCAGTGTTTGGAGAACTTGTCGGATGTGGTGGAGGTGCTCTTCCCAGCTCTGGCTGAAGATCAGAATGTCATCCAAGTATACTACTACAAAGGAGTTGGTGAATGGCCGCAAGATGTCATCCATTAGCCTCATAAAGGCTGCAGGAGCATTCATCAATCTGAAAGGCATGACCAACCATTCGAAGAGGCCCTCCTTGGATTTGAAGGCAGTCTTCCATACATCAGAGGGTTCGATTGGTACCTGGTGATATCCTGACTTCAGATCGACCTTGCTGAAATATTTCGCCCCCTTTAGTTGGTCTAGGAGGTCATCAATCCGTGGGATCGGGTACCTATTACGGACAGTGATCTTGTTCAGCGCCCGATAGTCAATACAGAGTCTCCACGTCCCATCCTTCTTCTGTACCAACACGATCGGGCTCCCACAGGGCGATGAACTCCGACGGATGTGACCTTTCTGCAGGAGCTCCTGAATCTGCCTCTTGATTTCATCGTTCTCCAGAACGGAGCGCCGATAAATTGGTCCATTGGGTAGCGGCGCACCTGGGGTCAGATTGATGGAGTGCTTGACTTGACAGTGTAGAGGAACCCCTGTCGGGGAGGTGAAGATGTCCTCGTAGTCCTCCACAATCTTGTCCATCTATAGTTGTCGTGCAGAGGGACCCCGTCTGGAGGCCGCGGCCACTGTCTTCTTCTTTCCTTGAGGGCGTATCATCAGGAAAACAAATTTCCTGGTTTTGGAAATGATCTTACTGCATTGTTTTGCAGTAATCAAAGAGATGGTGGTAGGTGGTGCTACCTCTGGTATCCTGAACAACTTGTTTCCCAATGTAATAATAACAGCACGGGGCCTTGATTCATACACAGCATGTCGCTTCCACAAGTATGGCTGTCCTAGTAATACATCACAAACTTCAAGGGGAGAAATGTCACACAATACCTCATCCGTGAAGGGCTTGATGTTGTATGGAAGGCGACATTGCTGGCTCACGCGAAGATCTCGTCCTTGGTGAAGCCACCCAATGGTGTATGGTTGTGGATATGCTGTGGTCGGTAAGCCCAACCGCTTCACGACCTCTACCGAAATGAGGTTCTTTTGACTCCCGCTATCAACAATGAACTGTATCGGGGAGCCCTTTACCCACATCTGGGAGTGGAAGAGACGCTCCTCCTCCTCTGGATCTTCGGGTTCATTTTTCTGGATCTTTGCAGTAGCAACAGTGGCGCTGGGATCCGCATCAATGATCTGCTTCCCTTTTTCATACCCCTTATCAGGTTCTGACTCAGAGTCGGAACATGCATCTGATTCTGAAACCTTTAGCTCAGCTACCAGTGACTGCTTGGCCCGACACTCACTTGTGTTGTGAGTGGAGCTCTTATGGAACTCGCACCATTTTCCAGTGTCCTTTCTCGGCTTCACGGCGCTGTTCTTTGCTTGCAGCTTCGGCTGGTTGTCTTGGGCTGTCCCGCCTTGACTTTGTCCTTTGTTCTGTGGTTTAGGGTCACCTTTCCCCTGCTTTGGATTCGCAGATCCAAAGTCTCGCTTCTTTTGTTTAAACTTCTGCTCGACCTTGACGGCATATCGGTATGCTACGCCGAGCGAGGGGATGTTTAGGAATTGTATTTCTTCCTGGATGTACTTGTGCAGGCAACCACGGTATTTGAGTATCAAATGTTGCTCTGAATCCTTGATACCCAACTTTGTGCGAAGGGTATGGAAAAGATTAGTGAACTCCGGCACGTCTTGGTCCCTTCCCTGCCGTAGCGTGGTCCACTTTATGTATTCATCCTCATAGCTTCCGACAGGGTAGTACTGCTCCTTGATGGCATCCCGAAACGAATCCCAGGTGGGTGCCCACAGTTGCCCCCGGATTCCCCAAAAAACGTCGTTTAGGGCCTCAAAACGGCTCCGGAAGTTCAGGACCCGAAAAACTGCTAAAAATAGTAAGTTGTGCTACAATTAAGGAAACTGAAAATGCTGAGAAAGACAAAGGTGGGGGTCCAGGTGGACTTGGCAGGTGGCCACCAATATCCACCTGGCTCAACAATATTACTCATAAGGTTTATAATATTAATTCTAAGGTTGAATATAAATCCCTTGCGATTAAAATCAAGGCGAACCATGGTCAACCATGGTCTAATGTAACATTTTGCCAAAGGTTTTCTCAATATGAAAATCAACCATTGTCCAATATTGCATTTTGACAAATATTATCTCAATATGAAAATAAATGATGGTAAACAATGGTCAAACGACATTTTGTGACAATGATTTTATGAATATGAAAATCAACCAATATCGCATTGTGACAAAAATTGTCTCAATGTGGAAATAAACCATGTTCAACCATGTTTCAACATTGCATTATGTAAAAGCTTGTCTAATATGAACATCAACCATGGTAGACCATGGTCAATAACCATGGTGACATTGTGGCAAAGAATGTCTCTTGGTCCAACGTCACATTAATGTCTCTTGGTCCAACGTCACATTGTGACAACCATGGTCATCCATGGTCAACCATGGTCAAACATCACATTGCAACAAACATTATCTCAATGTAAAAATAAACCATGGTCAACCATTGTCCAATGTTGCATTGTGCCAATGGTTGTCTCAGTATGAAAATGAATCATGGTCAACCATAGTCCAACGTCGCATTGTAACAAATATTGTGTAAACATGAAAATCAATTGTGGTCAACCATGTTTATTTTAGGGTTTATATACCTTGGGTTTATAATCTCTTGGGTTTTTAGTATTAATCCCTTGGGTTTATAATATTAATCTTAGAGCTTATATACCTTGGGTTTCTAATATTAATCCCTTGGGTTTAATATTATTCTCTTAGGTTTATAATACCTTGGAGTTTTAGAATTAATCCCTTAGGTTAATAATATTAACTCCATGGGTTTATCAATATAAGGGTCATATCCCTTCGTTTTATCAATCCCTTGGTCCAACATCGCATTGTGACAAGCATGGTCTAGCATCTCATTGTGACAACCATGATCGTCCATGGTCAACCATGGTCCAATGTCACATTGTGACAACCATGGTCGTCCATGGTCAACCATGGTCCAACGTCACATTGTGACAAAGATTCTCTCAATATGAAAATCAATCATGGTCAACCATTGTCCAACATCGCATTGTGCCAAAGGTTGTCTCAATATGAAAACCAATCATGGTCAACCATTCTCCAACGTCGCATTTTGGAAAAGGTTGTGTCAATATAAAAACCAACCGTGGTTAACCATGGTCAACCATGTTTATTTCAGGGTTTATAATATTTATCTTATAGTTTATATACCTTGGATTTATAATATTTATCCCTTGGGTTTATTATTCCTTTCGGGTTATAATATTTATCTTAGGGTTTATATACATTGGGTTTATTTTTTTCACTTACTGGTTCACGGATACCCGGGTCAGTGGGTAGCCGCTACGTCCAGGGTTTTAAACACTGAGTGGACGCCACCCGAAGGGCATCAACACCCCTCGGCCTATTTACTGACCTAACCCCAAGAGCTTTCGGGATTCGACCCTGTGACCTTCCATTTGTGAGGCACTTGATTTGACCGATTGAGCTAACTCTTGGGGCTCTATACATTGGGTTTATTATATGAATCCCTCAAGTTTAATATCATACCCTTGGATTGATAATACCTTGGGGTTTTAGAATTAACCCCTTGGGATTATACTATCAATCCCTTAGGCTTATCAATCTAAGGGTTAATATTCCTAGGGTATAATATTATTTATAAAGTTTATAATATTAATCCTAGGGTTTAATATAAATCCCTTATGTTTATAATCATGGTCAACCATGCACAACCATCTTCCAATGTCACATTGTGACAAAGATTTTCTCAATATGAAAATCAACCATGGTCAAATGTCACATTATGACAAAGATCATCTCATTATGAAAATCAACTATGGTAAAAAATGGTAAGCCATGTTTATTTTAGGGTTTATAATATTTATCTTAGGGTGTATATACGTTTTGTTTATAATATTTATCCCTTGGGTTCAATATTCTTCCCTTGGGTTTTTAGAGTTAATCCCTTGGGTTTATTATTCCTCTCGGTTTATAATATCAATCCATTTAGGTTTATTAATATAAGGGTTCATATTCTAGGGTATAATATTATTATTTGGGTTTCATCTAAATCCATTGGGTTTATAATCATGGTCAACCATGGTCTAAAAGGTACCCATGGCATGGTAAGAAGGCTAAAAAGTCAAAGTGGTAGAAACTCTATAAATGTAGCATTTGGTCAAAGTGCCCATCATCTTGATTCCAATGGTGTGGACGGAACTCAAATCCAAATTCATATGAAGAAGTTAGAGCAAGTCAAAGATTAAGTTTGACTTGGATAGATGGCAGGAGGAAGTGAAATAGAAAAAACTCTCAGGGAATGGGGAAGTGCCAAGTGGCATGCCTCCATTGGTCCCACATATCATAGATCGCAGAAGGAAGAGGTCGCAATTTAAGAAAATCGGCACCAGCACTATCAAGATGCAATTTATGATATCACAATGGCAGATCAGAGGTGGTTGGAGTTAAATAATCTACCCCAGGAAAGGCAGGGTTGCGATGCGATACATCATAATCGCAAATTGAAAGGACGGAAGAGTTAAAGAATTAGCCCCGGGAGCAAGCCAAGTTGCAATGTGATATATTGCAATCACAGAGTCAGGTTACAATTTTTGATATCGCAATCGCAGTTTGCAAAGGGAAGAAATCGCATAAATTACCAACCTCGGCTCGCTAATTGCGATTTGCGATGAGGCTTCCAGTCCTAATATATTATGTATTGTGTTTAAGTTGTGTCTATTTTTATTGCAGTGCAATTTTTGTGAAGGCACCAAACCTTCTGCCGATTGAAACGGTGACAGTGATTTCTGATCTCTGCGTTGATGGGTTATCAATGCCGATAAAGCTACCAGGATTCAGTGAATATGCCGATTCATGTGAAAACAGTGTTAAAGCAGTTTTTCTATGTTTAAAAAGGTTTCTTTACCTGCGTACTATTTGTGGCCCCAGGAATCTTTGCTAGAAACGTCGCTTGATAAGACTTTTCATCTATTTGGAATTGCCCTAAAATTGAGGAGTCAGTCAATTAAGATTATATAATGGACGGTCCACACAGGGAAAGAGGGGGAGACTGGGTGGTAGTTAAGAACATTGTACACAACAGTAACCCGACTTGGTAGTAGGGGCCGAAACCTCGCCTTGAGCGGTAGGGAGGTTTCGAGAGGGTGTAGAAAGCCTAATTATCTAAATTGGGTATTCAGATAGGCATTTTTGCACAATTTGTCGCCACGATTTCGGTGGTATTATCTGTTTCTGAAGCTGGGCTCTCCATTATTTGTCCATCTTGCATATTGGAGGTATAATGATTGTAAATGGATGTTGCTTGTACTTTTATCTCTTTTATGCCACTTAATGAAAGAAGGTCTCCCCACTATTGAGCAGGGCCAGGAGACATAGTCCAAATTGGAATAAATACTTAATCAAATCCTTGTGTCATTGTTTCATGCTTATATTGTTATTTCCATATGGTTTTATGTGCTTTTAAGTTCCATGATTAATAAGCTTTGTTTCATGTAATTATGATGCATCTATAAGTAAAAGATCTTGGATCAAGTTTGGTATCAGGGTAGGTATATGTTGATGTGAATTGCGTGAGTATATGCTAACTCAGAAAAAGTTGTGGAAAGGTGAAGGAACACTTAATTCCTTTGGTCCCTAAGTAGGACGTGCACAATGAAGAAGAAGCATGGAAAATGAAGAATCTCATTGGGAAGAGGAACATAATTTCTACAAGGTATTCTACAATATGGCAGAGAAAGTGGACAAGCTGTTTTCAAAGTATGACAAGGCACTTGGGAACAAGAAGTAAGATGTCGATGAAAATAGATCAGCGAAACATGAAGTTGATGGCGAAGAACCTCCTCCCTCTCCTTCCTCAAGTGATAATTCTCATCACTCTTATCATGATTCCAAACATACATCTAAGAAACCTTTCTTCAAGCTAGATATAAAGTTTTACCTTCCCATATATAATGGAGAGTGTAGTGCATAAAAACATAATAATTGGATGAGATGAGTAGAGATTTAATGCTGAATCCAGCAGATCGAAGAAGATGAGGAAAAGTTCCAGTTAGCATCTCTTCGACTGAGTGACACTTCTCTCGTTTGGTGAGAGAGAAAGTTGCATAAGGGCGACACAAAGTTGGGTAACCTTCTTTCCTCTTGGTCTAGTTTTATTTCTGCATTGAAAGACCAATTTTACCCTTTGGATTATAAATAAAAGTAACTAATGGAATGGAAATATCTAACACAAGGTAAAGGCCAAACTGTGAAAAGGTTCACTGAAGAATTTTAGAAACAAGCATTGAATTTGGGCATCTCTTTAGATTCGCCTGAGACTATAACTAATTATGTTGGTGCACTATATAGTTACATAAGACACTCACTGTTATTGTTCGAGCCTACTATGGTTGATGTAGCCATGATAAAGGCCATTCATCTTGAAAACCGAGGAAAGAATGATAGATATGATCAAGTCAAGAAAACACTGTTCAACCCTCAACATGGAAAATTCTAGAAGAAAGGCAAGGGGAAGGTTAAGAAGACCGTCGCATCCAAGAAAGGGGATGGAGCAACGCCATCTTGCACACACTGCAAGAGAGAAGTTCATGATGAGGATCACTGTTGGAAGCTACATTTGGAGCTAAGACCAAAGAAATTCAGCGCTAAGGGAAAGCAGAAGAGAGTGCCAATAGTGTAGAAGGACCTTGGATCAGATTTCGGTGACGAGACATTGATCACAGTCATGGGCACAATAGGTACTCTTTCTGTTAGAAATAATTTGATTCAATTACAAGTACTAGTTATTTGAATGAGCATGTAAGTAGTGAGAGAAAGAGAATTGAATTATTCCACATTAGGGTTATTATAAAACACACAAAGGTGGAAACTTTGTTTGATTCAAGTTCCCAAGAAAATTTAATCTCAGAGTCCTTAGTGAAAAAGTTAGGCCTCGAAACTAATCGTCATCTGAGTCCATACCCACTTGGTTGGGTAAGAGAAATAGGTCAAGATGGCTGACGCTTTCAAAGGTTGTGATCCTAACCATAAGAAAGAATTGCTTGAAATTATTTCTAACTATGATGGATTGTTTCAGGAAACAGAGAGGATTTCCCCCAAAACGGGAAAACCAACATGAGATCCATTTACAATAGGATGTTTCTTTACCAAATATTGGCATGTACAGGATGTATTATATCGAGATGGAGGAGATCAAGAAGCATGTGCAGGAATTTCTAAATCAAGGGGTCATCAGACCGAGTTCTTCTCCGTCCAGCTCATCAATCATGTTGGTGCTAAATAAATACGACACATGGAGAATGTGTGTAGACTACATGGCACTAAATAAAATTATGGTGAATAATCGATACCCTCTCCCTCGCATTGATGAATGATTAGATTAGTTGAAAAATGTTTTCTATTTTACAAAATTAGATTTGCATAGTGGATATAACCAAGTTAGATTTGTAGTATGATACATTTCGAAGAGTACATTCAAAACCAAGCAAGGGTTGTTCGAATGGATGGTGATGCCATTCAGACTATGCAATTATCCAACCATGTTTATGAGGGTAATGAATGATCTATTTAGGCCTTTTCTTGATAATACTGTGTTTGTATATCTGGAAGATGTTCTTTTCTTTTAGTAGAACATGGGATGAACATGTATGTCATGTGAAGAAAGTGCTTGAAATTGTAGAAAATGAAAAATTATTTGTAAAAATGTCAAAGTGTAAGTTTTCAAAGACCTCTCTGGTTTATTTAGGTCACATTGTTGGTAATGGGCAATTGAAAATAGATCCCTCTAAAGTAGATGCAATTATCAAGTGACCTGAGTCCACAAATGTTACAGAGGTCTGAAGCTTTTTGGGTGTGGTACAGTATTGGAAAAGGTTCATTGCAAACTTCTCTATTATCTCAGCCCCCTTACACACATTGACATGTGTGAAGCAGGGCTTTCAGTGGGGAAGAAAGCAAAAAAAATCCTTCAACACGCTGAAAGAGAAGATCAACATAGCACCAGTGATAGCCTTACCAGACCTTCAGTAGCCTTTTGAGATTGAAACATATTCCAATGGATATGCCATGTGTGTTGTATTGATGCAGCAAAGGAAGCCTGTATGTTACCATTTAGAAACTTCCTCCCAGGCTGTTGTGAATTATCCCACGTATGATAGGTAGTTATACGCATTGGTCGAGAGTGTAAAGAAGTGAAAAAAATACCTGATCAACAAGGAGACCATCATCCATATGGATCATCAGCCCTTCTAGTACCTTTAGTCACAGACCAAGCTTCAACAAGCCCATAATTTTAGATGGATGGGATTCCTCCAGCAGTTTCATCTGGTAATAAAATACAAGAATGGCATGAAGTTTTGTTGGGTATTTTGACGAGATGGACACGACGTTCCTGTCAGTGGGATTTGCGTCAAGAAGAGTGCTGCGTCTACACCCTGATCAATGTGATTGTTCTCTCCGATGATATATATTCTTGACGTATTGGTTTTCCGAAATTGTTTGGTCAAACATTGTCTTGTCCGTTCGGATTGTTAATTGTAATTGATAAAGAGGCCGCTGATTACATCGTCCGTGACGTTAACCATAATTCTTTGTGCAGATATTTCAAAACTCAGGCACAGTTGTGGATTCAGTTTCAAGAATGGCCTATATTGGAATTCTCCATATTTTTAATTTTATTTTCGAAAAAGGTTCTTGGTTTCAGTTCGATAAAATATTTTTTTTATTGATGAATTGAGATTTATTTCAAACTATAGCGGAAGACTCTTTATTTCAATTTTAGATGGAGGAAGGGGTGTTGAATTTTATTTTTTATTTAGCTGAAGACTTTTTATTTCAATTTTAGGTGAAGAAGGGTTGTTGAATTTTATTTTTAAACTTTAATGGATGGTGGGGATAAATTATAGAAGGAATAGGTCAGTCATAATATTTTTTTGTCTGTCCATGATCTCAGGTAAAGGGGAGCTCGAATTGTCCAACAAAAATAATAAAAGGTTGGTTTTTAAATTGTTAATAAAACAGGTCGCAGTAAAGTAGAAGAGTTGTTGGATATTGGATAAACCAACGCTCTCACTGTGTTTAGCAACATGTGTGGTGAAGGAAGTGTTATTGAATTTTATTTTTAAACTTTGATGGATGGGGGGATAAACTATAGAAGCAATATGCCAGTCATATCTTTTGTCTTATTCCATAATCGACCTTTGCAGGTAAAAGTAAAGGGGAGCCCGAAGAATTGTTGGACATTGAATAAACCAACACTCCCCTGTGTGTTTACATGTGTGTTTAGGGACATGACGGCCTCTTGTGATCAATATCTCTTACGATGTGATCGTTGACTAAGACCAACACCTGATGGGATGGTTGACTAACCTCTGTGGTATTTGGTGTAACCTCAATGATAATTCCCAACAAGTGGTATCAGAGGGTAGGTCACCAGTTCGGTATTGAGAAGATTATTGGACTTTAGATCAACTACAGAATCCATAGTAAAAAAAACCATTTAAATAAACACAAATCAATGTTTCACCTCAAATTTTTTAACCAAATTCAATAAAAAAATACCTCACTAAAACCAACTCCATAAATAATCTCCATCCTCGAAGATCCCCATCCAATCGCCAGGTTCTTTAGCAGCGAAAAGATCACTGGAATGACTCGACTAATCTCCGGGAGGCTCTGAAGTATTCGGCAAATATATTTGTCATTTCATTCACAGCTGATATGTTTGGTATTGTTATGTGACAGGCCGAATTCTTGATGTCTCTGTTGTTGACTCTACTTGCATACCTACCACGAATAATATATGTCGGTTATGCTAAACTCAACACTAATGTGGTGTCGGGATTCTAATTTGTCTAATCCAATACAAACGCCAACTTAGGACAAGATTACACATAGAACAGAAATTTGAGCCCTAACCGAACCATATTTGCAAATTTATGTATTCTTTAATGATATTTTAGTGGCACGGCTTTCATCAACCAGGGGAGCAATGAGCTTAAATGACAACATTGACTTCTTAAGCAACTTTCATTTAATTTAGATATATGTTATAATATTTGTCGAGGATTATTTAAATGTGTGCGGAGATACATCAACTTTTTTAAAGATTGAGTTGACCTATAAAATCTAAAAAATCCAAAAAAATAAGAAGAAAAATATAGGAAAAAATAAATAAATATTTTTTAAACATTATTTTACATTAATAACTCAAAATTGCATAAAGAATTACAAGTTGTGACCACAAACATTTTAAAACTTTTAATTAGTTTCCAGACAACACAAACACACGGTGTTCATCAACTGGGGGAGCAATGAGCCTAAATACGAAGACTGACTGCTTAAGCAGCTTTTATTCAATTTAAATAACAAAAAAATATCAAATATATTTTATCTAAAGAAGAAAGAAAAGTAATAAATTAATTTTAAAATAGAATCTCAAAATTGTTTAAAGAATCACAAGTGTTGAACACAAACATTTTAAAACTTTTAATTTGTTTCCATACAACACAAAAGTGTTCCCTACAACACAAACACTATTTGGGAATAAGTGTTCCATACAACACGACCACTAATATTCTTTGGGAATAAGTCAATGATAATGTGAAATAAACGAAAGATGTTATTTTCAAATGAATGTATGGTTTTTTAATATGTGAGTAGTGGTAATGTTACCGAAACACATTCATGAAAATGATGTTTAATGCTGTCAATTGACATTACTGAGCAAAAATAAGTTTAATATTGGTAAAAATAAAAACTATTAAATAACAGAATTTAAAAAAATTAAAGTTAAAAGTAAACTTTTTTTAGTATATAAACTAAAGTTAAAATTAAAATAATAAAAAAATACATTTCTTATCCATACTAAACAACAAAGATTAATGTTATGAACTATTACAAAATTAAGCAATAAAAAGGAAACAAAAACAATTTATTTTATACAGTAGCATAAAATTAAGAAATGGCACGAAAACTGCAGAAGTGCGCTAGCATGATCGTGAGTGAATGTTATTCGAAATACCAATGCAAAATACAATAATAGTTAAAATATTGGTAAAGATTAATATTCTTTAAAATAAAATGAAATTAGAGAAAGTTGTAGTATTCTTAATCCAAACTTATACATTGACCAATAAAAATTAATATTTGGAAACGTTTTATATGATTGTAAAACAAAAACTGATAAGAGTATAAAATAAATATAATATAATAAAATAATGTTTTATGCAATTGGTATAAAGTATATATGATGATTTTCTCTCTGGAAAAAAATATATATTATTTAATATTTTTTATATAAATTACTATTATTTAATAGATTTTTATTTTAATTTTTTTTTTTAATTTATTGTTTAAATAATCATTAAATTATTAATATATATTTGCTAATAATTATTTTATATTTTTTATACAGATTATTATTATTATATATGGAATTTAATTTTATTTAATTTTTTTATTAATTTCAATTAAATTTGGAAAAAATTATTATAATTATAAATTTCAATTAAGTTTTTAATAAATAAAATTCACTATACCACCAAAAATTATATCATTGTATTTCAATTTAAAAACTAAATCTTAAAACATATATATATATATATTAGAAACTGTTGATGATGGTGATGATGGTGGTGATGGTGAATATCCAGTGAGACCAAACTTTGGTCTATCGGACCTAAAGAAACGAATTATTTAGTTTGATTTAAGATTTTATTCCTATGCTCAAAAAGCTTGGAGAGAAGCCTCCCAAGCTCAGTGTAATTTGACATCGTAAAAGGCTAGGAAGGTCAGTATTACAACAAAGATTTTGAAACTGAGATCAAATGTGGTTGCACGCGGTGCACTCTAAGAGGAAGTGATTTTCATCCTCAATGTTCGTATTCTCACAGAGATGGTAGAACCTTTCCATCCATGGTGTTTTAGGAACTGCCCAATGACCTGTTTCACTATGGAGCTCATGAGAGTTCGTTCTAATCTTGGCTATATTAATTTTCTTCTTTGATCTAGTTAAAACAGAGAGATACTTTTGATCTTCTAGGGTGGGGTTGATGACCTCCTTATAATTTTTTAATTTTCTTTTAGTTGCTAAATCTTTCTCACACCACATTTCTTCTTTGAACTTAGAAGTAACAATATTTTTAATGTTATTAATGTTTTGCAATGCAACATTCTCGTCGATCTCCCAATGGTTTAACCAGGCCCTGGTGTATTTATACCAACCTCGTTTGAGCCTTAGGTGGTTTACGCTGGAATTTAAAGCTAGCTTAGGAAGTCTATGGTCTCCTATGTTATTGAGTTTGTGCTTGTACAACCCAAGCCTAGTCATAGCTAGGCTCTCGATAGGGGAAAGACCCACTTCTATAAGAGAATAGGATAGAGTGTGTTGCTTTTAATTTTTAGGTTATACGTTATAGAACACTTCTAGATTTGCTCAATCTTTCTCTAGGATTCTCTAGAGATGCTACAACCCCAAACCTCACATCCATATAAGATAACCGAAGTGACTAAAGTTTCAAAGAGGAACTTCTTTCTATCCCACATTACGAGGTTTTTCATTTTACAATTATTTTCAAGACCAAAATAATCTTTCCCTCCCCCATTAATCCTTTTCTCAATGCTATAGTTCTTGTTGAGCTTGTGATGAATATCAATTCCTAGGTACTTGTAGGAAGACACTTCCTCTAAGTTACTATTGTCATACATAAAATTAGCGTAAGTGTCCTTCTTGGATTTGATAATCATAACTTTTGTTTTGTCAGTGTTAACAATCATACCCATGGTATAGCAGAAATCCTTAAGAAGCCTAAGTTGCTTATCAATATCAGATGGGCACCTTGCGAGAAGAACAATATCGTCAGCGTAGAGAAGAAGAATGATGACTATCCCAGTCGTGCCAACACATCCTGCTTCCTCTAAACAACCTTCTAGCTTGTCGATGTAAATGCCAAATAGGGTAGGAGAGAGGGGGAAACCTTGTTTAACTCCGATATTACACTTAATATCTTTCGACCACCCCTCATTGCTCTTTAACTTGGCAATTACATTCTCGTATAACCTTATAGTGACATCTCTCAACTCAAAAGGAACCTCTAGCTCTTCTAATCTATTTTAAAGATTGTTTCTAGGAACCGTATCGAAAGCCTTTCTAAAGTCCACAAAGCAACAAAAGGGATTGGATTTATCATTACAAAATTCATCCACAATGATCCTAAGTGTAACGAAGTGGTATGTTGTTGAGTGCTGCTTTCGAAAACCCGCTTGGCCTTTAGCCTGTTTACCTTCACTTTCAAGCCATATGCTCAACTTCCTTTCCAAAATAATACCATATAACTTGGCTAGGAGAGGGTTGATCATAATTGTCCGATAATTAGATGGGTTATTTTTATCCCCACTTTTAAAAATAGGGATAATGAGGTTTTGAGTCCATGGTTTAGGGAACCCTTGCTTGACCACTTGATTGAAAAGCTTCTGAATGTGGGGGATGAGGACAAGACCTCCAATTTTTAAGATTTCCAAATGGTAACCTTCAATGTCCTTAGCTTTCCCATTAGCCAAGCGATTAACCCCAAAATCAATGTCTTCTAATGAGAAAAATTATTTCATTGTGAGTAGGGTTTCAAAGTTATCCATGACATTTGGAGATTCATAAAGCTTTTTAAGATAGGAATTCCAGTCGTGTAAAGAAATTTTATTATTATCTTTAGTTTTCCTAGTTAGAATCTGCCTACAGAATTTCTTAAGAGCTACCTTTGAGAGGTGTAAGTGATTCTCTTGTCTTTTATGAATACACTGCCTTTTTTTCCTTTTAGTTAGGGCTTTGTATATTTTTATCTTTCCAATTTTAAGAGATTCATCAACAACTTCCTTAATTGCTCTCCTCGCACTTTTACAATCTTTGTCATACCATGGGTTGGTTTTGCTATTTCTTTTATTACTTGAAACTTCAATTGAGAACTTGTTAATAGAGTATGAGACAATTGTAGTAAAATTATGATAGATATTTTCTATGTTGTCTATACTAGATAAAGGAAGCAAATTAGTTTTTAATTCATTTAGAAAGAGATCTTTTTTATTTCTATCAAAGATTAACTTCTTTTGGCTATAAGGATTATCTTCTATGGGATCTCTATGCATGACAAAATTGAGAGTTATAAGTAAAGGCCTATGATCAGAGTCAGGCTCGTGGTCATTTAAGATGTCAAAATTTGTTATTTCGTTGTATAGAGGGAGATCAGAGATAACATAGTCTACCACGCTCCTACCAAACCCATGGATGCAGGTCATCTAATTTTTATATTTCTTTAAGATAAATAAAATTTATAATAATAATAATAATAATCATTTAATTTTAACTTTAAGGTCACGACGAAGCTGGATACTTATCTTAGTGTTTATATACCTTGGGTATATAATATTAATCCCTTGGGTTTAATGTTATTCCCTTGGTTATATAAAACCTTGGGTATTTAGTATTAATCTCCTATATTTATTATCCATTTGGGTTTATATTATCAATCGCTCGGGTTTATTAATCTAAGGGTTCAAATTCCTAGGGTATACTATTATTCATAAAGTTTATAATATTATTCCCGAGGCTTAATATAAATCCCTTGAGTTATAATCATGGTCAACCCTGGTCAATGTCAAATTGAGATGTCTCAATATGAAAATAAACCATGGTCCAATGTCACATTCAGAGAAAGATTGTCTCAATATGAAAATCAACCATGGATAGCCATGGTCAACCATGGTTAGTCATGGTCAATCATTGTCAACCATGGTGAACAATGGTTAACCATGGTGAACCATGGTTAACAATGGTCCAACGTCGCATTGTGACAAATATTGCCTCAATACGAAAATCAATCCGGGTCAACCATGGTTAACGATGCTTCAATGTCATATTGTGCCAAAGATTGTCTCAGTGTGTAAATCAACCATGATCAACCATGTTTATTTTAGCGTTTATAATATTTATCATAGGGTTTATATACCTTGATTTATAATATTTATCTTAGGTTTATCATAGGATTTTCTCAACATAAAAATCAATGATGGTCAACCATGGTCCAATGTCTCATTATGACAAAGATTGTCTCAATATGAAAATCAACCATGGTCAACCATGGTACAATGTCATATAGTGACAAAGGTTGTCTCGACATTAAAACCAATCATGGTCAACCATAGTAAACCATGGTCTAATGTCACATTGTGACAATGATTGTCTGAATATGAAAATCAACCATGGTCAACAATGTTCCAACGTCACATTGTGACAAAGATTATCTCAATATTAAAATCAACCATGGTCAATAACTATGGTCATATTGTGACAAAGATTGTCTCTTGGTCCAACATCACATTGTGACAGCCATGGTCGTCCATGGTCAACCATGTTCCAACGTGACATTGTGACAAAGATTGTCTCAATATGAAAATAACCCATGGTAAATAAATATGGTCACATTATGGAAAATACTGTCTCTTGGTCCAATGCCACATTTTGACAACCATGGTCATCCATCGTCAACGATGTTCGAATGTCGCATTGTGACAAATATTGTCTCAAAATGAACATAAACCATGGTCAAACATATTCAATCATGGTAAACCATGCTCAATAACCATAGTCACACTATGACAAAATTTGTCTCTTGGTCCAACGTGAAATTGTGACAACATGGTCAACCATGGTCCAACGTTGCATTGTGACAAAGATTTTCTCAATATGAAAATCAACCATGATATACCATGGTAAACCATTATCCAACATCGCATTGTGAGAAAGGTTGTCTCAATATAAAAATCAATCATGGTCAACTATAGTCCAACGTTGCATTTTGACAAAGATTTTGTCAATATGAAAATCAACGGTAGTCAACCATGGTCAACCATGTTTATTTTATGGTTTATAATATTTATATTTTGGGTTTAATAATATTCCCTTTGTTTTATAATCCCTTGGTTTTTAGTATTAATCCCTTTGGTCTACATAGTTATCTTAAGGTTTATATACCTTGGGTTTATAATATTAATCCCTTGGGTTTAATATTATTCCCTTGGGTTTATAATACCTTGGGGTTTTAGAAATAATCCCTTGGGTATATAATATCAATCTATTAGGTTTATCAATCTAAGGGTTCATATTACTGGGGTATAATATTATTCATAGCGTCTATAATATTAATCCTAAGATTTAATATAAATCCCTTGGGTTTATAATCACGGTGAGCCATGCATAACGATGCTCCAATTTCATATTGTGACAAAGATTGTCTCAATATGAAAATCAACCATGGTCAAATATTGCATTGCGACAAAGACTATCTCAAGATGAAAATCAACCATTTTAAACATGGTCAAACATGTTTATTTTAGGGTTTATAGTATTTATCTTAGGTTTTATATACCTAGGGTTTATAACATTAATCCCTTTGGTTTAATATTACTCCTTTGTGTCCATAATCCCTTGAGTATTAATATTAATCCCTTGGTTTATTATTCCCTTCAGTTTATAATATTAATACGTTAGGTTTATTAATCTAAGGGTTCATTTTACTAGGGTGTAATATTATTCATAAGGTATATAATATAAATCCTTGCATTTGATATAAATCTCTTGCATTTATAACCATGGTTAACCATAGTCAACCATGGTCCAATGTCACATTGTGACAAAGATTTTCTCAATACGAAAATAAACCATGGTCCAACGTGTAAATGTAACAAATATTTCCTAGATAAGAAAATCAATCATGCTAAACCATGATCAAACATGGTCTAATGTCGCTTTGTGAAAAAGATTGTCTTAATATGAAAATGAACAATGGTAAACCACAATCATCCATGTATATTTAGGGTTTATAATATTTATCTTAGGGTTTATATACCTTGCATTTATAATATGGTTCCCTTTGGTTTATAATACCTTGGGGTTTTAGAATTAATCCCTTGGGTTTATTATTTCCTTTAATTTATAATAGCAATCCCTTTTGTTCATTACCTTAAGGGTTAACATTCATAGGGTATAATACTATTAATAAGGTTTATAATATTAATCCCAATGTTGAATATAAATCCCTTGCAATTAAAATCAAGGTCAACCATGGTCTAATGTCACATTGTGCCAAATATTGTCTCAATATGAAAATCAACCATGGTCTAATGTTGCATTGCGACAAATACTATCTTAGTATGAAAATCAATGATGGTAAACCATGTTTATTTTAGGGTTCAAAAAATTCCTATTAGGATATTTATACCTTGTGTTTATAATATTTATCCATTGGGTTTAATATTATTCCCTTGGGTTTTTAGTGTTAACCCCCTCGGTTTATTATTCTAAGGTATCATATTCGTAGCGTATAATATTAGTCATAGGGTTTATAATATTAATATTTGGGTTTAATATAAATCTATTGGGCTTAGAATCATGGTGAACGATGGTCCAACGTTATATTGTGACAAAGATTTTCTGAATATGAAAACTAACCAATGTTGCATTGTGGCAAGGATTGTCTCAATATGAAAATCAACCATGGTCAAGCATGTTCCAACATTTTATAGTGTCAAAGCTTGTCTAATATGAACATCAACCATGGTCAACCATGGTCAATAACCATGGTGACATTGTGACAAAGATTGTCTCTTGTTCCAACGTCACATTGTGACAACCATGGTGGAACATCCCATTGTGACAAACATTTTCTCAATATGAAAATCAACCATGGCCAACCATTTTCTAACGTCGCATTGTGCCAAAGGTTGTGTCAGTATGAAAATCAATCATGGTCAACCATAGTCCAACGTTGCATTGTGACAAATATTTTGTAAACACGAAAATCAATCGTTGTTAACCATGGTCAACCATGCTTATTTTAGGGTTTATATACCTTGGGTTTATAATATTTATCCCTTGGGTTTAGAATCTCTTGGGTTTTTGTTATTAATCCTTTGGGTTTATAATATTAATCTTAGGGCTTATATACCTTGGGTTTATAATATTAATCCCTTGGCTTTAATATTATTCCCTTAGGTTTATAATACCTTGGGGTTTAGAATTAATCCCTTGGGTTTATCAATCTAAGGGTTCATATCCCTTGGTTTTATCAATCCCTTGGTCCAACGCCACATTGTGACAACCATGGTCATCCATGGTCAACCATGGTACAACGTCACATTATGACAAAGATTCTCTCAATATGAAAATCAAGCATGGTCAACCATGGCCAACCATTGTATAACATCACATTGTGCCAAAGGTTGTCTCAACATGAAAATAAATCATGGTCAACCATCGTCCAACGTCGCATTTTCACAAAAAATGTGTCAATATGAAAATCAACCATGGTCAACCATGTTTATTTTAGGCTTTGTAATATTTATCTTATAGTTTATATACATTTGGTTTATAATATTTATCCCTTGGGTTTATTATTCCCTTGGATTTATAATACCTCAGGGTTTTAGAATTAATCCCTTGAGCTTATAATATCAATCCCTTGGGTTTATCAATCTAAGGGTTAATATTCCTAGGGTATAATATTTTTCATAAAGTTTATAATATTAATCCTAGAGTTTAATATAGATCCCTTGGGTTTATAGTCATGGTCAACCATGCGCAACCATCGTCCAATGTCACATTGTGACAAATATTGTATCAATATGAAAATAAATCATGGTCAAATGTAGCATTATGACAAACATCATATCAATATGAAAATCAACCATGGTAAAAATTCGTCAACCATGTTTATTTTCGGGTTTATAATATTTATCCTAGGGTGTATATACATTGTATTTATAATATTTATCCCTTGGGTTTAATATTCTTCCCTTGGGATTTTAGTGTTAATCCCTTGGGTTTATTATTCGTCTGGGTTTATAATATCAATTCCTTTAGGTTTATTAATATAAGGGTTCATATTCCTAGGGTATAATATTATTCAAATGGTTTATAATATTAGTATTTGGGTTTAATATAAATATATTGGGTTTATAATCATAGTTAATCATGGTCTAACTTCATATTGTTACAAATATTTTCTCAATATGAAAATAAACCATGGTCCAATGTCACATTCTTACAATGACTGTCAGAATATGAAAATAAATAATTATCAACCATGGCCCAACATCGCATTGTGACAAATATTGTCTCAATATGAAAATCAACCATGGTCAACCATGATTGTTTTAGGGCTTATAATATTTATCTTAGGGTTTATATACATTGAGTTTATAATAATGATCCATTGGATTTAATATTGTTTCCTTAGGTTACTTGTCAATATATTGCGGTGCCTCAGGGCTTTTAGGTGACAAAATTCTATACATGGGAATGCTTTGAGGGTGGGTGCATGACACCTATAGCCACTTTCAAGTTTGAGAGGTCTCCTAAGAGGAACAGGGGGCAGTTCTCTAGTTGGTTGTCATGTTTCAGTGAATTCGAGAGGTTGGAGCCTCCTTGGGTAGTCGTAAGTTTAGAGAAAGCTTAGGAGTGGAAATAGATAAGTGTTTTAGATTGTGGGTGTGTAATTTCCTGAGGGAGAGAAGGGAGTGCCTGGGAGTGTGGGAGCCTGAGGCTGTTTTTTCAGAAGGAATGAAACGACAACGACAGAGGCCCTGTCATTGGGGCGGCGAGTGTGGGCGTGCCGACAACAGACGTGTTGTTGCCTCTTCCTCTAATGACACTCATTCAACTAGCCTAGATAGGGATGAGGGGCATGCTCATATTTTGCATGAGCCACTTGGCCATGTAGTCTAGGCTAACATATTAGATTCCATTGTTGAAAAATTACAGAGGATTTAGGCCAACATGGACATCCTCCGGGACCACATGTATGAGGATCACAACAAATATGTTTCCTACTTGAATGACATCCAATTCATCCAAGAGAAAATTCTGGAGAAACTACCTCATGTCTGACGCTGGCATCGTAAAATTAATGATCGTCTGCATGAAATTGAAGAGCATCTGAAGCACATTGAATTTCACTAGCATGACCAGCAAATGCAAAGGGACCAACCAACTCATATAGACATGCATCCACCACGACCACCACCTTGATATGCATACACTAGGTTGTGTCTTAATTTTGGTTTTTTTTTGGCTTGTATGGCCCAGAAGCCCTCCAGAAATAAGGTGTGAATTGAGAAATCTTATGTTGTATATTCCAGCTCTCATGTCAACAAATTCAGTCAGAGTGATGCAAGATGAGTTGATTACCAAAGATGTGTACTTTTCTTGGCTTCAGTAATATAACATTTTTGTTTTGATCAACAAAAAAAATTAGTGTTTCCTTGGGTTTATAATATCTTGGGTTTGTAGTATAAATCCCTTGAGTTTATTATTTCCCTGGGTTTATACTAACAATCTCTCGGTTTTATTAATTTAAGGGTTCATATTTGTAGAGTATAATGTTATTCATAAGGTTTTAATATTAGTCCTTGGGTTAAATATAAATCTTTCAGTTTAATTAATTAATATAAATTATAAAAAAACCACAATATTTATATTAATAAAAAAATAAAAATAATATTTATATTAATAAAACAATATTAATAAATATTAATAATAATTTTATTATTATTATGATTTATTAATTAATTTTGAATTATTTATTAATAATTAATTAATTATTTAATGAATGAATTAATAATGAATGAATTGAAAATTAATTATTAAATTAATTAACATAATTTATATTAATAAATATATTTAACCATATTAATAACAATATTCATATTAATACAACAATATTAATAAATAATAATAATACTTAGTTATTTATTTATTTATTAATTATGAATGAATTATTATTAATATTTATTGATTAATAATACTATTGAATTGATCTTAATTGCTAAAGTGATTTTCCAACGGCTCGAGCGACGGGGTAGCAGGCGGAGCTAGGGTTTCGTCGGCGGGTCGGCCACACGATAGCAGGGGATCAGGGTCGGCTGCTTCTCAGGTAGAGGGGTGCATCGAGGGCGGAGTCCTGAGCAGCAGGACAAATCTTGATGACCAGACCTCTTCCTTCGCATCTACGGGAGCATACCAACCTGTGAAACAACGAACAAGGATACTGACCCAAAGGAATGGGGATGGAGGCAGGGAGGGGAGAGATCCCCTCCTACAAAGAAGTAATAACAGGCGAAGCAAGGAAAGAAAGGAAAGATGAAGGAGATCGAACCACTGTAGGAGAGACTTCAGAAGCTGGAGCACAAAGACGAGCAGGAATACAAAGCAAATGCCTACCACGTTCAACGAACACACCAAGGTTCATAATCCCGCCCAATAAATTAGAAAACTACAGAACCTATATGAGAGATTATGCTTTGATTTGTAAATTCATAGGTTACTGGCCAGCTGAGAAAGACCTTATGAGGTGGATCAATCTGAAATGGAAACCAAAAGGCCATGTAGAGGTCAAGTTGGGAGCGAAGGGGTTTTTCACGGTCATATTTTCTAATCTAGAAGATAGGACTCGGATATTTGAGGAAGGACCCTACTTCATGAATAATGCGGGGCTGTTCATGAGACACTGGGTCGAATGCTACAACCCCGACAAGGAAAAACTATTAGCTGTTCCAATCTGGATAAGACTCTTTGGCCTACCATCAGAATTCTGGAATCCGGATATCCTTAAAGGTATCGGAAACTCAATAGGATCGTTTGTTAAAGTGGCAGAATCAACTAAGCGCGGCAAATACAATACCTATGCTAGAATATGTGCCTACATGAACATAACTGAACCTCTTCCAGAATCTATTGAACTGGAATATCATGACGAGATATGGAAGCAAACCATAGATTACGAACATATCCCATTCCGTTGTAGAAGATGCCACGAGTATGGCCATTTAGTCAGAGACTGCCCCATAACACTAGCTGAAAAAGAGAGGGAAGCAGAGATCACAAGGAAAACTGCAACAAGGCCAACAGAGGGAGAAGAAGAGGAATTCAGAGAAGTACAAAGGAGGAGAAGAGGAGGAAATAAAAGGATGCCGATGGCGAAACAAAAGGAGCCTCAGAAAACTGAAACACAAAACAAGTTTACAGTCCTACAGGAGGAAGATCTTGAGACAGAGGTTAGCGAGGAAGAAGAAGTGGAAGAAATGGAGATAACTGGAGAAAAGGCAAGCAAAGGAAAAGATAAAAGGGATAAAGAACAGAGTACTGAAAACCTAAGCGAAACCCAAGAAGACCAAGGAGAAATGGAGATAGACACACAGAGCATGAAAGGAGAAGAGGAAGAACAAGAAATGGCAAAACTGATACAAGAATGGAGGAGGCTAGATGATAGATTCATCCCAGAAGAACAGAAACAGAGGTATAAGGAAGCTTTTCAAAGATACAAGGAAAAAAAAGGAATTACAGGTGAGAGGGAAAGTCAGAAAACAGAGAAATCAGATGTGGGAGCGGGCAGCGCTGGCAAAGTCGGGAAAAAGCGTGGGAGGAAACCTATTAGTGAAGCAATACAAGATGTAGGAGAGGCGCTTGTAAGTTCAGGAAGAGTGATACCCCTTTCAGAGGTATTCCAAACCCCCCGAAAACTGTTAAGATGATAATCACAACCTGGAATATAAGAGGCCTCAATAGCAGAGGCAAACAAAGGTATCTAAATGAGAGACTGAAAAAAGAAAAACCCAGTATAATGATAGTACAAGAAACCAAAGTAAGTACTGAGAAGATGAGAGAAATTTTAAACAGAAACAGAAATAGGTATGATATGATGGGACAAGATGCTATTGGAAGCGCTGGCGGATTGGTAATAATTTGGAATCCAGAAGAAATACAGTTCAGTAACTGGATGAGTTTCCCAAGAATTCTAACAGGAACAGCTCACATACTAGGAACGACAGAGGAGGTCATTGTTACAGGGGTGTATGGCCCGCACATCCAGAATGAAAAGGAAAACTTCCTACAGAACTTAAAGGCATTAAGATGCCTGATGCCAGGAAAACAGTGGATAATCGGTGGGGATTTTAACATGATTAAAGCCACAGGGGAAAAACGAGGAGGAATAAGGAGACTGGATAAGGTTTCGGAACAATTTGGAGACTTAATAAGAGAACAAAAACTGATTGATATCCAGACCATAAATGGAAATCACACTTGGAACAATCGAAGGGGAGGAGCTAATCAAATAGCTTCGCGCCTCGACAGATTCTTAATCTCAGAACAAATAATGATAAAGGATGTATTCATTGAAGCATCAATCCTACCTGTTGCAGGATCGGACCATTGGCCAATCAAACTAGAAATAGACCTAAAGCAAAGGCCCCCCAACAAACCCTTCAGATTTGAAGCCTTTTGGCTAAGAAATGAAGGATTGATGGAAAAATTAGAAGAATGGTGGCGAACGAGTGAACAAAGGGGCAAAAACAAGATGCATACTTTTCAACTCAAACTGAAGGAAATGAAGACCAAATTAAAGAAATGGAACAAAGAAGAATTCGGGAATATTATAGAGGAAAAAAAGAAATTGGAACAGAAAATGGAAGATCTACAACAAATGGACATCTTAGAAGGTATACAGGAAGAGAGAACAAAAGAAGAAGGAATGATTCTAAATCAGCTTGAGGAAAGAAGGAAACAAGAGGAAATTTTATGGAAACAGAAATCAAGGGTTCAATGGCTCAGGGAGGGCGAAAGGAACACTAAGTTCTTCCACAAAGCCATGGTCCAACACCGCCAAGGAAACAGAATATTCTCAATAAAAAACAAAGAAGGACAAAGAGTTCTTCAGCAGGAAGAGATTGAGAAAGTGCTAGTGAACCACTTCAAAGATATATTGAAGGAACCACAATCGAATAGAACAGAGGCCATAGCCAAGATAAGCAGAGAAATACCACAAATAGTGACAAGAGACCAAAATCAGGCTCTAATGAGGAAGATTACTAAGGAGGAAGTGGAGGAGATTGTCAAAAATATGAAGCGAAATAAAGCTCCTGGACCAGACGGGTATACGGTTGAATTCTTCCAAGCTGGGTGGCACTTTATTGCTGATGAAGTAGTGGATGTTGTAGAGGAAGCAAGGATAAATCAAAGAATATGGCCAGGAATAAATGCTACCCTTTTGTCTCTTATTCCAAAAACTAATCAGGCAGACCAGGCAGAAGGATTCAGACCCATAGCCCTCTGTAATGTCATTTATAAGATTGTGGCGTCCATAGTAGCTCAAAGACTGAAACTCATCCTTCCAAGCATTATTTCTCCAGAGCAAACCGGGTTTGTTGAAGGGAGACAGATCTTGGACGGGCTAGTGGTGGCTCAAGAAGTAATTCACACATTGAAAACAAAAAAAGAAAAAGGCATGCTGATCAAATTAGACCTATCAAAGGCCTATGATAGGCTAAGCTGGAAATACTTAACAGTGATCCTTAAAGCTTTCGGATTTTGTGACAGATGGGTAAATTGGGTGCTAAGCATGATCTCTACACCGAATTTCTCCATTCTGCTAAATGGAGCGCCTACAGCAACATTCAATGCAACTAGAGGCCTCAGACAAGGGGACCCTCTATCTCCCTTTCTTTTCATCATTGCAGCAGAAGGTTTAGGTAGATATATCAAAAAAGAATTAAGGGACAGAAACATTCAAGGGCTAAGATTATGGGGCAATCGAACCACTGTCACCCACCAACAGTTTGTGGACGACATAATGATATACTGCAAAGCAACCCTGCGAGAAGTGAAAAGGATAAAGAAAATCCTTGAGGTATTTATGGAAGGCACAGGGATGGAGGTCAATAATGAGAAATCCAGAACTTTCTTCTTCAACATAGCGGAACCTATACAGAATCATCTAACCAGAGTCCTGGGATATCGGAAAGGAGAGCTCCCGACCAAATATTTAGGCACAATGCTAGACTCCTCTTCCCTCAGGATAGGGAACTGGAAAAATATCCTTGAGAAAATCAAGAAGAGAATGGAAAATTGGACTTTCAGAGCTCTGAACTTAGCAGCAAGGGTGGTTCTTCTTAAAGCCACCATCCAGGCAATACCGATATACTCCCTATCAGTGATGAACGCTCCTAAAGGAATATGTAACAAACTTGTCGAGATGTACAGGAAATTTCTATGGGGGGGGCCGAAGCAAGAAAAGAAGTGGGCCCTTTGTTCTTGGGAGAGCCTAACCAAACCTAAGGAAAAGGGAGGTTTAGGCCTCAGAGACCCAGGGATTTTAAATCAGGTGTTAGCAGCCAAGCTACGCTGGAGATGGTTACAAGGAGGACAGGATCTGTGGAAGGAAATTTGGACAATTAAATATAATATGCCCAACAATCCGGAAGAAATTATCAGGAAGCAGGACATGCCTCGAGGATCAGATATTTGGAACTTATCCATTCAAAACAGGGACTTAGTGGATAGCAATATATTCTGGGAAATCAAAGGGGGACAGACAGCAAGGTTTTGGGATGAAGCCTGGCAACAACGAGGAAAAATGGTGAATCTTCCAGGTATGCAAGAACTCCAAAGAATAGGGATGCACAGAAACCTGATCACGGTTAACGATTACTGGTTTGATGAGCAAGACAATGAGGAGTGGCGACACTGGAAACCTTTGGAGGAATGGGAAAGGAGTCCAACTGAAGAACAAAGAACAACCTTTAAAAAGGAAATGGACTCTAGGAAAATAAAGAACAGAGAAGGTAGAGACATACTCCGTTGGGGCAAAGAAACAAAAGGGATATTTACTATAAAGGAGGCCTACAAAACAAAAACCCATCAAGATCAGGGAGAGGAAGACCAAATCTGGAAAAAGATCTGGAGAACCAAATGGTGGCCAAAGGTTAAATTATTCGCCTGGTTGGTAGGTAGAAAGAGAATTCTAACGTGGGATAGAATCCATAAAATAGGTTTTTCTGGTCCATCCAGATGTCATCTTTGTGAATCGGCTTTAGAAGAGCAGGAACATATCCTTAACGGCTGTAGTGTGGCACAATTTCAATGGGGAAAAACGTTAAATCTCTTCTCCACAACAAACAGAAATCCAAATGACATAATTCAAACTATAACGGATTGGGGAGAAGGTAAATTCCATAGCAAAATAGTTAGAAAAGCGTGGAGTGTTACTGCGGGTTTTAACATCTGGAATTTGTGGAAGGAGAGAAACAATCGCATATTCAGAGGGAAGGAAACAGGGCCAGAGGAGGTGTGGAAGCATACGCTAAGTCAAATTCGGGAATCAATTTTAGCAGAGAACTGGGATGATGAGGACTGGAAAACATCGGAAGCAGAGACAGCAATATTAAAGAAACTGAACCTAGAGCAGGGAATGATATATCATCGGGGAACCAAACAGAGACAACCTTTAGCTAATCAAAGCAGGACAGTGTTTAGAAAGCCTCCAAGTGGGTTTGTGAAACTCAATTTTGATGGTGCTGCAAAAGGAAACCCGGGTCCAGCGGGGTTCGACGGAATCTTCAGAAATGAGCAGGGGGAAACAGAGTGGATATATGTGGAAAATGGAGGCACTATGACCAATAATGAGGCAGAGTTTATGGCTGTCTACCAAGGTCTTAAAATTGCCAGACGAAATGCATACAGGAAGGTCGAAATCGAGGGAGACTCCACCCTGGTCATCGAGACGATCCGGAAACTAATTCAAGGGAAGACTTGGGAGAAAGTGGTGACAAGCTGGAGGAGTGCCAGCATAGTCAGGGACATTGGAGAGATGCTAACAGGTATTGATTATAAAATAACTGCGCATGTCCGAAGGGAGGGTAATAGACCCGCTGATTGCTTGGCAAATTGGGGGTGCAAGGAACCAACGGATAAAATAGATGACAGCTGGACAACCCAATCCACGTTGGCGAAATGGGAAGGATTAAGGCAGCTGCTTGGCAGTGATATCAATGATGCAGGACAAGGATAATCTTTACCCCGCGTGGATCGGGCAAGGGAGTAATTGGCAAGAGCAGGCGGAAAATCGGAGAAGACAAAAGGACAGCACATTCAAATTACGGACAACAAGAATTAATGATTTGGCAGCAAGACAGGGACGACGCCCAAAGCAAAAAACAATTCCCATGAAAACAGACATCATGCGAAGTAAAGACGCAAGACGAAGCGGGAAGAAATCCCATCATTCAAGCAAAGGTGGCGAGATAAGTATAAGGGGCAGCAAAGGAAGAAGAACAGGCATTGTTAGCACGAGAGAGTTGGAGAAAACAGAGGAATTCTGGAAGAGAGATAGTAACCAGCGACCCCAAAAACCGACAATGAGTGACCGGAAGAGGTTAGCGAGCCAAAAAGGAAAGGAAGCGGTAGAGGGAAGGTACCCGGAGCAAGACTGTGTGAGAATTGACATAGAGAGTTCTGAGGAGATGGATTACATGCAAGAAGAAGCCTGCAAGGGGAAACAGTTCGATTCGGGCCAGAGCAGCAGGGGACCGAGGCATGGTAGCAAAGAAGGCGGGCGGAAGAGGCAGGAGTAGGGGGGAAGAGGTCATACCTGGCAACAAACAAGCGCGGATGAAGGTAACAGGCCACCGACCAGGAGAAGGAGGGGTAACAGGACGACCAGCACAGCAATGCAAGCAGCGGAACAAGCATACAACATGGAGACCAATGCGGACATCAGAAACATTATGGACGCGATGGAGGCGAGGGTCTTAGAAGAGCCCTCGGACCCGGAAATGAACGAGTGGGCCTCTCAACTGCCAGACCCTGGCAACACGAGAGGCAGGCTAACGATGTATCGCCGAGCCCTGCACACATATTGGGTCCTCAAACACCTCCTCGCCAAAGCTCTGGAGCAGGTGGCGTCAGAAATGCTGGAGATAGCGCAAGCTTCTGCAATTGCAAAACAGGAAGCTGCAAGTATGGGGGAGCTGGTGCGACAGCAGATTGATCTCCTCAAAGAAATTAAAACAATGCTGATGGAGATGAAGAAAGACCGAGACAACAACGCAAGGGACCGTGGATTCGCAGAGGATTAAGAGGCTGGTTTCCTGTTTCTTCTCCTGTTTTAAAAATCAATATTTTGTATTTGGGTCTATAGTAGATATGAAAAGTTTTCTGGGTCTATAATAGATATGATTAGGAATCTAGGCAGGTACAGTAGGACTGAGAAAATCTGGTTCACCTTTTGGACAATTGGGGGAAAGAGGTGTGTTAGTCTTGTGATAGTAAACAATGTTCGAAATGATAACTGAATTGAGTCTTGGAAGGTTAGGAGCCAACAGATCTGGTTTCCCCTCGGGGCAGATTGAGGCTCCTCTGTTTTGTACTATATATGTTCATAATTAATAGATCTACCGCAGCTTACAAAAAAAAATAATACTATTGAATTTATTTAATAATAATAATGTGGTTGTGCATGTGATTGATATAAGCTTTGGGCATATATCAACCACATTTATTAATGTGGTTGTGCTAGTTTACCTTCTTTGATGACGAATTAAAAATTTAAATAACAGATTTGATCTGAATGTCCATCGTATCATTTCAATCTTAGTGAGATTCGTTGCAATCCACAACTAAAAAATCATTTCCATTTTGGTTTCGATAGATGAATGCCTTAATAGATATGGACAAGCTATGGCAACATGTGCTCCATTTTGGTTTTGTTGTCATTGTGTTTAATCTTCGTCATACTCCATCACCCTATTAATGAAATCGATGTATGTTCTACATAGATTTGAATGCAACGAAAGCTCCTGGGATCAATCGCCTTGCCTTTTCTTTCTTGTGATCTCTCCTTCATAACCATGAAAGTTTTTTTTCTCCTCGTGTTCACTTCAATAGGAAAATCATTGGCTAGGGATATGCTTATTTTGTTTGGTCGAGGATGGAAATTTGCTTGTGGAAGAAGTCATGCAGAAACATTGGAGTTTACATGTCTTGGATGTGAAAATGATTCAAAAAGAAGCCTTGAATTTTGAGAAGAATTTATATTCTTCTATGTAAATAAATTGTATTTTCAAAGCTGATATATTTTATTAGTTTTAGAACTAGATATTCATAGTTTTAGCAAAACTATTTATATGTGAGATTTTGTTCATAAAGAAAAAAGTTAATCTACCTTGAAAAGCATGAGAGATTCTAAGGATAGATTGATTAAATTTAGAATTTATGGAAATATGGTTTATGGAGTGATTAATGGATGATTTATGAAGTGATTTTAGGGTTTAGGAAAAGTTGATATATGGATTGATTTATAGGTGATTTAAGTAGTGCTTTTAGGATTTAGAAAAACTATTTCATTTCTTAATTCTACTTATTATAACCTTACGAGCAATGAGAGAATGGCCAAATCAATGTGAAAATTGGAGAGAAACAAATGGCTTTGAGTATTTTGTTTTGTTAATGTAATGAAGTGTCATAACTTTTGTGTATGAAGTGTCTATGTACATGATCATTGAAGATTCTTAAACTATGGAACTAGTAGAATTAAGTTCCTATGTTTGTGAATTGGGAAGAGAAATCTTATTGAATGTTTAGTGAAATTAAATTTACTGAATGTGTTAAATGATGGAGACCAAGAATCATTGGTTAAAATGAGAGATTTTCAGTTAAATTCCTTGTGAATTTTGTATTTAATTTAGTTATGGGTTATGTTGAGATCGTATGGAGATCCTAAGTAGAGACCAGGAAGATGTATTGAATTTAATTCTGGGTTATGTTGAGATCGTATGGAGATCCTAAGTAGAGACCAGGAAGATGAGTCGTAGCAGGAAGCTATCAAGTGGTATTAGAGCACAAAAGATCCCTACATGTCGTCTAGAGGATAAGTAGTGGAAGAAGGTACAAGGGATTGAAGATCTGGTAAGATATTTGTCTTCTTTGTGTAGGTGACAGCAAAGGAAGGTGAGAATATTTGTGATAGCCTAGAGAAAAGAGTGCCTGAAGGTTTCCAAAGAAGACAACCAGCATGATGAAAGAACCCTAAACTCAGGAGAAATTTTGGTGAGATATTGTGTAGCAAGTTGGAGACTTGTTATTCCATAGGCGTGTTGCAACTCACAAGTTGAATTTTTTATGAGAAGACCATAAAGCATATGTGAAGGAGGTCATAAATTTTTGTACCTTGGGATTCTTATAGGGAACCATCAGTCCATCCTCTGAAAAACCAACAAGAATGAGCTATGGAAAACATAACTGTCAAAAGGTAGGATAATATCTATTTTGTAAAAGATTAAAAGCGTGAAAAATCAAATTCGTGTGGAATCTTAGAAATTCGTTGAGAGCTTTGTGGAGAAAATCATGTTGAGATCTTTATGGAGAAGATCGTGGATTTTGAAATAATCCATGATATTGTAATTTTATAATATAAATTGCAAACATGTGTTTGTATGGACAGCGAACATTAGAATGAATATCTCGCTAACCAAGGCGCCAATAGATGCTATGTAATAGTATAGTGGGTTTAGTTAATCAAATTTGATTTCTGGTTTATGTAATTCTATGTATGTGAATAATGGGTTGATGTTTTGATGGCTTGATGGAGAGATAGTTTGAATTTGTTTGATGGATTAACGCCGCATGTAACGACTATGTGAGTCGAACATGAATTAATATTGCATGAATATATAGGACAAAGTGCCCAACAAAAAAGCATAGTAGACCCATAACCCACAAGTACAAGATCAAACGCACAGCCAACAAAAAAAATCATAATGGAACCATACCCACAACTCCACTGCCCAACAAAAAAGCGTAGTGGACCCATACCCAAGTCCACTGAAAATATTGAAAATGATAAACCCTAATTTTGTTTTCACCAAAACCGACATCTATATATAGATGGAGATAATCCAAGACCGACGTGTGTGTATATATATATATATTCATTCGTCACAGTTCTGCATTTGATTTCTTTGTGGCCTCTCTATGGGTAACCCATTTTACATTTCACACCCATCATAGAAAAACTAAAAGATGTTATATATATATATATGAATTAACATCAAAAGTGGTCAACAGTCAGAACTAAGAGATAAATTGAAGTTTTTAAATCCTGCGTTAGTGACTACCTTCTCGCAAATCTGGAGAAGTAATAGGACTTGCAACATACATCAAGAAATATCAGATATTGGGATTATATCGTAAAGTTTGTTTGTTTTTTTCGTGACTTGCTTTGAACATTCATTGTATTCAGGTTTTTCAACAATGTGTAGATTCACGATATTTATTTAATGGTGAAGGGAGATCATTCCAGGTATACTAGTCATGGTAGCCAACAAAACCTCTCCGTTCCCTTAGTGTTATAGCTCTAAAATTTCAATCCAATTTTTTTTATAAAATCAGATAATTATTATTTTAAATGATCTGTATCATTATTTTAAATGATAGATAATTATTATTCTAAATTATCTGTATCATTATTCTAAGTGATTTGTATCATATGTATCGTTCTTTCCAAATAAATACAAAATTACAACGCAAATTAAAAATCCTTCTAAAGATGACCATGATTAACATTCAAATTTAAATAAAACATCCCACAAAACATTCATCGAAAGAACTAAAACAAAACATCCATCCGAGGATTTGCCTTATCAGGACAAAGTAACTGTGCCAAGTGCAAATTGACAGGATAAAATCATTTTAATTCTTTATAACAATTTGTTACTTTTTATGACTATTTCTTATTTCTTATTATAATAGTATGTAGACAAAATTTCATTAGATGGTTATCTTATTTATGATAAGCGATGGCTTCTTGGGAAATAAATAAGATAAGTGGCTAAGATAAGTGGCTTAGTGAGTGGTCGAAAACGACCTGAAATTCATTCAAGTGCGAAAAACCAGTTATCGTTATGTCGCCCACCATGCATAACACAGAGGGAATAAGCCTTTGGGCCCGTCATTTGAGTCTCTTTTCGGACGTTATGCTGACCAAATCTTTGATTTACCCTCGAATTGTTTCTTCATGTCTGAGACATCAGGTTGATTGCCTTTTCAGAGGTTTGTATTCATATTTGGGATTAGCTATTTGTATTCATCTTTGGGATTGGCTAATTCTTTAGAGTTACAAATCAATATGGCCTGCCCACCCTAATTATTTAGGGGAACTATTTAAGTTTTCTCTTGAACCACTTATTTCTTCTCTTGAGCCATCTACCTTGGGGCGCAAGTGAAAATACTAATGCATTCAGAAGGGCAAGGAAAACCAATAACTACCTAGAGCTGGGAGGCTGAGAACCATTTATTAATTATATAATTATTATGGTTATAATTTAAATAATAATAATAATAATTATTATAATTGTTATGATAACTATATGAGCATATTACTTAATAATACGTAATATATATTATAAATATATTAATATAATAATTTATTTTATATTTATATTTATTTTTATTAATATTAAATTAATATTATTTAATGTATACATTTTATAATTATAGTTAACAATAGTTTACCATAGTTAATTTTAGTAATCTATAATTAGACTTAGTTATCATGGTTTACTGTGTTGACTTAGTTTTACTAGATTGACCTAGATTTAATACATTGAAAGTTTATTAGGTTTAATATTAAACACTAACAAACATGGCCAACAATGTTCACCCATAGTAAATATATCCTATGGTATACAACATTATAGTCAACCATTGGTATCCTTAACCTTTGATCTAGGTTTACTAATTTGACCTATATATATTAGGTTGACTTAGGTTTATTAGGTCTAATAATAATATTCAAGAATGTCGCCCCATAGTGAACCACATTTCACCATATTTAACCATTGTCAACCTTTATTCATCCATAGTTAACCTTAGTCATCTTTAGACAAGCTTTGTAAGTCATATTCAACTATAGTTAACCCTCGTTGACCATAATCAACCATAGTCATCCTTAGTCAACAATGATCAACCATAGTGAACTTTAATCAACTCTAATCAAGGATTAAAAAAATTTAATAACAATAATATCACTTTTAATAAGATATATTATTAATATTATTATTAATGATAATGTTAAGATTTATATTTTACAATATTTGAGATTTATTTAATATTTTAGTTTCAAAACATTTAAGAGTACTATGGATATTAATACTAAGATTTATGAATAAGGTTTATATTTAACAAGGTTTAAGGTTTGTATGAGATATGGTTTAACGATTAATTAATATTTAAGTTTTTTCAATATTTAATTTTTACTATAATTTCTATAACTATTTTCAAGAGTGACAATATATTTAATATTATTTTTAAGAGTGCCAACATATTTAATATGACAAAAAACTTTGTCTAAATATGACAAATAAGAAATCAATGTTACAATGTCACAAGCAAAAAATCAATGTCACATTGTGACAAAGAAGAAAATCAACATCTCAATATAACAAATCAAAATAAACATCACAAGGTGATGGAAAAAAATCTCACACTGCAACGAACAAATAATAATCTCACAACATGATGATATAGTTAAACACAGTCAACATTTATATAGTTAATCATAGTTAATAATAGTTATCCTTAGCGAAGCTTAGTAAATATACTCAACTATAGCTAACCCTGGTTGACCATAATCAATCCTAGTCACCATTAATAAACCATGATCAACCATAGTCAACTTTAGTCAGCCTCAACAAGGATTATTAATAATAATAATAAGGTATATGTTGGGAACAATACTGGGGGGGGGTGATGAACCAGTATTTAAAACTCATTAAAACCTTTTTTTTTCTTACTCATTTATTTGTACGTGATTTACTAAAAGAAACATGCGTATGTACATCATTGTTATGAAGATAACTAGCGTATATCTAATTAAATTACTTTTTCAGTTAATTCGTCATCTGTTTAACTTAAAATAGTGTATTAATACTTCAATAGGCATTAATTAAATAGTAACCATGTGCATTAAGATTAGAATAAACCATCAAACATAGGAAACAAATCAACAAACATGAACACTAGGACTTTTAGATGGAAACCCAATGTGGGAAAAAACCATGGTTGTTGTCGTCTTTGTCTTAACCTTTTATTATAATGAAAAACGTCTTAAAATATTGTACTAGCACAAACTCATACCAAAACATAAGCACCCACCTGCAGAAGGCTACGACTTTCTCTCGTTCTTCAGCACCCACTGGAAAGGAACTCCAACCCCTTCATCTCGTTTACCAACACCCACCAAAAGGGATCTCCTACCACTTGTTCTTTTACTAGCTACCACTAGAAGGAAGCTTTGACTCCCTTACTTAAGGCTCCAACCCTCAGCACCTTCGTGGACCACATTTCATAAATTTTCACATTGGATCCACCTGATACAAAACATCACAACATGTAGGCCACTTTTCATCAAATTTTTAAATTGGACCCACTACCATCATTTAATCCCAATACCAAATATCAAAACTACAATTAATCACTGCAACAAATCACTCAATCATTGAGCCAATTGAATCAACCAATCACTGAACCAACTCAGACCCAAATCAATCAATTTATTCTCAAACAACTAAAGAAGTTAGATCATTGTAACCAAAATACCAATATTGAACCCAAACACTTCATCAACTTATTGAACCAACTAAAAACCCTGATCAATAAAATGCCAGAATATATACACTAATTTAGTTCAGCAAATCTGCGTGTATACGCGACTTCCTTTAAGCATACCCGCGTACAAATCTCAAGACATTGAACCCTGAAACTAAATTACTGTCATTCTCAAATAAACTCTGAGTCACACACAGAACCACTGAACCATTCTGAAATAATCATAGATCCATCATTGATCTTCAAACACATACAACTATTACTATCACCACTCTTCAACATACCGATCCACAATCCATACATCTTCAAACACCTCTATTAAGCGAAGATCATCAAGTATGACTTCATTAACATATATCAAAAACATAGCAAGACTGATTAGACTGATCAAACAACTTATTCAGCAAAACCTTAGCTTATATACGTGCTTTCCACAAAACACCTCCGCATGTATACTTGCTTTTCAGGAATTAAACACATGTATCGATCTGAATTGACAAACGACTTACCCACATTAAAGCTATGTATGTACATACCTTTCAGTTTATCAAAATCTCGTACAGATCTGCAATTATTGACTAATAGCTTTGCTGCACATTAGACCTTCATAACAAAAATCCATCCCTTAACATACATAACAAAACATGTGTCAAACATAAATGTTACAGATCAAAACAATCCATTATCAATGTAGTCATTTCAGATCTATTAGATCTGATACATCATCAAATTCCCGAGTGCATACTTAGTTTCAGATCAAGAAATTTATTAGTAGCCCAATATATGCACATTTTCTACAGATCTAAATATTCATGAAATATTCATCACTTGCACACCAAAGTACTTTGATCTTCATCTCCTTATATAGCTTAGCCCTTAGCCAATACCATAGGTCAAAATCACACTAATGCCATTGGTATTCTTTGATGGGATCAATTATTCATTGTTGGGTTCAATACTATGGGTCAATACCATGGTAAAGACCCTTGGTATTTATAATACCATGGTAAATACCCTTGGTATTTAGAATACCATGGTGCAGAAATTGTACGCGACTTTGCATCACGAAACCCGGGTATGCTTCTTCAAACTTCATCTTTACCATTTCTCTCTCTCTAAACTGCTATGTCTTTGACCAAACTCTTTGTCACATGTAGACACATCCTACTAACATATTCATCAAATAGTTTGTGATCAAAATACAACTAATCAATTAGGTTTCCATCAAGGACAACACATTATTCATAATGCCAACAATCTCCCCCTTTGGGCTTGATGGCAACCACTTTAGAGTTTGGTCACAACCACCTATAGATACCTGAAAACACATATGTGGATACACCAATATTTTAAAACACCAAGTTACCCTCCCCCTTTAACATCAAGGGCAAAGGGATGACTCATGTTGAATGAAGGCTTCTCTCTTGAGCGTTGTAGATCTGAGTTATTGAGTATGAACACTGAATATGGACCATGCTCCCCCTGAGCACATGATGAAACTTGTGAAGGATGTGAAATGAAGTACATGACTATATGAATCAATTGGATATGACCTCTCCTATCACCAAGGACTTAAACTTATGTCAACCACCCATTCACAGTGGTGTTACAAACAACATCATATTCCCAAGAAGATGGGATTACATGACTTGACTACAATAGTTCAACCATGACTGAATATTATAATTACATCATAGGTATTTACATGAAATTTACATCAAAATACATATATGACATTTATAACCGTGACGAAAGCCACCTCAAAGAGACCATTACAGTTATCAACAATTATAATACACCATATAGGATCTGCACCATAATCATCTGTCGGCAACAACATGAATGACAACATGCACATTTTTCATCATCAATTTGCAAGATAAGACAATTTAGCTTCAATATCATCAACTTGTGACCAAGTATGCAACATCAACATCATACTATTTTTCCATAGAGATCATCTATCAACTCATCCTCTTGACCTTACCAAATTCAACTTTCTCTTTCCCTTTGTAGGAATAGCCTCAATCAATGTTCATCAAAGAAACATATCTTTTCATGAATCAACTGACATATGTGAGAACCAAGCATATCATCATAAAGATAAGGAAAAGTAGCTTCATTCCATAACATCCTTAATATGTGATTAAGGATTCCATGTCTCCAAGTATCATTTAGCAGATGTCCTCATAAAATCTATAGTAAAATCATTATATTGGCCCATTTTCTTCATGTAAGAAGAAATATCATACCAAAACCACTCCATCAATATGAAATTTAAGTAATCATCCATGAAGGAAACCCATAATCGCAACAAATCATGATGCAGTTAAATAAACTTCAGCAACATGAGTATCATTAATATAAGAAACATTATGTAACAAGAAATTCTCAAGAAAACGTAATGCCAACAATGTATTATTAGAATCATAAAAAATTCTCCCCCTAAACCTGTGCCAACTGTTTAGTGTCATATGTGATCATATCATCTCATATATCAGTAAGGACATCAAAGTATATTCATCAATCGGTTATCTATTAAGGCATCAACAACTTATAAAAATCCAAAATTACTTCTAAATAGCATCAACAGCCTGTAACCATCAATCATCAGAATAAGAAAACCAAATAATAATTTTATGAAGCATATCAGATCATTTTCCTGAGTTTGTCCCACTATTTATTTATCATATAAAAACATACATGATTGTTCAGATTAGAACTCGTGTATATATGTGACTTGTCTTCATAGGATCCTCATACAGAAAGTAAAATAATGAGATTTTATAACCACAACTCCCGCTGATTTTATTTCCAAGAATAAACTTACCATATTGGTTTTTCTTAAGAGACTCCATCTGACTCTTATTTACAGCCATGTGATAAGAGCATCCACTATCTAGGTGTAGGAATTTACAGGGTAAGTTCCTCAGAAAGAACACCAAAAGGACACCGCTCACAACCAGATCTCAAATCAATACACCAGTATTTTTGACGTGGTTAAAACCCTCAAAGAGGGAAACAGTCCATGGCCTGAGCCAACGTGGCCACTTCAGGCAATTTATTAATCAAAGATTGAAAATTTACATAAGCTTTCTCTCATAGACGGATTACCCGAACAATGACCCTCCATGCGCTTTAAATAGAACTCATGGACCAATCGGGTGTCAAGCCATGGATCAAGTGTCGGTAATACCGAGGAGAGAGTGAACCGTCGGATCACTACATATCGTGACCGTCGGATTGTAAGTTACAAAATGTACAACGGTAAAGAAACACACTTTACCTAACTCTATACTAGACCAAGTTGAACTTAACTATTTCCTATGTGTCAGAATATCCTAACATCCCCACTTAAGAACAACTTGGGATAGGATTGAAGGATTTACAAATATGACACAATAGGAGAAGGAAGGAGGCACTAGAGCCTATCCCCCCTTAGTGACAACTTCCTGAACTCCAAGAATATATCGAAGTTTAGTGAACTTCGCCTCTGTGAGAGCCTTTGTGAAGATGTCTGCAACCTGATCATCTGTTGAACAATATTGCACTTCAAGAACATGGTCATGAATGAGCTTTCTGATGAAGTGCATGTGTAGTTCAATGTGTTTGTTGCGCTGATGCTGGACTCGATCTTTGCATAGCTAAATGGCACTTTGATTATCACACCAAAGTGTGGTTGGATGCTGTTGCTCAAAGCCAAACTCTGATAGGATCTGACGAAGCCACAAGGCTTCCTTACTAGCTTCCACGGCACCACGATACTCTGCTTCTGCTGACGAAAGAGAAATGGCAGCCTGTTTCTTACAAGCCCATGTAATAGGTCCTGAACCAAGAGTGAAGACATAACCGGCAGTAGACTTCCGATCATCAGGGTCACCAGCCCAATCAGAATCAGTGAGACTGACTAATAGAGGAGCTGCTTTGGCACTGTAATGAATCCCAAACTGTACTGTACCTCAAACATAACGAAGTATTCTTTTAGCTGCTTTCCAATGACTTTCACGGGGGTTTTGCATAAAACGAGCAACAAGGCCAACAACAAAGGAAAGGTCAGGACGAGTATGGGTTAAATACAAGAGTTTTCCTACAAGTTGACGGTATAAGGTAGCATCAACTTCAGGAGAAGTACAAGAGACTGAAATTTTGACTCCAGACTGAAAGGGAGAAGGGGCTGGCTTACAGTCTTCCATGTGAAAATGACGAAGAATATCACAAGCATACTTGGACTGGGAAAGGGAAATACCCTCCTTGGATTGCAAGACTTGAAGACCGAGAAAATAGTGTAAGTGTCCTAAGTCTGTCATTTCAAATTTCTTTTTAAGGCTGGACTTCACATGGTTTATAAGGTTGGGATCACTACCAGTAAGAATAAGATCATCAACATAAAGAACAAGGATGATAAGAGAGTTGCCCACTTTCTTGGTGTAGACAGTATTGTCAGAATAACACCTAGAAAAGCCAGATTCTAAAAGAAAGCTATCCATTTTGGCATACCAAGCCCGAGGAGCTTGCTTGAGACCATAAAGAGATTTCTTAAGTCGACATACAAGGCTGGAGTCTGTTTGGATGAAGCCAATGGGTTGTTCCATATAGATTTCTTCATGCAAGTCCCCATGCAAGAAGGCAGATTTAACATCCATCTGATGGACTTCCCATTTTAAAGAGGCAGCAAGGGAAAGAACAAGGCGGATAGAGTTCATTTTGGCAACAGGGGAGAAGGTTTCAGTGTAGTCAATGCCTTCAACCTGTGAAAAGCCCTTAGCAACAAGACGAGCTTTATGTTTATCAACTTTCCCATCTGGTCCATACTTGGTTCTGTAAACCCATTTACATCTAACAAGTTTGCGTCCCTTTGGTAGAGGAACAAGATCCCATGTATCATTTGCCAACAATGAATGATATTCTTCATTCATAGCTGCTTCCCAATGTGGATGCCCTAAAGCTTCTGCAAACGTGTCAGGATCATGATTTACTGAAGCTTGAGCCAGTAAAGAAGAGGCTCTTTCAAACTGAGAACGTGTACGTCGCTGATCTGTAGGATCACCGGCAAGATCACCTGCTGCATCCCGAGTAGCACGGACCCATCTTGGAAGTTGAGGATCCTGAGAAGGTGGGGGAGGATTGTCATCCTCACTTTCATCATCTCAAGAAGAAATGTTTTCAAAAGTAGAAGAGATGGGAAGAGGTGGCACATCCGCCGGACTAGGCTCGCAGGCCGATTTATTTTCATCAAATTTTACATCTCTTCTAATGATAACATTTTTGGACTTAAATGGAATAAGTCTATAACCTTTTACATCTTCAGAATATCCAACAAAAGTACATTTCTCACTCTTAGGTTCTAAAGCTTTATGCTTTTCATCTGGAATATGGGCCCATGCTTCACTTCCAAAAACATGAAAGTGACTTACATCTGGTTTAATGGAACTCCAAGCTTCTTCTGGAGTGATATTCTTTAGAACCTTAATAGGTGTGCGATTGATTATATAATTTGCACAATTAATTGCTTCGGCCCAAAAACTAAGACTGAGTCCTTTAGATTGCAGCATACAATTAGCCATTTCCTTTAAGGTGCGATTTTTCCTTTCAGCTACACCATTTTGTTGTAGAGTGTATGGAACAGTATGTTGCATTTGAATTCCATTTTCGGTGCAAAAGTTGATGAATGTGTTTTTAACATATTCTCCACCATTATCAGTTCTTAGCTTAAGAATTTGATGTCCAGATTGTTTTTCAACAAAGGCTTTGAAGGCCAAAAATGTGTTAAATACTTCGCTCTTGAGTTTTAAGAAGTATACCCAAGTGCGTCTGGAGAAATCATCAATGAAAGTTAAGAAATACTTGCAGCCAGAGAATGAAGCAACAGGAAGTGGACCACATAAATCACTGTGCACAAGCTGTAAAGGGGCTGAGGCGTGCCAAGAGGCACGTTTTTCAAAACTGTCCCGATGATGTTTTCCGAGTACACATCCGGAACAAACACCATCTCTGCAAGATACCATAGGAAGACCTGTCACCATATTTTCTTTACATAGATGCTGAAGGGAGCGATAGTTTAAGTGACCAAATCGCTCATGCCAAAGTTTGTTCACTTCATCATTATGAGCAACAAATACTGGGGAAGATTTGATGACCCAAAGTTGTGAAACTTATACAACCTTGTGGAATCATCAGCAATACCAGTAGCTAGAATCTGTTTAGGATCTCTTAGATCCTTGATTACAACATCATGAGGTGAAAATTCAACAATTTTACCTTCACCTGAATGAGTTATCTGATATACAGATAGAAGGTTGCAGGATAAGGTTGGAACACATAATACATCATTAAACTGACCATTGTCTAGATGAACAGTTCCAGTCCCTACAACATTAAGAGATCTATCATCACCAACATATATATTTTTGGTGTTACAATCATTTAAAGAAGAAAACATGGCTTTGTTTTTGGCCATGTGATAAGAGGCTCCAGAATCAATGAGCCACTCATGAGAATGAGAAGAAGAAGATACATTTAATGCATAACCAGACTGAGATGATTGACAACGACATGCAGAAAGTGCCATTCCTGAAGATGAAGTTGAAGTTGAAGTTGAAGAATGCTCCACATGGATGTTATGTTTCTTCATTGCGGCTTCCAAGGCTTCCATCTTCTTAAAGCATTTAGATTCTAAGTGGCCATCTCGATTACAAAAGTTACAATGTCTATCAGTCTTCTTCCATTTGTTTTTATTGCTCTTATCATTTTGCTGAAATGATCTTTCATTTTGAGGGTGAGTGTGCTTAGGACCCTTGTTTGGTTTAGGACCATTCTTTTTAGGATATGACTTCTTAGGATTCTTTGAATTTGGTTGCTGCTGGGCGGCTAGCACTTTCTTGGAAGAGTTTCCAAGATTAAGAAGACCAAGGTGTAAGAGTTTTTCTTGTTCTCTTATTAAAGAATCACAAAAAGAGTCAAAGGAAGGGGCCTTGTAGTCTTTTCCTTGACAAATGAAAGCTTCCCTTGTAGAATGGAAGGTGGAAACAAATACAGAGTAGGCTGGTCCCAACTTAGTAAGGATGGAATAAATAAGGTTACTATCTTCTTTCTTAACCTTAACACCTTCCAAGAGATATCTAAGGGTCTTGAATTTGGACAAGAAATCTTCAATGCAAGAAAAATTATTAGGATCCAATGTAAGCAACTCATTTTCAAGTTGATGGGCTCTAATTTCATTTTTAATCCCAAAAACTTTAGTGATTTGTTCCAATGCTTCACGAGGAGTATCAAGTTCTGCAATATGGAATCTAAGATCAGGAGAAATAGACATTCCTATCAAACCACGTGCTTGATCTTGTCTATTTCTCCATTTTGCAGCCTTGTCTTCATCTTTTGGTTTCTTCTCTTGGCCTGTGGCTATTCTGTAGAGACCTTTACTTCTAAGTAAATCTTCCATGTAGGCTATCCATTGGAAGTAGTTAGTGCTGTCAAGAATGACTTGGCATGGACTTTCCATTTAAAAAAAAACTGAAGCTGAAGATGCTGAAAGTAAGTGCTCCAATGGATAGATCTCGAAAAATTAGGCTGTTTTAAAAAAAACGGCTCTGAAAAAGGCTTCGAGATGAAGAAGTTATGGCTTTTTGAAAAAAATTTGTTGAAGTTGCCGGCAAAGTGCGCGAATGTGCGGGAATGAAAAAAAACGCCCCCACAAAATGGAGATTTGAACCCAAGACCTCTACTCTCTTAAAATAGCTTTGAACCAATTGAGCTATACAAAAAATTTGAGAGAGAGAGAGAGAGAGAGGGGGGGGGGCCTTGGGTTGCGTGCTTGCCTTGAGAAAGCTCTTTTTCCTACAAAACAAAAACACAAAACCCAACATGAATATGCAAAGAAAAACGAACCTTACGGCTCGAAGTTAGCTTTAGCCGGAAACTAAATATTTTTCTCAATGTTTCTGATTTTCCAAGATCACACTAAGGTGCAGGGAAAAGAGCATACGCATGAGAAAAAAAACTTCCTTTCTGTTTCTAATTTGCCCAGATCGCACAGAGTCGCAGGGCAAAAAGCATATGCAGAAATGAAAGGTATATATCCGGTAATTAAAAAAACTAAATAAACAGAAACCGAAATAACCAGAGAGAAAATAACAGTAAACTGCAGATAAACATTGTATACCTCCAGATCTTAAAAACGACGCAGATAGGGCTACCGGAAACCTTTTCGCGTGAAACGAAAGGGGTTCCTCACTGGAACAGATGCTCCGAACACAACAGGGCAGTCTTCTCGGCCCGAAAGCAGTCAGAAACAGTAGATCTAGGAAACGACAGCCGCATGCAGTTCTACCGGCTTCAGATTTGGATCACCAACGGACGCGGCCCTCAAATAGCTCTGATACCATGTAGGAATTTACAGGGTAAGTTCCTCAGAAAGAACACCAAAAGGGCACCGCTCACAACCAGATCTCAAATGAATACACCAGTATTTTTGACGTGGTTAAAACCCTCAAAGAGGGAAACAGTCCATGGCCTGAGCCAACGTGGCCACTTCAGGCAATTTATTAATCAAAGAATGAAAATTTACATAAGCTTTCTCTCATAGACGGATTACCCGAACAATGACCCTCCATGTGCTTTAAATAGAACTCATGGACCAATCGGGTGTCAAGCCACGGATCAAGTGTCGGTAATACCGAGGAGAGAGTGAACCGTCGGATCACTACATATCGTGACCGTCGGATTGTAAGTTACAAAATGTACAACGGTAAAGAAACACACTTTACCTAACTCTATACCTAACTCTATACTAGACCAAGTTGAACTTAACTATTTCCTATGTGTCGGAATATCCTAACACTAGGTACCATTCATATTCTTCTTCAAATGAGTAGAGAGCAAGACCACACTTTATCTGTTCTTCTTTCTACTTATTATGAGAAATGGTGGTGGATCCATCTTTTTCAAGTCCTCTGACATCAATATTCTTATCTGGTTGCTTACCATGTTGTTTGAGGCGATCCATAGATTTGTTCCTGCATTCTTTTTCTATGAAGTATACCTAGGGGGAATAGTATGGGGTAATAGGGAAGTACCCAAGTGAATAGTGTAATAATGGGATGGACCATATGCTTGTCCATACAATAATCATTGACATCTCTCAATGGGGAGCCTCTAGCCTCTATATATGATTTATACATAGAATACCATGGGTCATTCCCATGGTTCTCTTTATACCATATATCTAATACCACGGAAAAATTATAATTATTGCCCATCCCAGTATTACATTATTTCCTTAGGTACTTCCTTTGTACCCCATACTATCCCCCCTAGGTATACTACATTCTATATGCCCAAACTTGTTACAAGAATAACATCTTATATGAGCAGAGGAATCATAAAATCTATGTTTCTTATTACTTCTATTGTAATTAATAGCTTTGTGACCCAATATATTGCTAGCAAAATAATAGTCTTTAAAGGAGCCTGACTACCTAGAAGTTGATGATCTTTATGTGAAGCGTTATTTTCTTGTGATTGAAACTAACTACTTCTGCAATTAGCTGCAACATGTCCTTAATTATGACATATAAAACATTCAACATTGCTGATCAGAGGAGGGACTTGATTAAAATTAGGAGTAAATGATTTTCTTTGAAGATTCACTTTCCTTGAATTTTGATCAAGTTGTCTTCTTATCTCTTTGTCTAGAATTTCAGGTTTTGCATTGTTACACTTTAAATTACTTGCCTCAGCTTGTGAACCAAATTCCCCTTCAACAATTTCATGAAAAAAAACACCATATTTGATGGCAGGAGACCTTTGACTACTAAGAATATTATCCAAAATCGAAGTATTATCTTGAAATCGCAACTGTTTTTCTTTTTCTTTTAATTTACCTTTCAGGATGTTTACCTCAACCTCCATTCTTTGATATTGTTCCTTTTCTAGATATTGCTTCTTCATACCTTCTTCAACCCTTCTTCATTCTTCCCAATCTTTCAGAATATCATATTTCAACCCATTTTCTTGTTCTCAAAATGTTTGAAGTAGTTAATATATGATCTAATTACTTGTAAATGATATATTAAACCTTGTGAATCGATGTAGAATTGACTGAAATTGAGTTTTTTGCTCTGTTGAAGAAAACACAGCACATCTAGGATAAGTGCGGAAAAAGCACAACGCTCACCAAATGAGGCACTTTGGTGGCAAGAGAATGCCTCTCTAAGGGTGCCAGAGCTTCTCGAGGATAGAGAGAGGTCTCTTGGAAGTGAAATGAGAAAATGAGAGGTTCTTTGGTCTTTTATTGCTTTCAAAATGTGATATTCTCCATGGGTGGTGTAGTGGGCCTACCATGCACTTTCTCATTTGCTTTGGAAAATGCAGCTTTGAAACTTTATAAATAATAATACATCATATTGAAAATATAAACACTTTTTAAAAACTTTGTTTAAACTTGTTCCATCACTACTCCTTGAGATGATGACTTTGATGGTGAAATCCCTTATTTTTTTATGATTTCGACCCTATGACCTAATGATGACTTGAAATGGAATGAATGAGCAAGATGATGACGATAATGACTATTACACCCTTACAACAATGAATGACTTGACCATGAAGGTGAAAGGAGTAGTGATGACCTACCTAACATAACCAGTGACCAATTTTTTATTAAAAGACTATTTGAAACCATAAACATTTGCAGTAGGACCCTAAAAAAAAATTTGTAAGAGCATATTTGATCACTGGTGCTGGAAAAAAATGCAGACGCTAACAGAAAGAATATAACACGCACCCAAAAAATTGTAGGACAATTTACTATTTTTGGTAGTTTTTTATGTCTTCAGGTTCAAGAGTCATTTTGAGGCCCTAAACGACGTTTTTTGGAAAATGGGAAAACTAGTAACTCTTAGGAGGGTTTTAAGTCGAAATTTATAGTCCTGGGATATATATTTCTAATGAAGTATCATATGCATCAAACAAATATCATATGCCAAAATTACGACCCTAGGAAGTTGATCTAGCAACTTACCCCAATAGGGTCCACAAGCTTTTTGCTCTTCATCACATAGGGTTAGGGTTTTGGATGTTTAGTGTTTTCTATTTTTTCTCAATAATAAATTCAAGCCTAATTACAAAATAGTTCAGAAGGCATGTAGCCACCACATCTCTTCTCAAAGATAAGTTACCATGGCATGAGCTTGTTTATTTCCATTTTGCATGTAAACATTTTTGAATACATTGTTATTAATGAATTGAAGTTCTATTTTTGTTGTATCTTTGTGTTCTAGTACAAATATGTATTTCATTTCATTACTTAATAAATTTAGATCATGGATATCAGAGCAGTATGATCTTTCTTTAATTTTCTTTGCGTGTCCCCAACCAGTTCTGGGTGTGATGAGTTATGGCTCGAGCTGGTTGAACCTTTGCAAGGTTGGCCTTGCCAACCCCGACCGCCTCCCATGGAAGAACAAAATAAAGAAGGGGAAACAAGAGATCATTCCAAAATATTTCTCAAAGAAGCCCTTGAACAACAAAGTAACACAATAATGGAAAAAATTCCTCATATCCTTTGGTGGATGCCCACCATCGACGTATCATAATCCAAAGGTCACTTTGAGGGCACTGCCCGCTTCAAGGTATAAGTAAACCTTGATATCCCTATATTCAAAGTTAAAATAGATGAAAATGTTATAGATTAATAATTGTATTTGTTGGAAGGTTACTTTTCGATTGATATTTTCTTCGATATGGAGAAGATTAATTTTGCACTGCTTAAGGCCACTCCCCATTTCAAGGATTGGTAAGGAAACTACTGTGAGAAAAGGGTTGAGGAACCCTCGTTATTCACGGACTCCCCCTCTTGGAACTCTTTCCGAGATGTTGTCAAGGAACAATATTACTCTATGCGGATCTATTAGGACAAGTACATACATTGGACCACACTACGACAACAAAGGGAACATGATGTGCATGAACTCACAAATATTTTTCATACTCTACGCACAAAGTTGGGTATTAAATTCTCTAAGTGACATCTGGTGCTCAAGTACTGTGGTTTTTTGCATAATACATTCAGGAAGAAATGGAGTTCTTGGACATCTCCTTGCTTGCTGAAACATATCAATATGTTGCCAAGATTGAAAAAAAATAAACAAAAGAAGCACAACTTTGGATTTGTGAATTATAAGTAGGTAAGAGAACCACCAAACTATAGAAGAAAGGACACCATAGCCCGAGGAGAAGGCACATGGATCTGCAGGTTCTCTGCATTCTATAGGAGAAAGCAATCCCCAAGTGGAGCCAATGTTGTAGCATTTTTTGGTTTTGATAAGATAGAATATTTCAAAAAAATGTTAAGTTAGGATATGGACATAACAATAGTGAATAAAATGTTAGTAAAAGAAAATATCTTGATGATGATGTCCATATCAAAGAAAATGTTAGGTTAGCTGCTCTAAAAAATCAAGGCAAAAAGAAAATGTTAGGTAGAAAGAAAACAAATAAACTCTGAAAGTGAGCAAGTCTAAATGCCACTACTCTGTTTCTGCAAAATAATGGTTGTGTGCAGCTTGTTTTTAAATGCCAAAAACCATGACATTCAAACTGTTTAATCTTGAATGTTTCATGCTTTAAATTTGATGTTAGAGTTAGAGAATAAAGATCTGGCCAAACTGTTTAATCTTGGTAGATCAGTAGTTAGGTAGGGAATAATAAGGTGCTCATCAGTTTAATCTGAGCCCTTGGAGGTTATAAGGGTATAATTAGATAGTTTGTTTTTTGTTAAATAAGAAGAAAGGAAAAGGGTTTGCTAGCTTAAATGCACCCATTAAGTTAAGAAAAAATGATAGGATAAGCAAAGGGTAAGTAGAGAAAGGTTGTAGAAGTTTAATGGTTGATTGGACAAAATGTACATTTATCATGTTTCTATACTCATGAGGCAATTACACAAAGCAAATGAAGGTCTACTTGATCAAGTAATTAACTTCTCATTCATCCCCATTCATTCCTATATTCACTAATTTCCCCTTCCTACCTTCATACATTCATATTCATTCATTTTCCACTAAGAATCCCTTTTCCTAAGGTCAAAACCATTTTTACCTAGGAAAAGTGAAAAACCCTATGTAAAATCCCTTTTTACCATGTTAAATTCCCTTTTACCAAAAAAACCCACAAAATATGTTTATGCCTAAGTATTAACGAATATATGTCAAAGGAAAATAATTCGTGAAAAAGCATTATACTTAGTGCTATTTCCCTTTCCGATCATATTTCATATTAACATTAACTTAATGTATTAAACCCTTAAAATTCCCCTTTCCCATATAATATTAATTCCTTTTATAACATACCCCGAAACCTTAGTTTTATTAAAAAACTATGTATTTTATTAAAATATCGCATTGCAAATGTTCGCGGATCGCAACTTTTCATATGAATGCACCTTTCCCCAATTGCGATATGCGATATGTCATAGACCTGGACCCGAGGCTAGTATATATCATGTTTCATTCCCATTTCACATCCGCTTCCATCGCAATTCCCAACCAAAGCATAACCCTCCATGTATTGCAATCTTCGACTTTGATATGGAAGCCCAGACCTGATACTATATATATCACAACCTATTGCAACATCGCATCTGCCTCCATCGCAGCTTCCCGCTAATACCATAACCCTTTACGCATTTCGATCTCTGATTGCGATAGACCCAGACCCAACACAGTTATATGTCATATTTCATTCTACGTCGCGTCCGCCCCTTATCATATTCCTTTGCGATGGGCCTTCCCCCGCCATACTGCGATTGCGATATGCGAATAGACCCAGACCCGATATCGTTATCTGCTCCAATTTATATATTTTCAAATCCACCATATGCGTTTTGCAAAGGTTTTCTTTGTAAAATCGTTTTACGATTTAAAACGAAGAATTAACTTAAGCCTCCATTTAACCATAAAACTCTGTTAAACTCAGTTTTAAACCATAACCAAGCCATTCCCACCATAATTAATCGCTCTGTACTCTTTCTTTCGCTCCACCACTATTCACCTTCGCCCGATAGTTCAAAAGTTAACTCTTTTCCATTAAACGCATAAAAAGCCATTTTTTCTCTGTTTTACTTGTTTTACATAGCACAACCTCCATAATGCCTCTGCGGCCATTAAATCCATTGTTTACCTTCCGATATCCTTTCGAGCTCAAATAAAGCCATTGAAGACCTCCTCTGTCACCTTGTTTTTCTTAAATAGTTTCTGTGTTTTGCAGGTGAAGAATGTTGTTCCAAGTTTATAAACAAAAGCCTGAATAACAGTTTGAAGACAAATATGAGCGATTTACTGTTGAAAAACACAATAAACTGGAGTGCGCAGTAAAGGTAAAAATGATCGCAGTAAAGATCACTCAGCCAGGTCAAAGCATATTAAACAAAGTTGAAAGTAGTTTCAGGTAAAAAGGTTAAATGAAGCAATCTGCCAGTGTGAAGAATACAAACAAGCGATGAGCGAAAAGGACAAAATATCATACAAAAAGCCAGCACAACCCTAATAAAAGGGGACAACAAGAAGCAGTTCAATAGCTGCCCCTATCTTCTTTCATGAAGATCTTTTCCTTTCCTAGAATAAATCTTAATCAGTTTTAGGATATTTGTTAAGTTTATTATTGTATAAATAACTCCCTTCTCGAGGTGTTATGGATTCAGAGTTCAAGATTCATAGTTCATTTCTTGTAAAGTCCTGACTGTTAATTCTACATTGAACCTAGAAGTCACCTTAGAAGGAAGCTTTTGCAGACACTTGATGTACTCAGTCTATCTGGAACCTTAATACAAAGCAGAGGATTCTGAATTTGGTTTTACACAATTTTGTGTTATCCTGTAAGTTTTTCCAGTTTTCAATCATTATGTTTTCTTCATATGCGTATGACTTATAGAGATGTCTAAGTAGGAACAATTAGTGTTTCAATTGATTCATATAAGCTCCTGAAGTGATCACCTATTAAGAGAATGGATTAACAAAATTTCTGTTTAGCTAATCCCCTCTAATCAATAAATCATCAACATCTTGGGTAAGTGTAAGTATACTGCCTTGAAACTTTGGAATGTAGTTTATAAGTTTTTCCAACTTATGAATGTTTTGTTTTACAGTCTGGAAACTTTGATAATCATATTTTTGTTGTCTTCTACTGACCACTTTTTTTATCCTTATCACTGTGTGAAGTCTTACAGCAGCCCTTTTTTGAGATATTAATATACCCCAAAGAATTAATTACTTCAATTCTACATCTGTCTTCATTCACTAGTCTTCCAAAACTAAAACCCTAAAACAATTATTTTAGATGCTCTGGCATTGGTAGCTGACCTACTACTATCTCAGAGGTACAACATGGACCACCATCCATACTCCTCTACGCAGTTCATGCAATTCCACATGGGTTCAAGCTTGTACACAACATAAGATGAGTGTTTATCTATATAAAAGTATACAGTTTCACGGAAATTGAAGAACTAATACACTCGTATACACAGCAACAGAAAATTGATAATAATAAAACACATGATTTATATTACTTTCGAATTTGAATTAAAATACTCTTATATGTGCCAAGCTCCTCTCTCAGCGCTTGATGTTACATAGCGTTTGGCCTCCTTTTCACTATACCGAAGGCTATAATTTATATATAACACAATACATCGAATGGATTATTTCAGATCCATTCGTTTCTCTTAGGATCTCATAATAGTTTTCTAAAATCATGCACTTCCCTATTTTTATAATAGGTTTACTATATCTACTTTAGTGAAATGGCTTACAATCTCTTAAAATAGTAATTTCATTAATAAAAATTTAACAAACTCAACAAAACGTGAGTAAATCTCGTCCTCATGCCATGCTTCCTCTTTTCCCAACATTGGATTCCGATTTTAATGAAGGGTGCTTAGATGCTCCTGCATCACTCAATATGTCTGTACCATGCTATCCCACACCATGCACCCCTGCAAGTTTAAGATTCATATAACACACTAATGATGATTCATTTATATGTCATATAAAATACTAACCCATGGGAATAGAATAATTAAATTGAAGGTTTTCTATTTTTCTCAATATGAATAATAGAACTGACATAGAAATTTCTATTAAATTTTGAGAGTTCTTATGCCGTTATGTCATTTTTGGTCATAGATGCCAATTTTTATAAAATGTGTCTATTTCAAGTTCAAAAATGGAAATCTCTTTTTTAGTTACCATGGATCCTATCTTCTCCATAAATTCATAATTGGATTTAAACATGACTATATTGGGGCATTTCAAACCATGGAATTCGAGTGCAAGATCTCCATCCTTTAGACTTCTTGAAAGAAGATGAATTTCTTGAAAACATATTCCTTTTATATTATTTTTATTTTCCTTTTATATTATAATTACTTGAAATATTAGAATCCTCCCAAATTGGACAGTACAAGTAGACTCAAAGTTGTTTTATTATTTATTAGGTTGTCTTTCAATTCAAGCCATGAAGTTGAAAGTTTACATCATTTTCTCGTCTTCCAAATATCTTACATCCCATGAACTTGACCAAACTAAGTGGGAACATTTTAAAAACATTTTAATGTAACTCATGAAAGCTTCAATATATTTATTATTTCCAAAGTAGTATAAAACATGTACATTTATGATTTTACTTGGTTTCATTTTACTTTATACTAACACAATCATATAAATTAAATAGTTGATAAGCACATGAGAAACATCAAAAACTCCGTTTAGGATAATGTGACATTATTCAAATTAAAAAATATACAAAATTAACTAAATTGTAATTTTCTTATGATTATATATATATATATATATATATATATATATATATATATATATATATATATATATAAACTATGATGTTAACCATGGAGAATAGGGTTTCTAGAATGTTAATTTAATTATAAATAATTATTAGGTGAATGGTAAGGATTTAACATCAGCACACTATTCTAAAAGATTCGTATTAGTATTCACAAATCAAAGATTTAAATTTATTTTCATAGTTTTCTCCATTTTATCATTTTTTTTTTGTAAGCTTGGTGGGACTACATCTTCATCATGTTAAGGCAGGGAATTGAACCGTGACTTCACATCAAAAAGTGCCTTAATAGAGCACCCGATCACCGTCTATCCAGGACCCTATGGACTTCCATTTTGTTATTTTGATTAAATTAATTAATTAAGAAAAATATCATATAAAAGAGTGTCTTATGAAATGAGCTATAATTTTTTAAGTAAATTAAGAATTTCTATCAACAAATCATAATTGGACTAAAAAAATTAATAAAAAAGTCTAAATTAAAATGAAAATACAATTTAATTTAAAAATAACAAAAATATATTTGATTTCTAAGAAATTTTACGGTGATAAACACATATGAACTCATTTGACGACCCGTTTTGAAGCATTTGATGTGGTGCATCGTGTGGTTTGTCATCACGACAAATCGACGTGTTTGGAACCATCCAATGTCGTTCATCATCAAAACAAATGGGGAATCAAATAATAACATTGGCTTAAATAGAAAAAGTATAACAGTAACTTTTGATTAGACCAAAAATTAATAAATAAATGATCATTTAATAAATTAAATCATCAAATCAAAATTATATATATGAACATATTATTTTTATATATATAATTTTAAAATTATAATAAAGAAATAAAATTTACACATACAAGATTATTTTTAATTTATAGTTTAATTAAATTAATAAATATATATCAAATAATTTTTTGAATATTATAAATTTACAAACTGAAATAGTTAAATATAAAAATACAAAACAAATTAAATTAAATTCACTAAAAACAAAAATTGGAATCAACCAAAAGTCAAAATTAAATAACAAATTAAATTAACTTAACTAAAAACAAAAAATGGAATCAACCATAGGGTCAAAATTAACCGACATTTAATAGATTAACGAGAAAGAAGAGAGTTAGTCGGAATTGTCCGGTTTAGAGAGATTGCCTCATCCCTAGTCTAGAATGTCCTAAAAGGTAAGGTCCCCGGACTAGCTACAAGGTAAGGTCCCCGTACTAGCTAGAAGAACTTCAGTCTCTAAAGCATGGGAGGAAGGGACTAATTCAGTAGGGAAGGTATACAATTAAGCCGGGAACAATCTAACTACCACAAATCTCACGCAGGCTTAGCCCGCAGGAGTCCAGATCCAAACCCAAATTCCAGTCGCAGAGCAAAACGACTATAGCTTCTATCTATAACCCCCACCCACCACTAGGTTCCTACAAATAAATGAGGGAGGGAATTAACAACGGATTAAAAAGGAAGAAATCAATAAAATTACCAACACGCTTTTTAACCAGAAGAGATTAAAAAAGGAAAAATGAAATTTAAAAACTGAAGGTTCAAATAAATAATTAAATAAATAAAAATAGAAAATAAAATAAAATGAAAATATAGGTATAATATTAAATGATTCAACCAGTTAAATATGAAATATAATTAAATACTAAATATAAAACAGTTTTAAAAAGAAACTGGTCATAAAAAAAAATTAAAAATGAAATATAAAAGAATTTAAAAAAAAACTCGTAATAAAAAATATTTGCTTGACATATGGGAGTGCCCTTGAAATTTCAGGTTTCAGATTTCTTCAGTACAGAAATAGAAAGAAGAATATATGGGTTTTGAATATGCAACTATCCCATGCGGGTAGCTGACCACTTCACATGTCCAGGTTCAGCGAGTAGCAGATAATGTTGAAGTTATAATCCCAACTGCGCAGCCGTACATAACTCCAAAACCACCAGAATGAAACCACAAACCCGCTTGAGGAATATCGCACCGCTCTTTGGTATGGAGTGGTTTCCGTATTTTTCACTCCGATACGATATGGTGCAGACGCGTGGCTCTCACCATACGTCAGCAAGTTCAACTTTTCGGGAGCTATCGTTCACTCAAATGAGGCCTTCCGATATTCTCCTCCACCGTTCGATTGTTTCCATCGCTCTCCACCGTCGATTGTCTGAAGTTGCATATGGGCCCGCATTAAATCAAGGATTGCGTGGAGTGAATGTCAATTTTGGTTGACCATACCTTTTAATTAATGAAGTGTCATATATGTAGGTGAATAGTTAAGTTTTTTTTTCATACGGCATATATTAATGTTCATAAAAACGTGTTATATTTTTTTATAGAGCGTTGACCATATGTATTAAAAAAAACCCCACGGTAGTTTTTTTATTTTTATTACGAGCCAAGTGAAATATATGCTCGTTGTTGTATTGGTTGTGTGTGTGAGAGTTGTAGCACGCAGCTTAAAAAAAACAGGGGAATGCACATGAAGCAGGTGAAGATATTGCATAGCAGTGCATAAAGAAAATGGTGGAGCGCATTTTTGTATGCATATGTAAATTTTTATTACAGCAGTAAAGTGTTTTTCGCAGCAGTGAATGTAAAAGGGGTTTTACAGCAGTAAACCCAGCTCAGTAAATTCTCAGGTGAAAACAGAGTTTTGGTTGAATATTGTTTTTGGTAAATACCTCTCAGTAAAAGAGGATGAAGTTTGTATCAGTGTTTTGTTTTTAATCAATAGAAATGTGTTATGGTTGTGTAATGGTTTGTTCTGATATAATTTCTTTTAAATAGCTTCCCTGTGCAAAGATCCTGGAGTAAAGAAAACACAGCATTGTCTCTGTGTGTTTGAATTATTTGTTTTTGGGATTTTCCCATTAAAACTCCCCAACAGTGGTATCAGAGCAGGCTTAGGCTCTTTGAAGGTGTTCAAGAAGCTGAAGGGAGGAGTTTGTTGCAGCAGTAAAACTTCTCAAGCAGAGTGAAAGCTCAGTCAAGAAAATACTCAGGTATTTCACAAAGTTTTTTTTGTGTTGCTGAAGAAGTAGTTAGTTGTTTTAAAATACACAGTCAAGAAATTGAAGCATAGCTGAGGCTGCAAGAATGGCTGGCACAAGCACCAGTAATAGCATGTCTATGCAGTTCCCATTATTTGATGGTAAAAATTATGACTATTGGGCAATAACAATGAAAGCCTTGTTTGCTTCCCAAGACTTATGGGAAATAGTTGAGGAAGGTTTTGAACAACCAGCAGATGAAAATGAATTTAATGCATTAACTCAAGGAGAGAAGGATCTGCTGAAGAGCTGCAAGAAGAAGGATTCAAAAGCCATTTTCTTCTTGTATCAAGCAGTGCATGGAAGTGTGTTTCCAAGGTTAGCAGCAGCTAAGACATCCAATGAAGCATGGCAAACCCTCAAGACAGCCTATCAAGGCATGGAGAGAGTGAAGACAACAAAACTGCAACTGCTGAGGAAGGATTTTGAGAATCTGAACATGAAGGAGTCAGACAACATTGACTCATTCTTCACACATGTAATTGGTTTGGTCACACAGATAAGAACTCATGGAGAAACCATTGAAGATAGGAGGATTGTGGAGAAAATATTGAAGGTCTTACCCTCAAAGTTTGATGCAATTGTTACCACCATTGAAGAGACAAAGGATCTCTCAAAATTTTCAGTTGATGAGCTTCATGCATCACTGATAACACATGAGCAGAGGTTGAGTAGGAATGAAAACTCATCTCTTGAGCAAGCCTTCAAGACCCAGATGTCCTTTGGAAGAGGAAGAGGTCAAGGAAGAGGAAACCGAAGAGGAAGAGGCAGAAGCCAGAACAGAGGTGGAAGGAACAACCCATCAAATGCACAAGGAAGAGGCAGCAATCCAAATCAGAACCAAAGCCAAGGCAGCAGCCAACAAAGAGGACAACATCATGCTCAAGGACAAAGGTATGAAAAATCCAATGTCCAATGCTATTATTGTAAAAAATATGGGCACTATGCCAGTGAATGTAGGAAGAAGGAGCATGATATAAATAATAGACCAAATGCAAATGTTACTAGAGAAAACAGCAGTCAAAATAATGTGTTGTTAGCATGTAACATGGCTGAAACAAACAGTGAAGACATATGGTTTTTAGACTCAGGTTGCAACAACCATATGACAGAAAACATAGCCTTCTTTTCTGCTCTAGATCAGAATATGAAATCAGAAGTTACACTTGGTACTGATAGTAAAGTCTCTGTTATGGGAAAATGAGAGGTAAAAATATTTACAAAGCGAGGAGAAAGGAAAACCATTGCAGATGTCTACTATGTCCCTGGAATGAGATGTAACCTCTTGAGTATTGGACAGCTTGTCTATAAGGGGTACAATGTTTTCTTTAAAAATGATGTATGCACCATCATGGATATAGCACCCAGCAAACGATGCATTGCTGAAGTAAAAATGACAAGGAACAGGATGTTCCCTCTCCGGATCAGGGCAGATTTGAAAAACAAAAATGAAATTGCAGCAGTCACCCAAGAGGCTTTCCAAAGCGTGCCAAAGGATGAAAATTGGTTGTGGCACTTAAGATTTGGACATCTCAATTTTGGAGGTCTAAATTTGTTGAGTAGGAAAGGAATGGTAAGAGGACTACCATTGATAGAGAAACCGGACAACCTATGTGAAGGTTGCATTTTGGGAAAACAATACAGAGAAAGTTTTCCATCAGGGAAGAGCATAAGGGCAAAGGCACCCTTAGAAATCATCCACTCAGATTTATGTGGACCGATGCAAGCTCCATCACTAGCAGGCATCCAATATTTCCTAATATTCATTGATGATTTCACTCGAAAGACTTGGATATATTTCCTTAAAAACAAAAGTGAAGTGTTTGATAAATTCCAAAACTTCAAGGCATTTGTGGAAAACCAAAGCGGGCTGCATATAAAAGTTTTGAGAACTGATAGAGGAGGTGAGTATATCTCCAAGTAATTCCTACGATATTGTAGAGAAAATGGAATTCACAAGCAATTTACAGCAAGGTACACTCCGCAGCAAAATGGAGTAGCTGAAAGGAAGAACAGGACCATCATGGATATGGCGAGGAGCATGCTAAAGGCAAAGCATTTGCCAAATGATTATTGGGCTGAAGCTGTAAATTGTGCAGTGTATATTTTGAACAGGTGTCCTACAAAAGCAGTGATGAACAAGGTGCCAGAAGAAGCATGGAGTGGGAGAAAGCAAGGAGTCACCCACATGAGAGTTTTTGGATGTGTGGCCTATGCACACATACCAGATCAGCTAAGGAGGAAGTTGGACAGCAAAGGGGAGAAATGTCTTTTCATTGGATACAGTGAGGAATCCAAAGCCTACAGGTTGTATATCCCATCCACCAAGAAGTTTTTTGTCAGCAGAGATGTTCAATTCATTGAAGAGGAAGCTTGGGATGGAAGCATAGAGAAAACAGTGAATGTCAAGAACTGTTTGTCTCATGATGAAGATGAAGAGGAGGTGGCTGAAATGCATCCCCAAACAGCAGCGCCAACACAAGGACAGCAAGGGACACCATTGAGGATAAATGAAAGTGCTTCTCCAAGCACACCACAAGGAGGAAATTCAAGTGCATCTTCAAGCACTTGCACACCAAGTGAAAGAGGTAAGAAATTTAGAAATCTAAGTGACATTTATGATGAAGGAATGAATTCCTTATTTGCCTTGTATTGTCATGTTGATGATCCTATTCATTTCGAAGATGCAATTAAAGATAAGAAATGGATAGAAGCTATGGATGAGGAGATAAATGCCATAGAGAGAAACAAAACATGGGACTTGGTTGAGCTACCAAAAGGCAAAGAAGTCATTGGAGTAAAATGGGTTTACAAAACCAAGAGCAATGCTGAAGGCAAGATAGAAAGGCATAAGGTAAGGCTGGTTGTCAAAGGGTACAAACAACAGTATGGGAGAGATTATGAGGAGACTTTTGCACCGGTTGCAAGAATGGAAACCGTGAGAGCAGTGATGTCCATAGCAGCTCAAAACAAATGGAAAGTCTACCAAATGGACGTGAAGTCAGCATTCCTAAATGGAGTGTTAAAGGAAAAGGTTTATGTTGAACAGCCTCTCGGCTATGAGAAGAAAGGTGAAGAGCACAAAGTGTGCAAATTGAAGAAGGCTCTTTATGGGCTGAAGCAAGCGCCAAGAGCATGGTACAGCAGGGTAGATTCTTATCTATTGGATAATGGATATGACAAATGTGAAGGAGAACCCACAGTCTACATCAAAGAAAAGGATGGTAAAATTTTGATTGTTGTCTTATATGTTAATGATGTTATTTTCACAGGTAATGATAATCAGCTCATTGAGAATTTTAAATCAGTCATGAAAGAGGAATTTGAAATGACTGACATGGGTTTCTTGAGATACTTCTTAGGCATAGAAGTAGATCAAAATGAAAAGGAAATTTTTATCTCTCAAGCAAGATATGTAAATCAAGTATTGAACAGATTTAACATGCAAGAGTGCAAGGCAGCAATCACTCCCACAGTAATGGGATTAAAACTCAGCAGAGAGGACAGCAGCAAGGATTTTGATCCTAGTTTGTACAAGAGTATTGTTGGCAGCCTTATGTATTTAACATCTACTAGGCCTGACATTATGTATGCTGTTAGTTTAATTTCCAGATTCATGGAGAGGCCAAAGGAGGCACATTGGCAAGCAGCAAAAAGAATTTTAAGGTATGTCAAAGGTACCAAAATGTTTGGAATTTTATATAATGTCACAGAACATTCAGATTTGGTTGGATACACAGATAGTGATTGGGCTGGAAGTGTAGATGATCGGGAAAGCACTTCCAGTTATGTATTTCATATGGGTTCAGGAGCCATTTCATGGGCTTCTAAGAAGCAGTCCATTGTAGCATTGTCTACAACAGAGGCTGAATATGTGGCAGCTACAGCAGCAGCATGTCAAGCAGTGTGGATGAGAAGAATGTTGAGAAGCTTAGGCCAAGAGCAGGCAAAAACGACAGTGATTTTTTGTGACAATAGCTCAGCTATTGCATTGTCAAAGAATTCAGTGTTTCATAAGAGAACGAAACACATTGATACAAGGTTTCACTACATTAGAGAATTGGTGAACAATGGAGAAATTGTCCTAGAACATTGCAGGACCCAAGAACAGGTAGCAGACATCTTGACAAAGCCATTGGATCAGAAAAGCTTTGAATTTTTAAGGAAGTGTCTGGGTATGACCGAATGCCCAGCAGTTGAAATTAAAGGGGAGTGTTGAAGTTATAATTCCAACTGCGCAGCCGTACATAACTCCAAAACAGCCAGAATGAAACCACAAACCCGCTTGAGGCATATCGCACCGCTCTTTGGTATGGAGTGGTTTCCGTATTTTTGACTCCGATACGATATGGTGCAGACGCGTGGCTCTCACCATACGTCAGCAAGTTCAACTTTTCGGGAGCTATCGTTCACTCAAATGAGGCCTTCCGATATTCTCCTCCACCGTTCGATTGTTTCCATCGCTCTCCACCGTCGATTGTCTGAAGTTGCATATGGGCCCGCATTAAATCAAGGATTGCGTGGAGTGAATGTCAATTTTGGTTGACCATACCTTTTAATTAATGAAGTGTCATATATGTAGGTGAATAGTTAAGTTTTTTTTCATACGGCATATATTAATGTTCATAAAAACGTGTTATATTTTTTTATAGAGCGTTGACCATATGTATTAAAAAAAACCCCACGGTAGTTTTTTTATTTTTATTACGAGCCAAGTGAAATATATGCTCGTTGTTGTATTGGTTGTGTGTGTGAGAGTTGTAGCACGCAGCTTAAAAAAAACCAGGGGAATGCACATGAAGCATGTGAAGATATTGCACAACAGTGCATAAAGAAAATGGTGGAGCGCATTTTTGTATGCATATGTAAATTTTTATTACAGCCGTAAAGTGTTTTTCACAGCAGTGAATGTAAAAGGGGTTTTACAGCAGTAAACCGAGCTCAGTAAATTCTCAGGTGAAAACAGAGTTTTGGTTGAATATTGTTTTTGGTAAATCCCTCTCAGTAAAAGAGGATGAAGTTTGTACCAGTGTTTTGTTTTTAATCAATAGAAATGTGTTATGGCTGTGTAATGGTTTGTTCTGAGATAATTTCTTTTAAATAGCTTCCCTGTGCAAAGATCCTGGAGTAAAGTAATAGTTTGTTCTGAGATAATTTCTTTTAAATAGCTTCCCTGTGCAAAGATCCTGGAGTAAAGAAAACAGAGCATTGCCTCTGTGTGTTTGAATTATTTGTTTTTGGGATTTTCCTATTAAAAATCCCCAACCGATAACAATTCATTTAAATATTAAATAAAACTATTATTGTTATGTGCTGCTCAACAATAACTGAATTCTGATTTTCGAGAAGATGACCAAGAAAGAAAGCGATTATTCATCTGTTTGCCCAGGGCACTTCCGATTATTTCTCCTAGAGATTTGGTTCTGTAGGAAAGTCCGCCAATCTGACTCAGCAGGAGTTGCAGGATATAGCTTCTTCCGTTATGGTGTTCCTCAAAGGGCTTCCCAGGATGCCAACACTCTAAAGGGTATAAATGACTTCGGTCAAGAAGGGCATTTGATGGCCGGGGTACTACGAGTTGGGATGTCTGAGAAAAAATGGGTACAATTTCTATATATCCTAGAAGTATAGGGCTCCTCCATTCTACATGATTTTTGTTGCCAGAAATTTCGCAGGGATTTCCTTGTGAGCACAATGTTTGTGTATGAAAAATAGACCAATAGTGCAACCGTGATGGAACATCCAACGAAACTATCTCCTGCAATTCCTGGTCAGTCATATTGGGAGGCGTCGACCATCACTGTCCAAGTTTCAGACACCGACAGCGCAGTTAGCCACATTATTGTGTGTGATATTGACCATAATCCAAACATCCACAAGATATTTGGAGATATGTATATCATTAACTTCACACTCTGTAGTCTGTTTGACATTCTCTCCATTTTCTATATTTTTCTTCTTCTCGGTCATAAATAATTCTGGCTGTCCGAACAGGACTGTATGGAACAGAATAGAGATTTGTCCGCAACTTGCGAAGAGTGTTTTAATGTTTCTCTTCTATATTTGGCATGAAGTTTTGTTGGGTATTTTCACGAGATGGACATGATGTTCATGTTCCTGTTAGTGGGGTTTGTTACAAGTTGTGGGTTTGTTATACAGTAAATTTTTAAATCATTACTATTATTTTTTGAGTGGTTTCACTGTGGATTTCAGAGGGATGATGTGAAAATCCAATAAAGTAAATTTTGGGAGGCTCTGATACCATATTAAGTTTGTCATTACACCAAAACCAACTTAAATTAATAAACTTCTAAACTATTATCCCTATACCAACTTAAATTAATAAACTTCTAAACTATTATCACTATACCAACTTAAATTAATAAACTTCTAAACTATTATCACTATTTTTTTTATGTGGTCCCCTATAAATTCCAGAAACATTTCAAACATTGTCATGGCAGTTCTGATTGTAAATTGTAATTGAGAAACAGGCCGCTGTTTTACATCGTCCGTGACGTTAACAATAATTCTTTGTGCGAAAATTTCAAAACTCATTCACCCTCATATTAGACGGTTTGGACAGTTGGAATGGACAATATTGGAATCCGCTTTCCAGATTTTTAATTTTACTTTGGAAAAAAATAGGTATATGTTCTTGATTTCAGTTTGATAAAATATTCTCCTCAGTAAAAGATTTAGATTCTTTTAAACCCTTCTTAATTTCCATCTTTGATAACGAAATAAAACTTTAAGTTACAGATTCGATCCGGTTACAGATTCGATCCGGATGTCCATCGTATCGTTTCAATGTTAGTGAGATTCACTTCAATTCACAACTAAAGAATCGTTTTCATTGAGGTTTCGATAGATGAATGCCTGAATAGACATGGATAGGCTATTGCAACATCTGCTCCGTTTTGGTTCGATCGTCATTTTGTTCAGTCTTCTTCATAGTCGATCTCCCTGTTCTTGAAATCCATGTATGTTCTGCACAAGCTTCAAATGCAACGAAAGCTCCTGGCATCAATGGCCTTTCCTTTTCTTTCTTTCTTGTGATCTTCGCCTGATAACCATGAAAGCTGTTTTGCTCCTTCTGTTCACTTCAGCAGGAAAATCACTGGCCAATGATTTGCATATTTTGTTTGACCAAGGATGGAACTCTGCTTGTGGAGGAAGCTAACGTGTGTGTATATATATAGATATAGATATATATATATGCATTCCATTTTTTCATGGCCTATCTCCATATTCCTCGAGATTGTTCTCAGGGAGTCCGTCATTTTGGATTTGACTCCAATCCGAGAAAAACACAAAGACGTTAGTTTTATATAGATATAGATATAGACTAAAATCAAAACTGGTCAGGAATTTTTAAATACGCCGTTAGCGACTACCTTCTCACAAATCTGGATTATCAAAATTCATAGGGGAAAAGTAATATGACTTGCAACATTCATCCAAAAATCTCAGATATTTTTTCGTGATTTGTTCTCAATGTTTACTGTTTTCCGATTTATGATAATGTTACGAATACTTATTGCGAACGCAAAAAATTGGTGTTTCAAATTTTTTGAAAAGAATTGTGGAATCAAAGTATGAACACACATGCATATTCCTAACTAGAAATGCATGAACAATCTCATTCAATAGTGTCTGTCTTGTCTGTCCATTAGTAAGCACATGCCCACTGGACTGAAATCTGAGTTGGCAAGTGTATATGGTGATTTGGTAGAAGCAAAGAATATAATATTAAAAATACTGGCACAACCACGTGTCTGTCCATTTGCACATGCCTACTGGATTGAAATCTGAGTTTGCAAATGTATATAGTGATTTGGCGAGGGGCAAGAATATAATATTAAAATTACTGGCACAACTGTATTAGTAAATATAGTTGATATGTTAAAAGATAATAATTCTAATTATTATTATTAATTTATATTACTATTATTATTAATAAATTTATTATTATTAATTTATATTACTATTATTATTAATAAATTTATTAGTATTATTAATTAATAAATATCAGTGATAATCAATTTATTAATATTGTTAATAATAATTATTATTGCTAATTAATTTAAATCAAGTGATTAATATTAATTATTATATTTTTTTTATTAGTTAATTTTTATTGTTGTTATTATTATTATTATTAAATATTTAATATTAATATTAATATTTCTTGAAAAAAAATTAATTGTATTTTCATTAATTTTAATTAAAAGTAATAATATTATTGTTAATTAACCATATTTATTAATATAAATACTGTTAAATAATTAAATAATAATAAATCCAAAGGATAAAAATTATAAATCCAAGGTATATAAACACTAAGGTTAAATTTATAAATCTTAAAATAAATATGGCTGACCATGACTGATTTCCATATTGAGATAATCCTTGTCACAATGCAATATAGACTCATGGTTGACCATGCTTGACCATGATTGATTTTTGTATCGAGACAACCTTTGTCACAATGCAACCTTGGACCATGGTTGACATTGGTTGATTTTCATATTGAGACAATAATTGTCGCAATCCCACATACGACAATGGTTGACCATGGTTGGCTATGATTGACCATGGTTGACCATGATTGATATTATAAACCCAAGGGAATAATAAATCCAAGGGATTGATATTATAAACCCAAAGGAATAATAAACCAAAGGGATCAATACTAAAACCCTAGAGATTATGAGCCAAAGGGAATAATATTAAACTCAAGGGACTAATATTATAAACCCAACGTACTTATATAAACCCTAGAATAAATATTATAAACACTAAAATAAACATGATTGGCCATGGTTGACCAAGTTTGATTTCATATTGAGAGAATCCTCGTCGCAATTGGACCATGCTTGATTTTCATATCAACACAAACTTTGTGCCAATGCGACGTTCTACCATGGTTGACGATGATTATCATACAGAGACAATCTTTTTCATAATGTGACGTTGGAGCATGGTTGAGACAATGATAGATTTTCATATTGAGACAATCTTTGCCACAATGTGATGTTGGACCATGGTGGATATTATAAGCCCAAAGGATCAATACTAAAACCCTAAGGGATTATGAACCTAAGGAAATAATATTAAATCTAAGGGACTAATATTATAAACCCAAGGTATATAAAGCCTAAGATAAATATCATCAAAACTAAAATAAATATGGTTGTCTATGGTTGACCATGGTTGATTTTCATATTGAGACAATCATTTTCATAATGCAATGTTGGACTATAGTTGACCATACTTAACCATGGTTGATTTTCATATCAACATAAACTTTGTAATAATGTGACATTCGATTATGGTTGACCATGGATGACTATGTTTGATTTTATAAAACATGGTTGACCATGGTTGAATAATATTAAACCTAATGGACTAATATTATAATCCCAAGGTAGATAAACCCTAAGATAAATATTATAAACACTAAAATAAACATAGTTGACCATGGTTACTTTTCATATTCACACAATCCTTGTGACAATGTGATGTAGTACCATACTTGACCATGCTTGATTTTCAAATCGACAAAATCTTTGTCACAATGCGACATTGGACCATGGTTGATTCTCATATTGAGACAATATTAAACCTTAGGAATATGAATCCTTAGATTAATAAACCCAAGGAATGATATTATAATGAGAAGGGAATAATAAACCCAAGGGATAGAAATTATAAACCCAATGTATATAAACCCTAAAGTAAATATTATAAACTCTAAAATAAACATGGTTGACCATGGTTGATTTCCATATTGAGACAATCATTGTCACAATGCGACGTTGGACAATGGTTGACCATGATTGATTTTCATATTGATACAAATTTTGTCACAATGTGACATGGGACCATGGTTGACCATGGTTGATTTTCATATTGAGACAATGATTGTTCACAATGCGACATTCAACCATGGTTGAGCATGATTCACTATGATTGACCACAACTCACTATGATTGATATTATAAACCCGAAGGAATAATAAACCCCAAGGGATTTTGAACCCAAAGGAATAATATTAAACCCAAGTAACTAATATTATAAACCCAAGGTATATAAACACCCTAAGATAAATATTATAAACACTAAAATAAACAAATAGAGCAATGAATCGATGGTGGCTTGTTGGTCGAGTGTGCTAATGCATCCTCACCATATGAATAGTGAGTGACTCCATTGATGGTGGCCCTAAGGTCAAGCCATGCTTACGCACCCTCGTCCACTTAGGGTGAGTCACTATCTCTGTCTATCGCTTCCTTTGCATCACTCCGTGCTCGTACTGGAGATACCATGCTAAGATTCTTTGAAGGTTAACCATGATGAATCATCGTTGATTTTTATATTGAGACAATCCTCGTCTTAATGTGACTTTCGAGAATAGTTAATCATTCTTAATCATGACTGATTTTCATATCAACACAATTTCTACATTTTTAAAATTTAATTTTGCATTTTTCTATATTTAATTTCACACTTATAAATTAGTTCCACAGCAAAAACTTCTATTTAACTTACTTCTAAAAATACGTAGACTATCACTCAAAACATAATGAATTTGAAAATATCGCATGATTTTGTAACCTCTTTACGGAGAAAGGGAACAATCAATCTTACAGCATAAGACTAATGGGCAAGATTAACGAGTTTCAAGGAAATTGAAAATGCCATACACAATATCCAGCTTAGCTGCAACAAAATTGTCGGAAAATGATGCCGTACACAATGAGTGTTGATGCCACAAAATTGGCCAGCCTGAACACGGGAAAATAATGCAATACAGAATCTGGAATATGGCTGCCACTAAATTGGAGAACGTGAACACGAGAAAACATCGTCACACAAATCTGCCCTGTGGCTGCTCCAAAATTGGCCAAGGTGAACGCGGAAAAATAGTCCAATAAAGATACTGTATAACTCCACATATTTAAACCTTATCATGTCGGTGTTGGACATTACAATTAAGAAAGAATTGGTTTCTGTACACTGTCGCCTTGCCAACGCAGTTGGGTTCGCAGTTTTTCAATTTCAATATTATTTTATGCATCAGCAAGGACATTTCAATTTCAATATTATTTTATTCATCAGCAAGGATATAACATGCACGTCATAAGCAGAGAGGGCTTGCCTCAAGCATTGTTAAAATCTGATGAGCGGTGGGCACAAGACAAGCTCTGAACGAATCATCATAAAAGCTTATTTGATCGTTCCTTCTTGAAACTTTTGCACTGTCTGCATAAGCCACGGATAGTGGAACAGATTGTTTGAATGTTATGCTCACGGGCTATTTCAACTCCCACGAGTTACTCTTCTCTTCGTTCTCTTTTGTTTTTTAAATAGCTCCATGGGGTTACTTGTCTTTCGGTTCATCATGTTACGGTGTCAATTGAAATTTAACTTAACAAATTAGTATAGTCATGATGTTATGGTGCTAATTGAAATTATAAATGAGTACAGTAAAACAAAAGCTTTTAATAGAAATCAATTTCTAATATATTAGATATTATCATGAATATGCAGAATTGTTGGTTAAATTTGATGTGTAGTTATCCACATTTCAAAATATACATGACATCGTTGACCTCTAGGAATTTTGTAAAATCTTCAATATGTGAATTAAATCTTCACGAGTATGCAATTATATATATTTACATCAGATAAATATATATATATATATATATAGATATGAGATGTTTATTACACATATATTTATAACTATGGCATTTTAGATATAAGAAATTTTAAATTAGACTAGAGAAACTCTACGATAAAGAGAAGATCAGTATGTCTAGAGTGACTCATCCAGCATGCTAGAAAAGGTCAATGTCCATCCTAACTCATATCATGCAATCTCACACTATGCAGCCTAGCGAGTTTGAGACTCATACAATATGCTAGAAAAAGCTTGTGTCCATCCTAACTCACATCATGCAATCCCACATGATGGGACCAGTCCGTAACTATGGATGAATGTTAATTAAGTGTTGATTAATAAATGATTTTGGATCAATACATATGATTAGGCTTAAGCAAATGATTATTTAGGATATTTGTTTGCTAGCATTTATGTCAGAGTAAATGTTGGTCTATTGGCTGTACTCGCCTCGATTTTCGCCTTCCTGCTCTTCGGTGTTACCAAAACCCTCGTTTCATTTCATTTGGTCATTTCTTCGTTTGTTCTCTACTGCTATGAGGGTTTGTGCTCGGCCTGCTCGTGACTGTATAGAGCTTGGCAACAATGCTCTGTATGCACCCAGCTATGAATTCTTCCACCTAGTGGCGAGGTATCTCCGCCCACACTTGCAGTTTCGTCGCCTGGTTGCCTGGGCACTGTATTGAAGGCTCCATTGACTTCGTGAGAGGATTTATGCCGTTCCTCTGTTGGCTCTTTAACCTTCTGCATGGTTATTATGCTTTCCTCTGTTCCCTTGTCTTGTTCTGTTACAACTTTTCTGGTTAAGCTTCTTGTTTTGATTCTCTGGTTGATGTATGATTATTTTAATGCTCTGGCAGGTCACAGTCATAGTGGCTTCCTCGGCTTCACTCGGTCCTGGCAAGGTAAGTTCACCCCTCCATGCTATAGCTTGTCTTCTTCATTTTTCTTCAACACTAATGGCAGTTGCCCCTTTATCTCTAGGGTTTCCACTGTTGACTGTGACTCAGTTGGGGTTTCGTTCCTCCAACGCAAATACTCTTTAGGTAAGCTGTCCCTTTTGATTTTGCTTGTCAAATTTTATTTCCAGGTTGCTCTCGGCATACATTTAACTGACATGCTCTGTTGGCTCTCTGTGCAGGTTAGGGTTTGCTCCAGGCTTGGTCTTCGAAACTGTTACAAGCAATGGCTCCGGTAGGGTCATTCTCTACTACTGTTAATTAACTTGTAGTATTGTTTTCTCTGTCATGACACTGGGAAAAGTCCCAGTACTCCTTCGTTTAGTTGTCTTTGTTGTCGAGTGACCTTGGCTCTATTTGTATGTAATATTCGATTATTGTTGGGCTCTGAACACTTGTAATCTATTCTCCTTTTCTGTTGTGACTGACTAGGGTCCAACCTTGGCTTTCGGGGTTTTGCTGTTTCGTATTAACTTACTCTGTTCTTAACCGAGCACTCTAAATTGTTCTTGATGTATGCCAATATTATAGTTATAAAGGAGGGATTAACAAGAGAATCTGTGTAAATGGGTTACCTCTGTTTTGGATTTCGTTCTTCAGCAGTTGTATTCTCGTTCTGTTGAGAACTGGCTCGTACTTTTGTTTGCTTTCATATATTTGGGAACTGTTGTTGTTGTTACAGGAACTCCGTGCTGGGAACGCTCGTATGGTTTCTTTGTTGAACTCAGTAATTATGTCTCTCTGTTTAATAGAAAGAAAAATAATAGATGGGAATGCACAGTGCTATTTAGTTTACACACACAGTAATTAGAGGAAAGGAAATAAATGTCATAGACAAACTGTTTACAGATGGATTCAGATATTCGGATGTTTGAAAATTATTTTCTCCTTTTTGTATTTCTGTTCTCGTGCATTGAACCCCTTCAAAATGTATTACATTGGTTTTTGTATTGTATTCAGACAGTTACTCGAACTGTTCATAGTTACCCTTCAGTTGCTTTTATAGTTACATAATGGATAACTATTTCGGGTTTTCTTGTGCTGTAGGATTTACAATAATTTTCTTTTTAAATGAAAAAGACAGCTGTAAAAATGGATTAAAAAAATGACAGAACAATGTGACTGTAATGACCCTAACCTAACTGTATTGTTCCTAATACCCCTTAACTAATAATGAAAAAAAACTAGTTCCTAGGCACTGTTTTGATCAACAAATGTAAATGAAACTAAATGACAATGAACCTATCCTCCTTAGCTGAGACCAAACACCCAGTCTCGGTACCCTTAGTTAGATGCTCCTGCATCACCACACCATGCAGCACAACGAGTTTGAGACTCATATAGCACACTAACCATCTGCCATTTCATTTATATACTCCATAAAACATTAACCTATGGGGATAGAATAATTAAATTGAAGGGTTCTTACTTTTTTCAATAAGAATAATAGAAGTGACATGGTAATTTATATTATAATTTCATATTTTTTATGTAGTTTCTTTAGTGTTAGTATGTTGGTGATAGATCTCAATTTTAATAAAATGTTTCTATTTTGTGGTTGAAAATGGAAATCTAATGGTTAGTTACTATGGCTCCTAAGTATTTTATATATTTATAGACTTCTAATGCAAGAGCTCTATATTTCAGGTTTCAATAAATCATGAATTTCTTCAAAACATATTCTTTTTCTATAATTATTGTTTTCCTTTTATATTATTATTACTTGAAATATTAGAATCCTCCCAAATTAGAGAGTAAAAGTAAGTTCAAACATGTTTGATTATATATAAGGTTCTCTTTGAATTCAACTCTTCATGTCGAAAGTTGAGGTCAATTGCTCCCCTTCAAAATATCTTACATTCTATGAATTTGAGTAAACTACATGGGAACAACTTAAAAAGCAATTAAATGTGACTTATGAAAGCTTCAATATGTTCATTCTTTCCAAAGTAATGTTAAACATGTACATTTATGACTTTATGTTTCTTTTTACTTTGTACTAACACAACTATATAAATTAATTGATTAAATGGTTGATAAACACTTATAGATATTAATCCATGAGAATATTGGAAAGACTTTCTTCATGAAACATCTTATTTTCTTAAAATTTAAAAAAAAGATACAAAATTATCTAAATTGTAATTTTATTATCATTATTCATTATTAAAAGAAATAATTCATAGGTTAAACATATATAGATTTAAAAAGACCTAGGACAAGACTCTTATCTATGGAGAATAGGGTTTCTTTAATTTTAATTCAATTATTAATAATTATTAGGTGAACGTTAGAATTTTAACCCCTACAAAATATTATATAATATTCATATTACTATTCACAAATCAAAGGTTGAAATTTATTTTCATAGTTGTCCCCTTTTGATCATTGTTCCTAAAGGAACTCTCCAACCCACTATGAAAGAGATGTTATGTAAACATTTTGTTTAGGCAAATTACATAAAAATTGAAAAATAAATTAAAATACAATAAAATAAAATAAATAATTATAATTATAATTAATAATTAAACTAGCTTAGATTCATCTTAACACGATATCTATGAAGCTCTAAGAAGGACCAAATATCTTGAAGTGAAAATCTCATTTAGAGGGATCAATGAAAAGAGGTTTGATCCCCTCAGCACTTGGTAAATACAGAGTTAAGATGGATCTAGGTTGGTTTAAAAAACACACTAATAACTTTTAAAAGTAGATTTTAGAACTAATAAATATCTTTAAATTTTAAATTATTAATTTATTTTAATATTAAACAAGTAAATTCTTATCTAGAAAAAATGATCATTTTATCTATTCTTAATAATTATTAAGTGAATTGTAGAGATTTAACCTCTGCAAAATATTTCACAATATTCATATTAGTATTCACAAATCAAAAATTAAATTTATTTTATAGTTGTCCCATTTTTATTATTTTAATTAAATTGATTAATTAAAATAATGGTCATATGAATCACTGTTATATGAAATGAGTTATGGCTTTTTGAGCATGTGGTATTGTAATCCATGATATTATCCATATTATTATAACAAATTCTATTTATAAATTAATAATGTCTATTAACAAAGATAAAATTGGAATCAAAGAAATAATTAAAGATAATACGAAATTTATATTTAAAAGAATAATTTAATTCGAAAAAAAATTGTCATTCAAACGAGCTTTCATTACATTTTCAGAAAGGCACAGTTTACAGAGTTTGATTGAACAATCCCCGCTCTCTCATTCTGACTAGACTTGTTGAGATTGGGGACTGGAGGATACCATAAAAGGAAACTTACGTACATTATTGTCAGAAGGCTCTCTAGCCCAAGCATAGTTGAGATAAACAAAAATGAAAACATAATTGACGACAACAATTTGAGGGGGATGAGGGGGGAGTACAGGGGGAGCTGCAAAGAAACCAACTCGATCATGCATATGAAAGTCGATATGTTCCAGCCTCACTTCCAAGCTACAAAGGTGGTCGTTGATCCAATAGTGGCTTTGTTGGAGGTTGTTTAACTACTCTAGAATTTCATTTTGGGTGAATTGAATATCGTTAAAGTAATCCATCGTTTTGTTTCAGTCTTCATACCTGTGGTCCCTAAGAATATCCATATTGAGTTGAATGTGCCAGAATTGATCAGCAATGGAGCCCATTGTGGCAAGAACTTCTACATGACCAAGTGAGGGGGCTAGAGCGTCAGTATCCTCAGAGTCTTGGCTATTTGAATTTGCAGTGGACGACATATGGCCAGGCTCGGTGCGCCCTCTGGGAGCTTGTTGCCTTCCTCCACTAGGGGGGCGACCTCCTTGGTGTGGCATATGGAGAAGAGCCAACCTGCAAAGCACACAACACTTACTGAGACCACCAACCACCCACGCTCAAATACAGGGAGAGCGAATGACCTCTCATCTAAAACACCCATCAACACACGGCACAACGCCAATTAACCCTGGTTGAACTCACAAAACGCCCTCTAGTTGGTCGAGAATCAGCCTCGCACTATATGGTATAGAGGAGTGCTTATCCAAAACACCCACCCACACAACGAGTGTAGTCACAATTAACCACAAAAAAGCATACAGACCATTCTCGAGCCAGCCTAGAGACACCGTCAAACCAGAAAGTACCAGGGAGGGCCCGTGAAGAGCCAACAATCACACAACTACAAACCACTGGAGGGTCGACCTTCAAAATGTGAGGACATGCAGAGGAATTAGAAAATGTAGGCTGCTTACCACACACAGAGTACTGAAGTCCCAGAAAGTGTGCAATGCTAACCTCGAGTATGAAACAGATGGTGTAACGCCCTGCAGTTGATAGGCAACCAGGCGCGTGCTCCACCTGCTCCATGAAATTGACTAAGGCATGAAACAGTGTGAGGGGCGACCAAGGGCGTAACATATCTATGAGGATGAGTTGCTGCTCCATCGTTTATAGGGGCGAGATGGGGAAGCTCGTTCACAAGCCGACCGAGGAAGCGTTAGACGATCAAAGGAGAATTGGGGGGCGGTCCTGTGCCATGGGCGGGCCGACCTAACAAAGGCACTCAAGTCGTTCGATAAACCTATGGTTGGTGGAGCAAATGGAGGGTCGGCCAAGGGCACGACCTCCACACTTGCTAGCATATAAAAAAGGAAACGATGGATGGCATTCTCACCATCACTCTTCAGTCTTCGTTCATCAACACAAGGTGCGAGCAAGCAGATAACCGCAGCAAAAAGGCACAAGTTATGCGCCCGGTTGCTAGGCACAGTTGTAGGACTTGGCATGGAGGTTGAAGGCGTGGGTGGTGGGCGTGTGAGGGCGCTCGCCCGCCGAAGGGTGTCGACAAGTTTTGGGTTGCGTTTGGGCGTGGGACGTGCATGGGCGCGCCCGCCCAGTTCGGCAAGAAGACTTGTGTTATATTTTGGTTAAGTCGTGGTGAGACCACCGTGCGCTCTTGCACGGGTGGGCGCCCGAATTGGGTAAAACGCCGGTCGAGCCTTGCTCCTGGTCACTTGTAAAAATTCTTCATATATAATAAAAGAATTCTCTTGCATATGATGTGTTCATCCTGCTATTCTCTGATGTTGTTATATTAATGGTTTCCGCACATTAATATGTTATTCATGTTTAATGATGAATGTTAAGGCGTAGTTCGTAAAGTAAGCTAACAATGGAAGATGTTAACTACTTAGGTGGTGCCGCACTCGGAAAATTTAAGGAAAAAAGAATTGGGGGTGTGACAGGTGGTATCAGAGAAGGTTCATAGGGAATGAAGCCGTTGCTTGATGACGGATGCAAAGAACAAACATGTATGCAGGGAAACGTTATGGAGAAATTGTGGATTAACAGTCTGGGTTTCGTGGACTTGATGGTTCATGGCAAGACCATTCAAGCTCTGGTGGACACGGGGGCCAATCATAACTTTATGACGATACAGTTAGCAAAAGAGGTTGGACTGATGATCTTCCTATCGAATGTGGAAGTCAAGGCAGTGAAATCTAGAGCTAAAGTGGCGGGATTCGCACATGAAGTGCCTGTGCAGATAAAAGACTGGAAGGGTCAGTTGGACTTCACATTGATGGAGATGAACGAATTTGATATGATACTTGGACAAGATTTCTTGAAGGGAAACAGGGCTATTGTTGTCCCCTTCTGTGATGAGGTGGTGCTGGTTGGACAATCACAAACTTGGACTTTTCCCACTCATAGGAAAAGGAGGGAAGTCAAGGTGCAGCATGTTTCTGCATTAAGTTTGGATAATGCTATGAAGGAGTCAGATATGGAGACATATGCGGCGAAGTTCAAAGGAGTCGAAGGTGATGGAGTGGGGACGCCTATTCTAGCCGAGATTTCTGAGGTGCTGACCAAATATGTGGATCTGATGCCTGATGAGCTACCAAAGAAGCTTCATCCAAGGCGTGTAGTGGACCAGGAAAACAACCCCTGGCTAAAGCACCTTATCAATTGTTAGGACCTGATTTGGAGGAATTGAAACAACAGCTAAAGGAGTTAGCTGATGCAGGTTTCATCAGACCTTCAAGGTCCCCTTATGGAGCTCTGGTATTGTTCTAGCGGAAGAAGGATTTGAATTAGCTATAGATGTGCTGTGATTACCGTGCATTGAACAAGCAAATGGTAAGGAACAGGTATCCTTTGCCATTGGCTGCTGATTGCTTTGACAAGCTTGCGAAAGCCCGAGTGTTTTCCAAGCTAGACTTGAGGCATGGGTATTATCAGGTGCAGATAGCCAAAGGAGATGAGAAGAAGACCATGATAGTAACAAGATATGGTAGCTTTGAGTTCCTTGTTATGCCATTCGGGTTGTGCAATGCTCCTACTACGTTTTGCACTTTGATGAATGATGTCCTATGACCATACTTGGATTCATTCGTAGTAGTGTACTTGGACGATATAGTGGTGTACAGTGACAACCTCAAGGATCATAAGAAGCACTTGGCAATGGTGTTCGAGGCACTGAGGGCAAATCAGTTGTTCTTGAAGAAGTCTAAGTGTGTGTTTGCTCAGACCGAGATTCTGTTCCTTGGGCATATCGTTGGTCAAGGGTACATACGGATGGAGCCGAGTAGAGTGAAGGCGATCGAGGACTGGGTTGAACCGAAGAATGTCCATGAGATGAGGGTGTTTTTGGGCATGACCAACTACCAACGACAGTTTGTAGAGGGGTACTCCAAGGTAACATCATCACTGATAGACCTATTAAAGAAAGACAAGAGGTCGAGTTGGATGGATAAATGTTAGAAGGCATTTGATGACTTGAAGATGAGGATGGTTACAGCATCGATACTGAAGTCACTGGACTTCGAGCAACCGTTTGAGGTACACACAGATGCTTCAGATTTTGCCATAGGAGGGGTTCTTATGCAGGATGGGCATCTGGTGGTGTACGAGAGTCGGAAGTTGCAGGATAGAGAACGGAGGTATCCGGTCCATGAGAAGGAGATGACTGCAGTCATTCACTGTCTTCATGTGTGGAGGCATTACCTGATTGGGAAGCCATTTGTTGTTAAGACAGACAACGTTGCAGCAAGTTATTTTGCATCACAACCGAAGCTTTCTGTAAAGCAAGCTCGTTGGCAGGACTTCTTGGCAGAGTTCGACATGGATATCGAGTATAGACCGGGAAGACACAATGTGGTAGCAGATGCCCTTAGCAGGAAGGGAAAACTTGCAACATTGGAGGGAGAAGACCGGGCAGCTAGGAGTAGGAGTCGAGTTCAGATGTCAGAATAGATGCAGAATAATATCAAGGAAAGTGTTGAAACCGATACTCAGGCACAGATTATAGTGAAGCACGTGAAGGAGGGGAAGACACAAAAGTTCTTTCTCCGAGATGGATTCTTGTTCTTTTGAAACTGGGTCTATGTTCCAAAGTCATTTGGGCTCAGGAGGTAGCTTTTGAAGGAGTGCCACGACTCGCCATGGGCTGGCCACCTAGGGATGCGTTGTTCTTTGGCATTGTTGGGGAGAGGATTCTTTTGGGAGAAGATGTGAGAGGATGTAGAGGAGTATGTACTTACGTGCATCATTTTTCAGCAGGACAAATCGGATACTCAAAGGCAAGGAGGTCTGTTGCAGCCTTTACTGATTCCTGAGAGACCATGGATGAGTGTCTCGATGGACTTCATCACTCAGTTGCTACAGGTTCAAGGGTATAATGGGATCATGGTCGTGGTTGATCGTTTTTCCAAGTATGTTGTCCTTGTTCCAACAAAGATGCCGTGTGGAGCCAAGCAGACTACGGAGTTGTTCTTTAAGAACATAGTGAAGTATTGGGGGATGCCATTAAGCATCGTGTCGGATAGAGATCTATGTTTTACAGGCAGATTTTGGACTACATTGTTCAAGTTAGTTGGGACAGAGTTGTTGATGAGTTCGAGTTACCATCCGCAAATAGATGGGCAGACCGAGAGGATCAACTCATTGCTAGAGGACTACTTGAGACATTATGTGACGGCTGATTAGAAGAATTGGCCTGAACTCTTGGATATTGCTCAGTTCAGCTACAATATTCAAAAGAGTTCTGCGACGAGGTATAGTCCATTTGAGTTAGTGAATGGGCAGATGCCGGTTGCATCGCATACTGTAGTGACAGGAGGTTTCTTGAGGAGTCCTCATGTGAAGAAGTTCATGAAGACTTGGGATGAGACATTGGAGTTAGCATGGTTGCGCTTGCACGAAGCTGCAAGGAGAATGAAGAAATGGGCTGATCAAGGAAGACAGGATGCGCACTTCAGTGTGGGAGATATGGCGTTTCTCAGGATTACCGGGGATCAGTGTCAGCCAGCCAAGGGGACTACGAGCAAACTGACACAGAAGTATGAAGGACCATTCCGAGTGAAGAAGAGAGTGGGGGAAGTTGCTTATGGGCTGGAGCTTCCACACCATATGCACATGAAGCATCCGGTTTTTCGCATGAGTCAGCTGAAGAGATGAAGACTTGATGCTGATCATCCAGAGAGAGCTGAACTGCCAAGAGGACCAGCTGGGATTGTGGACAAGCCAGGACTGGAGTTGGATAAGATTTTGAGCTACATAACTACAGGGATTGGTTGCCACATGAAACGGGAGTATCTTGTCAGATGGAAGAATGCACCAGAGGAGGAAAGCTGGGAATCAGAGGACTCGCTTTGGAGATGGAAGAAGAAGATTGCGAAGTATGAATGGAAGATACTGAGGTAGTCGGGATTGTCGAGGGCGACAATGATTTCGAGTGGGGGAGGATGTAACGCCCTGCGGTTGATAGGAAACCAGCCACACGCTCCACCCACTCCGCCGACCAAGGGCGTAACATATCTATGAGGACGAGTTGGTGCTCCGTCGTTTATAGGGGTGAGCTGGGGAAGCTCGTTCACAAGCCGACCGAGGAAGCATTAGATGAACAGAGGAGAATTCTGGGGCGGTCCCGTGCCATGGGCGGGTCGACCTAACAAAGGCGCTCAAGTCGTTTGATAAATGTATAGTCGTTGGAGCGAATGGAGGGTCGGCCAAGGGCACGACCTACACACTTGTTAGCATATAAACAAGGTGACGATGGATGGCATTCTCACCATCGCTCTTCAGTCTTCGCTCATCAACACAAGGTGCGAGCAAGGAGATAACCGCAGCAAAAAGGTGTAGGTTATGCGCCCGGTTTCTAGGGACGGTTGTAGGACTTGGCACGGAGGTTGAAGGCACGGGTGGTGGACATGTGAGGGTGCCCACCCACCAAAGGGTGTCGACAAGTTTTGGGTTGCATTTGGGCATGGGATGTGCACGGGCGCACCTGCCCGGTTCGGCAAGAAGACTTGTGTTATATTTTGGTTAAGTCGTTGTGAGACCACTGTGCGCTCTTGCACGGGTGGGCGCCTAACTTGGGTAAAATGCCGGTCGAGCCTAGCTCCCGGTCACTTGTAAAAATTCTTTATATATAATAAAAGAATTCTCTTGCATATGATGTGTTCATCCTGCTGTTCTATGATGTTGTTATATTAATGGTTTCCGCACATTAATATGCTATTCATGTTTAATGATGAATGTTAAGGCGTACTTCGTAAAGTAAGCTAACAATGGAAGATGTTAACTACTTAGGCAGTGCCGCACCCGGCCAATTTAAGGAAAAAAGAATTAGGGGTGTGACAGATGGAGTCTTGGAGACGGCTCAGTACCTTGTCCGTTCGTATGCCCAGATCCTAGTGACAACGCTGATAGAGGAGTCCAAACCACACCATGGTGCCACTTCCCTACATTGCGCCTCACAACCAAGGCCGGGACCTCATGGAGTGCCATCGAGCGAGACCCACACACTTCATTGATTCTCACAACCAAAATTCGTCGCTCGAGCTTCCAAGATGGACCGATACCCAAGCCAACCTTCACATTTATCAACAGTTCGCGCGAAATGGACCTTTGTACTCGGGGAATGATTATCTGAATTACACATGAGGGAGAAGTTAATAAGGGTGTAGAGCAAAAGCGAACCCCAATGGTAGCTCCTAAGACAATTGTTGAGTTGATCACCCGAATATATATATATATATATATATATATATATATAACCAAAAATAGTTTTAAAAAGAAACGAGTAATACAAAAATTCCCCTACAAATTTCTTATTTATACCATACATGTAGTTGCAGATTCCGTCCGTACTGAAATACAAAGAAAATTATGTACTCTTTAATGATATTTTAATGTATTCTTTAACGATATTTTAATGGCACGGCGTTCATCAACCAGGGGAGCAATGAGCTTAAATGACAACATTGACTGCTTAAGCAGCTTTCATTTAATTTAGATATATGTTACAATATTTGTCGAGGATTATTTAAATGTGTGCGGAGATACATCAACTTTTTTAAAGATTGAGTTGACCTATAAAATCTGAAAAATCCAAAAAAATAAAAAGAAAAATATAGACAAAAATAAATAAATATTTTTTAAACATTATTTTACATTAATAACTCAAAATTGCATAAAGAATTACAAGTTGTGACCAAAAACATTTTAAAACTTTTAATTAGTTTCGAGACAACACAAGCACTATATTTTAATGGCACGGTGTTCATCAACCGGGGGAGCAATGAGCCCCGGGGAGCAATGAGCCTAAATAAGAAGATTGACTGCTTAAGCAGCTTTTATTCAATTTAAATAACAAAAAAAATATTAAATATATTTTATATAAAGAAGAAAGAAAATTAATAAATTAATTTTAAAATAGAATCTCAAAGTTGTTTAAAGAATCACAAGTGGTGACCACAAACATTTTAAAACTTTTAATTTGTTTCCATACAACACAAACACTAACACTCTTTGGGAATGAGTGTTCCATACAACACAAACACTAACACTCTTTGGGAATAAGTGAATGATAATGTGAAATAAACGAAAGATGTTATTTTCAAATGAATGTATGGTTTTTTAACATGTGAGTAGTGGTAATGTTACCGAAACACATTCTTGAAAATGATGTTTAATGTTGTCAGTTGACATTACTGAGCATAAGTAAGTTTAATATTGGTAAAAATAAAAGCTATTAAATAACAGAATTTAAAAAATTAAAATTAAAGCTAATTTTTTTTTAATATAAAAATAAAAATTAAAATTAAAATAATAAAAAAATACATTGCTTATCCATATCAAACAAGAAATATTAATTTTATGAACTCTTACCAAACTAAGCAATAAAAAGAAAACAAAAACAATTTATTTTATACAGTAGCATAAAATTAAGAAATGGCACGAAAACTGCAGAAGTGGGCTAGCATGATCGTGAGTGAATGTTATTCGAAATACTAATGCAAAATACAATAATAGTTAAAATTAAATATATTCATTTATGGCTTCGCAACAAATATTGGTAAAGATTAATATTCTTTAAAATAAAATGAAATTAGAGAAAGTTGTAGTATTCTTAATCAAAACTTATACACTGACCAATAAAAATTAATATTTGGAAACGTTTTATATGATTGTAAAACAAAAACTGATGAGTATAAAATAAATATAATATAATATAATAATGTTTTATGTAATTGGTATAAAGTATACATTATTTAATAATTTTTTTATAAATTACTATAATCTAATAGATTTTTATTTCAGTAAATTTCTTATTTCTTATTTTTTAAATTTATTTTTTAAATAATCATTAAATTATTAATATATATTTGTTGATAGTTATCTTATATTTTTTTATACAGATTATTATTATTACATATGGAATTTAATATAATTTAATTTTTTATTAATTTCAATTAAATTTGAAAAAAAATATTATAATTATAAAATTCCATTAAGTTTTTTAATAAATAAAATTCATTATACCACCAAAAATTATATCATTGTATTTCAATTTAGAAACTAAATCTTAAACAAAACTATATATATATATATATATATATATATATATGAAATTATTGATGATAGTGGTGGTGGTGGTGGTGAACGTCCAACAAGACCAAAGTTTGGTCTATCGGACCTAAAGAAACGAATTATTTAGTTTGACTTAATATTTTATTCATATGCTCAAAAAGCTTGGAGAGAAGCCTCCCAAGCTCACTGTAATTTTGACATCGTAAAAGGCTAGGAAGGTCAGTGTTGCAACAAAGATTTTGAAACTGAGATCAAATGTGGTTGTACGTGGCGCACTCTAAGGGGAAGTGTTTTTTATCCTCAATGTTCGTATTCTCACAGAGATAGCAGAACCTTTCCATCCATGGTGTTTTAGGAACTACCCAACGAGCTGTTTCACTATGGAGCTCATGAGATTTCGTTCTAATCTTGGCTATATTAATTTTCTTCTTTGATCTAGTTAAAACAAAGAGATACTTTTGATCTTCTAGGGTGGGTTGATGACCTCCTTATAATTTCTTAATTTTCTTTTAGCTACTAAATCTTTCTCACAACACATTTCTTCTTTGAACTTAGAAGTAACAATATTTTTAATGTTATTAATGTTTTGCAATGCAACATTCTCTTTGATCTCCCAATGGTTTAACCAGGCCATGGTGTATTTATACCAACCTAGTTTGAGCCTTAGGTGGTTTTGGCTGGAATTTAAAGTTAGCTTAGGAAGTCTATGGTCTCCTATGTTATTGAGTTTGTGCTTGTACAACACAAGCCTAGTCATAGCTTGGCTCTCGATAGGGTAAAGACCCACTTCTATAAGGAGAATAGGACAGGGTGTGTTGCTTTTAATTTTTAGGTTATACGTTATAAAATGCTTCTAGATTTGCTCAATCTTTCTCCAAGATTCTCTAGAGATGCTACAACCCCAAACCTCACATACATATAAGATAACCAAAGTGACTAAAGTTTCAAACAGGAACTTCTTTCTATCCCACATTACGAGGTTTGCCATTTTACAATTATTTTCAAGACCAAAATAAGCTTTCCCTCCCCCATTAATCCTTTTATCAATGCTATAGTTCTAGTTGAGCTTGTGATGAATATCAATTCCTAGGTACTTGTAGGAAGACACTTCCTCCAAGTTACTATTGTCATACATAAAATTAGCGTAAGTGTCCTTCTTGGATTTGATAATCATAACTTTTTTTTTGTTAGTGTTAACAATCATACCCATGGTAGAGTAGAAATCCTTAAGAAGTCTAAGTTGCTTATCAAGATTAGATGGGCACCTTGCGAGAAGAACAATATCATCAGCATAGAGAAGAAGGATGATGACTATCCTAGTCATGCCAGCGCATCCTGCTTCCTCTAAAAAACCTTCTAGCTTGTCGATGTAAATGCCAAATAGGGTAGGAGAGAGGGGGAAAACTTTTTTAACTTCGATATTACGCTTAATATCTTTCGACCACCCCTCATTTCTCTTCAACTTGGCAACTACATTCTCGTATAACCTTATAGCGGCATCTCTCAACTCAAAAGGAACCTCTAGCTCTTCTAATATGTTCTAAAGGTTGTTTCTAGGAACCGTATCGAAAGCCTTTCTAACGTCCACAAAGAAAAAAAAGAGATTGGATTTATCATTGCAGCATTCCTCCACAATGATGCTAAGTGTAACGAAGTGGTCTGTTGTTGAGTGCTGCTTTCTAAAACCCGCTTGGCCTTTAGCCTACTTACCTTCACTTTCAAGCCATATGCTCAACTTCCTTTCCAAAATAATACCATATAACTTGGCTAGGAGAGGGTTGATCATAATTATCTGATAATTAGAGGGGTTATTTTTATCCCCACTTTTAAAAATAGGGATAATGAGGTTTTGAGTCCATGGTTTAGGGAACCCTTGCTTGACGACTTGATTGAAAAGCTTCTAAAAGTGGGGGATGAGGACAGGACCTCCAATTTTTAAGATTTCCACCTGGTAACCTTCAATGTACCTAGCTTTCCCATTAGGCAAGCGATTAACCCCAAAATCAATGTCTTCTAATGAGAAAACTTATTTCATTGTGAGAAGGGTTTCAAAGTTATCCATGACATTTGGAGATTCATAAAGCTTTTTAAGATAGGAATTACAATCGTGTAAAGCAATTTTATCATTATCTTTAGTTTTTCTAGTTAGAATGCCTACAGAACTTCTTAGGAGCTACCTTTGAGAGGTGTAAGAGATTCTCTTGTATTTTATGAATATACTGCCTTTTTTCATTTTAGTTAGGGCTTTGCATATTTTTATCTTTCCAATTTTAATAGATTCATCAACAACTTCTTTAATTGCTCTCTTCGCACATTTAGAATCTTTGTCATACCATGGGTTGGTTTTGCTATTTCTTTTATTACTTGAAACTTCAATTGAGAACTTGTTAATAGAATATGAGACAGTTGTAGTAAAATTATGATAGATATGTTCTATGTTATCTTTACTAGATAAAGGAAGCAAATTAGTTTTTAATTCATTTGGAAAGAGATCTTTATTATTTCTATCAAAGTTTAACTTCTTTTGGCTATAAGGATTATCTTCTATGGGATCTCTATGCATGAAAAAATTAAGAGTTATAAGTAAAGGCCTATGATCAGAGTGAGGCTCGTGGTCATTTAAGATGTCAAAATTTGTTATTTCATTGTATAGAGGGAGATCAGAGATAACATAGTCTACCACGCTCCTACCAAGCCCATGGATGCAAGTCATCTAATTTTTATATTTCTTTAAGATAAATAAAATTTATAATAATAATAATAATAATCATTTAATTTTAACTTTAAGGTCACGACAAAGCTAGATACTTATCTTAGTGTTTATATACCTTGGGCATATAATATTAATCCCTTGGGTTTAATGTTATTACCTTAGTTATATAATACCTTGGCTATTTAGTATTAATATCCTATATTTATTACTCATTTGGGTTTATGTTATCAATCGCTCATGTTTATTAATCTAAGGCTTCAAATTCCTAGGGTATACTATTATTCCTAAGGTTTATAATATTATTCCCGAGGCTTAATATAAATCCCTTGAGTTATAATCATGGTCAACCATGGTCCAATGTCAAATTTAGAGAAAGATTGTCTCACTATGAATATCAACCATGGATAGCCATGGTCAACCATGGTTAGTCATGGCCAATCATTTTCAACCATGGTGAACCATGGTTAACCGTGGTCCAACGTCGCATTGTGACAAACATTGCCTCAACACGAAAATCAATCTAGGTCAACCATGGTTAACGTTGCTTCAATGTCGTATTGTGCCAAAGATTGTCTCAGTGTGTAAATCAACCATGATCAACCATGTTTATTTTAGCGTTTATAATATTTATCATAGGGTTTATATACCTTGATTTATAATATTTATCTCAGGTTTATGATAGGATTTCCTCAATATAAAAATCAATCATGGTCAACCATGGTCCAATGTCTCATTATGACAAAGATTGTCTCAATATGAAAATCAACCATGGTCAACCATGGTACAACGTCATATAGTGACAAAATTTGTCTCGACATTAAAACCAATCATGGTCAACCACAGTAAACCATGGTCTAATGTCACATTGTGACAATGATTGTCTCAATATGAAAATCAGCCATGGTCAACCACGTTCCAACGTCACATTGTGACAAAGATTATCTCAATATTAAAATCAACCATGGTCAATAACTATGGTCATATTGTGACAAATATTGTCTCTTGGTCCAACTACCCATTATGACAGCCATGGTTGTCCATGGTCAACCATGTTCCAACGTTACATTGTGACAAAGTCTGTCTCAATATGAAAATAACCCATGGTCAATAAATATGGTGACATTATTGAAAATACTGTCTCTTGGTCCAATGCCACATTTTCACAACCATGGTCATCCATGGTCAACGATGCTTGAACGTCGCATTGTGACAAAGATTGTCTCAAAATGAAAATAAACCATGGTAAAACATATTCAATTATGGTAAACCTTGCTCAATAACCATGGTCCACCATGAAATTGTGACAACATGGTCAACCATGATCCAACATCTCATTGTGACAAAGATTTTCTCAATATGAAAATCAACCATGATAAACCATGGTAAACCATTGTCCAACATCGCATTGTGATAAAGGTTGTCTCAATATGAATCAATCATGGTCAACTATAGTCCAATGTTGCATTTTCACAAAGATTTTGTCGATATGAAAATCAATGGTAGTGAACCATGTTCAACCATGTTTATTTTAGAATTTATAATATTTATATTTTGGGTTTAATAATATTCCTTTTGTTTTATAATCCCTTGGTTTTTAGTATTAATCCCTTTGGTCTAAAATAGTTATCTTAAGGTTTATATACCTTGGGTTTATAATATTAATCCCTTGGGTTTAATATTATTCCCTTGGGTTTACAATACCTTGGGGTTTTAGAAATAATCCCTTGGGTATATAATATCAATCTATTAGGTTTATCAATCTAAGGGTTCATATTAATGGGGTATGATATTATTCATAAGGTTTATGATATCAATCCTAAGATTTAATATAAATCCCTTGGGTTTATAATCATGGTCAACCATGCATAATGATGCTCCAATGTCCTATTGTGACAAAGATTGTCTCAATATGAAAATCAACCATGGTCAAATGTCGCATTGCAACAAAGACTATCTCAATATGAAAATCAACCATTTTAAACATGGTCAAACATGTTTATTTTAGGGTTCATAGTATTTAGCTTAGGTTTTATATAGCTAGGGTTTATAAGATTAATCCCTTTAGTTTAATATTACTCCTTTGTGTCCATAATCCCTTGGGTTTTAATATTAATCCCTTGGTTTATTATTCCCTTCAGTTTATAATATTAATACGTTGGGTTTATTAATCTAAGGGTTCATTTTACTAGGGTGTAATATTATTCATAAGGTATATAATATAAATCCTTGTGTTTGATATAAATCTCTTGCATTTATAACCATGGTTAACCATAGTCAACCATGGTCCAATGTCACATTGTGACAAAGATTTTCTCAATATGAAAATCAACCATGGTCCAACGTGTAAATGTAACAAATATTTCCTAGATAAGAAAATCAATCATGCTAAACCATGATCAAACATGGTCTAATATCGCTTTGTGAAAAATATTGTCTTAATATGAAAACGAACAATGGTAAACCACAATCTTCCATGCATATTTAGGGTTTATAATATTTATATTAGGGTTTTATATACCTTGCATTTATAATACGATTCCCTTTGGTTTATAATACCTTGGGGCTTTAGAATTAATCCATTGGGTTTATTATTCCCTTCAGTTTATAATAGCAATCCCCTTTGTTCATTAACTTAAGGGTTAACATTCATAGGGCATAATACTATTCATAAGGTTTATAATATTAATCCCAATGTTGAATATAAATCCCTTGCAATTAAAATCAAGGTCAACCATGGTCAACCATGGTCTAACGTTCCATTGTGACAAATACTATCTCAGTATGAAAATCAAATGGTAAACCATGTTTATTTTAGGGTTTAAAAAATTCCTATTAGGATTTTTATACCTTGGGTTTATAATATTTATCCATTGGGTTTAATATTATTCCCTTGGGTTTTTAGTATTAACCCCGTGGTTTATTATTCTAAGGTATCATATTCCTAGCGTATAATATTAGTCATAGGGTTTATAATATTAATATTTGGGTTTAATATAAATCTATTGGGTTTATAATCATGGTGAATGATGGTCCAATGTTATATTGTGACAAAGATTGTCTCTTGTTCCAACATCACATTGTGACAACCATGGTCAAACATCCCATTGTGACAAACATTGTCTCAATATGAAAATCAACCATGGCCAAACATTTTCTAATGTCACATTGTGCCAAAGGTTGTCTCAGTATGAAAATAAATCATGGTCAACCATAGTCCAACGTCGGATTTGACAAAGATTGTGTAAACATGAAAATCAATCGTTTTCAACCATGGTCAACCATGCTTATTTTAGGGTTTATAACATTTATCTTAGGGTTTATATACCCTGGGTTTATAATATTTATCCCTTGGGTTTAGAATCTCTTGGGTTTTTGTTATTAATCCTTTGGGTTTATAATATTAATCTTAGGGCTTATATACCTTGGGTTTATAATATTAATCCCTTGGCTAAAATATTATTCCCTTAGGTTTATAATACCTTTGGGTTTTAGAATTGATCCCTTGGATTTATAATATTAATCCCTTGGGTTTATCAATCTAAGGGTTCATATCCCTTGGTTTTATCAATCCCTTGGTCCAACGTCACATTTTCACAAAGATTGTGTCAATATGAAAATCAACCATGGTCAACCATGGTCAACCATGTTTATTTTAGGGTTTGTAATATTTATCTTATAGTTTATATACATTTGTTTTATAATATTTATCCCTTGGGTTTATTATTGTCTTGGATTTATAATACATCAGGGTTTTAGAATTAATCCCTTGAGTTTATAATATCAATCCCTTGGGTTTATCAATATAAGGGTTAATATTCCTAGGGTATAATATTATTCATAAAGTTTATAATATTAATCCTAGAGTTTAATATAGATCCCTTGGGTTTATAGTCATGGTCAACCATGCCCAACCATCATCCAATGTCACGTTGTGACAAATATTCTATCAATATGAAAATAAACCATGGTCAAATGTAGCATTATGACAAACATCATCTCAATATGAAAATCAGCCATGGTAAAAAATGGTCAACCATGTTTATTTTCTGGTTTATAATATTTATCCTAGGGTGTATATACATTGTGTTTATAATATTTATCCCTTGGGTTTAATATTATTCACTTGGGATTTTAGTGTTAATCCCTTGGGTTTATTATTCCTCTGGGTTTATAATATCAATCCCTTTAGTTTTATTAATATAAGGGTTCATATTTCTAGGGTATAATATTATTCAAATTGTTTATAATATTAGTGTCTGGGTTTAATATAAATATATTGGGTTTATAATCATAGTCAATCATGGTCTAACCTCACATTGTTACAAATATTTTCTCAATATGAAAATAAATCATGGCCCAATGCCCCATTCTTACAATGATTATCAGAATATGAAAATAAATAATTGTCAACCATGGTCCAATGTCACATTGTGACAAATATTGTCTCAATATGAAAATCAACCATGGTCAACCATGATTGTTTTAGGGCTTATAATATTTATCTTACGGTTTATTTACATTGAGTTTGTAATAATGATCCCTTGGATTTAATATTATTTCCTTGAGTTACTGGTCAACATATTCTGGTGCCTCTAGGCTTTTAGGTGACAAAATTCTATACATGGGAATGCTTTGAGGGTGGGTGCATGACACCTATATCCATTTCAAGCTTGAGAGGTCTCCTAAGAGGAATAGGGGGAGTTCTCTAGTTGGCTGTCATGTTTTAGTGAATTCGAGAGGTTGGAGTCTCCTTCGGTAGTCGTAAGTTTAGAGAAAGCCTGGAAGTGGATAGGTAACTCCCATTCTTGGAGCCTAGGATGAGTCAACGACAAGAAGAGGGTGGAAATAGATAAGTGTTTTCGATTGTGGGTGTATAAGTTCCTGAGGGAGAGAAGGGAGTGCCTGTGAGTGTGGGAGACTGAGGCTATTTTTTCAGAAGGAATGAAAGGACAACAATGGAGGCCCCCTCATTGGGGCGGCCAACATGGGCGTGCTGATTACAGAGGTGTTGGTGCCTCTTCCTCTAATGACAATCATTGAACTAGCCTAGATAGGGATGAAGGGCGTGCTCATATTTTGCATGAGCCACCTGGCCATGTAGTCTAGGATAACATATTAGATTCCATTGTTGAAAAATTACAGAGGATTTAGGCCAACATGGACATCCTCCAGGACCACATGTATGAGGATCACAATGAATATGTTTCCTACTTGAATGACATCCAATTCATCCAATAGAAAATTCTAGAGAAACTACCTCATGTTTGATGCTGGCAACGTAGAATTAATGTCCGTCTGCGTGAAATTGAAGAGCATCTGAAGCACATAGAACTTCAATAGCATGACCAGCAAATGCAAAGCGACCAACCAACTCATATAGACATGCATCCACCACGACCACCACCCTAATATGCATACAATAGGTTGTGTCTTAATTTTGGTTTTTTTTTGTCTTGTATGGCCCAGATGCCCTACAGAAATAAGGTGCAAATTGAGAAATCTTATGTTGTATATTCCAGCTCTAATGTCGAAAAATTCATTCCGAGTGAGCAAGATGAGTTGATGACCAATAATGTGTACTTGTTTTGCCTTCAGTAATATAAAATTTTTATTTTGATTCACAAAAAAAAAATAGTATTTCCTTAGGTTTATAATATCTTGGATTTTTAGTATAAATCCCTCGAGTTTATTATTTCCCTGGGTTTATAATATCAATCTCTCGGTTTTATTCATTTAAGGGTTCATATTCATAGAGTATAATGTTATTAATAAGGTTTTAATATTAGTCTTTGGGTTAAATATAAGTCCTTGAGTTTAATTAATTAATATAAACTATAAAAAAAACCAATATATATATATATATATATATATATATATATATATATATATATATATATATATATATATATAATAATTTAATTATTATTATTATTATGATTTATTAATTAATTTTGAATTATTTATTAATAATTAATTAATTAATTAATTAATAATGAATGAATTGAAAATTAATTGTTAAATTAATTAACATAATGTATATTAATAAATATATTTAACCATATTTATATTAATACAACAAAATATTAATAAATAATAATAATAATTAGTTATTTATTTATTGATTAATTATGAATGAGTTATTATTAATACTTATTGATTAATAATACTATCGAATTTATTTAATAATAACAATAATAATGTGGTTGTGCATGTGATTGATAAGCTTTCGGCATATATCAATCACATTTATTAATGTGGTTGTGCTAGTTTACGTTATTTGATAACGAATTAAAAATTTTAATTACAGATTTGATCCGAATGTCCATCATATCATTTCAATCTTAGTGAGATTCGTTGCAATCCACAACTAAAAAATCATTTCCATTTCAGTTTCAACAGATGAATGCCTTAATAGATATGGACAAGCTATTGCAACATGTGCTCCTTTTTGGTTTTTTTGTCATTGTGTTTAATCTTCGTCATACTCCATCGCTCTGTTAATGAAATTGATGTATGTTCTACATAGATTCGAATGCAACGAAACCTCCTGGGATCAATCGCCTTGCCTTTTCTTTCTTGTGATCTCTGCTTCATCACCATGAAAGTTTTTTTTCTCCTCGTGTTCACTTCAATAGGAAAATCATCGGCTAGGGATATGCTTATTTTGTTTGGCCGAGGATGGAACTTTGCTTGTGGAAGAAGTCATGCAGAAACAATAGAGTTTACAAGACATTAAGTCTTGGATGTGAAAATGATTCAAAAATAAGCCTTGAATTTTGAGAAGAATTTATATTCTTCTATGTAAATAAATTGTATTTTCAAAGCTAATATATTTTATTAGTTTTAGAACTAGATATTCATAGTTTTATCAAAATTATTGATATGTGAGATTTTGTTCATAAAGAAAAAGGTATCTACCTTGAAAAGCATGAGAGATTTTAAGGATAGATTGACTAAATTTAGAATTTATGGAAATATGGTTTATGGAGCGATTAATGGATGATTTATGAAGTGATTTTAGGATTTCAGAAAGGTTGGTGTATGGATTGATCTATAGGTGATTTAAGTAGTGCTTTTAGGATTTAGAAAAACTATTGCATTTCTTAATTCTACTTATTATAACCCTACGAGCAATGAGAGAATGGCCAAATCAATGTGAAAATTGGAGAGAAACAAATGGTTTTGAGTATTTGTTTTGTTAATGTAATGAAGTGCCATATCTTTTGTGTATGAAGTGTCTATGTACATGATCATTGAAGATTCTTAAAATATGGAACTAGTAGAATTAAGTTCCTATGTTTTTGAATTGGGAAGAGAAATCTTATTGAATGTTTAGTGAAATTAAATTTATTGAATGTGTTAAATGATGGAGACCAGGAATCATTGGTTAAAATGAGAGATTTGCAGTTAAATTCCTTGTGAATTTTGTATTGAATTTAGTTATGGGTTATGTTGAGATCGTATGGAGATCCTAATTAGAGACCAGGAAGATGTATTGAATTTAATTCTGGGTTATGTTGAGATCGTATGGAGATCCTAATTGGAGACTAGGAAGATGAGTCGTAGCAGGAAGTTATCAAGTGGTAATAGAGCACAAAAGATCCCTGCATGTAGTCTAGAGGATAAGTAGTGGAAGAAGGTACAACTGATTGAAGATCTAGTAAGATATTTGTCTTCTCTATGTAGGTGACAACAAAGGAAGGTGAGAATGTTTGTGATAGCCTAGAGAAAATAGTGCTTGAAGGTTTCCAAAGAAGACAACCAGCATGATGAAAGACCCTTAAACTTAGGAGAAAGTTTGGTGAGATATCGTGTAGCAAGGTGGAGACTTGTTATTCCATAGGCGTGTTGCAACTCACGAGTTGAATTTCTTATGAGAAGACCATAAAGCATATGTGAAGGAGGTCATAAATCTTTGTAACTTGGGATTCTTATAGGGAACCATTAGTCCATCCTCTAAAAAACCAACAAGAATGAGTTATGGAAAACATAACTGTCAAAAGGTAGGATAATATCTATTTTGTAAAATATTAAAAGTGTGAAAAATCAGATTCGTCAGGAATCTTAGAAATTTGTTGAGAGCTTTGTGGAGAATATCATGTTGGGAGCTTTATGGAGAAGATCGTGGATTTTGAAATAATCCATGATATTGTAATTTTATAATATAAATTGTAAACATGTGCTTGTATGGACGACGACCATTAGAATGAATATCTTGCTAACCAAGGCACCAATAGATGCTATGTAATAGTATAGTGGGTTTAATTAATAAAATTTTATTTTTGGTTTATGTAATTCTATGTGTGTGAATAATGGGTTGATGTTTTGATGGCTTGATGGAGAGATGGTTTGAATTTGTTTGATGGATTAACGCCGCATGTAACAACTATGTGAGTTGAACATGAATGGATATTGCATGCATATATAGGACAATGTGCCCAACAAAAAATCATAGTAGACCCATAACCCACAAGTACAAGATCAAACGCGCTGCCAACAAAAAGGCATAGTGGACCCATATGTTATCGGGAAATCTAGTGTCTATGCAGAGATGCTAGTCCCACTAAGGCTGGTAGCTACCTTAGAAACAAACAAACTAAAACCACTTTCGTTTTCCTTTATGAGAAGTATATAAGAGAAGAATAAAAGAGACCAACCTCAGTCTTGCGCTTCGTTCCTTGCTTGATTCCTCTCCCTTCTGATAGGTCTTTGCCACTTGATTCCTCGTCTACCAAGCTTCAAAGAGCACCTGTAGAATCAAAACAGCATAACACTATCCAAGAACAGAGATCTACTATCATAAACAATATAGGACCAGATATATATTGACCACACAAATGCATATATCATCAATCATACAAGAATGTGGAGGAAAAATTGAATAGATTTATTAATAATCAAGAATAGCAAAGAGGATTACAACCAATTGTTCTGACCCAGCGTCATCCTCTCAGCAAGAAATCCCTTCTTCACCTCATGAAAAGCTTAGATCACCCAACACTATGATGTTACACCAAGAAACCAGCAACACTTCCTTCCAAGATACAAAATTCCAGCCCACGGATCTTTGGGATGAGGGATCCATATATAGATGTTTGCAAGGAGGGTGAGTCAGCTTCTGAGATTTGATTAGTGTCCTCTCTCTGATAGTTCTTGATTCCACTTGGAGATTGGTGATCTCTTACTCATCCCTGGGCGAATGCAGAGAGGCAAGTGTCACAGGAGAAGCTTCTGGAAGATTCCATGATCTTCCACCTCGCAAATTGACTCTGCCATTTGTCCACTCTCGCCCATCGCACCCCATAGAAGGGCTTTTTACTATGCATCGCACCTCCCATGTGCATTTAGGTGGGATGCAGTGCACTTTGACCATGGAGCAGATGAGATGGTCTAGTTTTGACAAGTTCTGAGTAGTTTTTCATGGAGAAGTTCTGGGAGATGCTGTAATGAGTTGACCTTGTTCTTTTGGGGGTTGGAACAACAATTTTAGGGACTTAGGAGCCCTTGGTTTATGGACATTTGTGATTTGGGTTGCAGTGCCCAAAAATGTCGATAAAAGTTGCCCCCTAAAGCATGAGGTCGTTAACCTTTTGATGTTGGGTGAAATGCTTTATCATGAGGATCCGAAGTTTTTTTTCGAGCTAGAAGGCGACCTGTAATAAGATACAATACAATACATTATCTTCATAATATTTTCATGATCTAGCTGATGCGGGCATTTCCCATGCTCAGCTTTATAAATTCATTTTCATGTACATAAGACAGACAATCGTCTGAGTGCAGACTGATGATTCTGGTAGAGCCATCATCCCTTGGATTGGATGATTACCTATGCAGCAATGATGTACATTTGATGTCTTTATTTTCATGAATATATATCACAGCTCGGATGGATGAAACTAGATCTAGAGTCTTCAATCTCGTTCGATCTTCACTCAAAGTACAAGTCGATCCATGTGAGAGATGTTCTGGAGTCGAACATGGAAAGACATCGCCTGATTACAAGCCAATGATGTAAGCTGTTAACAGGCGCGAGAGGAATCACCGATAATGATGATGACCCTCAAGGTACTACAGTGCAATTCACGTGGTGTGAATAAGGGACTTGGCGTCGAACACCACACAAAATCTTTCGGTTGAAGGCCATTGATGTAAACCTGTCACGGGAAGTGAGGAGATTTCCATTGAGGCATGCAAGCTTCAAAGTACTGAAAGGGTTGTTCCTAGATCGACTTCCTGGATAATGAGATGATGTCGACAAGAAGCGATCCGTCATAGGAGGGCCTTAGTGAATCCCACATCAATGACGCGAAATGGAAAAAATGATTTTAATGGAGGTGAAAATGATCTGATGACATAAGCTTCAGGGTGGCGGTCATGAAAGAATGGAGCATAAATGTATTGCAGTGGATGAGACACAGGTGAATTCTCTGAGTGACTTCTCTTGAACATATCTGCGACACTGACATGATGGATTGGTAGTGTTAACCCCAAATATGGATTGTGTGATGGACCAATGGTGATATGACCAGTGAACGGAACAACCCAACCTGACTTGGATGCGGAGTGAAAGTGTCATGTTCAAGAGTGACTTGCTACCAACAAAGTTTCTTCAAGTTTTCTTCCCAATTTTCCCCAGTCATTGCTGACCAATACCTCTTTATTTTTGTCAAGCTTGAGGAGGATAACATATGCTTGTTCTATAATTTGCCCTTCGGGCAAACCCATCATTATGTTTTAACGAGCCTAACGATAGTGAAACTCGTTCTTGTCTGTATGGACAAGTTTGTCGCTATTCAGTTTTAACGAGTTTAATGACAAAGATAACTCGATCCTTTTCAATTTTAGAGATTCTGAAAAGGGACGTAAAGAAAACTCCAACAATCCTTTTTCGTCATATAATCCCTTAAGTCCGAAAAAGTATAAAATAATACAAAAGGGATGAGTTTTCGGTAATTTTAACGAGCCGAACAAAGCAAGCGCTCGATCTTTTTGTGTAATAATCCCTCGGGTCCAAAAAGATTAAAATCTAAAGGAGGGATAGCACTTCCGGTCACTTTAACGAGCTGCAGAGGCCAATTGTTCGACAATCTTTTCATATTTTACGAGTCAGATGAAAAGAGCTTAAAGGAGACTCGTTTTTCAAGGAACGAGTGATAAATTTGGGTAGTAGCTAATTCCAGGTAAGGTTTGGAATTTTCCAATCACGGCAGTGTCACAAGGATGGCTAACAGGATCACTCTTCGCAGTTGTTCCTCAAAAAAGGGTAAACAATCAAATGGAGGTGAATGATCGGCCAATACAGAGTGGAGGTGATTATGAGAACACGACCAGGGCTCAAAAGCCAATGATAATACATTCACGATGGTTATTTACCGGAAATTGGTTCATTTTTTAATGAGCTTAAACTCTGGGGGAACATTTGCTCATTGCTTATGTTTGTTTTTTAACAAACTTGAATTCCGCGTTAAAACTGCTCGATCCAGTCGTATAATAAGGATGTCTCATTTAAGATGGCATTTTTTCAAAGCTTTGCCCCGCATCCTTTCTTTATGCAAGTTAGGAAATGACCAATCCTATGAGTTTAAAGGGTTAGAGGACCTACAAATTTAAAAAATAAATGGTCGCTCTTTGCTTGCACGCCAAAAGGTTTGCATGCCCCCAGGTATAGCAAAAGATTTCCAGGTTACCAAAGATTGTTCCATCTGTACTATAGACAAAACACTTCCTCGACGATGTCTACCGAAATAGACAAAGGTGAGTGGCGCAATCGCCTCCACTCACATAAGTTTGACGGAGGAATATTATTCCAATATAATCTCATAAACTAGTCATATATCCTTCGTGGAAACCTACTCTATACCTGAAGTTTTCCTGCCGAAGAAGACCAGGGTGCATGCCCCCTGGGTTTCAGTCATGTCCTCCAAATCACTCGTGCTCATCAGGTGGACGGGCTGGGGATTGATGAGACATTCCTTGCATGAAAAGACCATTCAGGATGGTATATGACTATTTTCTATGTGTGAACCGGGGAATGAAAGCTGGTCTATAAGCTTGACCACTCTTCCTTCATGCGAAAAACACATTACTCTAAAGAGTGAGAAGACAATGGCTCCCATGCAATAAATATAGTCGCGTCCAAGGAGTAGATTATAATCCAGGGGTCCTTGGACTACCATTAAGTTCATGTGAACGGTTTTCCTTCTCAATGTTATCGGCACATTGGGAAAGATCCCTAACGGTCGACTAGTTCCTTTGTCAAAGCCTATTAGATTTCTTATTTCAGGCAAAAGCGATGGCGAACCAAGCGCTTTCCAAGAAGTTGAGGAAAGGATACTCACAGAAGCCCCTTCATCTACGATGGTGCCAGCCATGACCATTCTATATATTTGAGTAATAATTCAAAATGGTACACTAGCCAGTAAACGGGGCCTGCCTAGTAGATTCCAATCGAAGGAAACAACTAGGTGGCTTAGAGGTGGGACCAAATAGATGGCCGGATACGATTTTGATGAACTTCCTTCCTGTGGTAAAGGAATGGGTATATTGCCCCCATGTTCGTCGGAGTCTGTGCTTACGAAGAGAATTTGAACGGGGTCATTCTGGTTCTCTCCGGTGACTGTATCATCTGAAGATGGACCTTCTGAAGGCAAGACCGGGTCAACTGCCACCTCAACCTTTTGACTTTCGTCTGGTGTGGATTCAGAGGGTTCATCTTTAATGATAGACACTTCAGCTGACCACAATGGCGTTTCAGCTGGATTTTCAACTAGTGACGGACTTGGCAAGAGTTTCTTATATCTAGGAGGAAGTCGTAACGGTGAAACCGGATGGTCTTCCAAAACTCTTTTAGCCTCGTCTAAGAAGGGACAATGGTGGACGGCGTGATCGCCTTCACACAATTTACAAGGAAATTTACATTTTCCTTTTTGTCCAGGGGCTTCACTTTCACTAGTTAACGGTGTATGCTCAACATGATCGTTAGAGGTTGATGACACCAGATTGTGCAAACGAGGAGACCAGTCCCTTAAGATCTGGGGGATGCAAGAACAATCTCGATGATAGTGGTCTCCTTTGCAAATGACACATGGCAATTTAGGCCTGGACAGTGCAGTGTGTGGATTTTCGCTAGATGATGCCTAGTCGCCCCTTTTCGCCTTTGGATCCTTCTTCTTCTTCTTATTCTCAGTTACTTGATTTTTGGATTTACCAGCTTCATCAAGCGAAGAGGAAGGAGGAGAGGGAGAATTGGATGAAGTAGAAGGTTTGGGGGTAACTCTGGTATCATTTAGTTGCTGACTTGATTGTTCAGGAATCACGGTGTTCTGAACGACAGAGGTCGAAAGATCCATACGAGCAAGCCAATTGTCAATCCTGGAAGAGACAATGTGGCCATATGGGGTGCACCAACATCTCCCCAAGAGGAGAAAGGACTAGGATTTCCTCCAAGGGGAAATCCTTGGTTGGTTGACTCCATTTTTCTCAACCTGATACCAACGTAGGAAAGGTGATGTTTATTCCGATTAAAATAATTTTTAGACGCTTTGACACAACTTGTTTTTTCAATTTTTAAGAGTGGAGGAAATACAAAATATGACTCTAGTCGCCTTCGATTTTTAATGAGCTTGAAGTGACAAGTGCTCAGATGGACCTTTTCCTTTAATGAGTCTGAAAAGGAATGAAAGAGACTACTCTGGGAATCTAGACAGAGGGATTACCAAACCAATCGCAAAACTGCGGAATACTTTTTACGGTACGGCAGTCAATCTTCCTGAATGCTGTGTTCAGTGCATTGTAATCGATAGGGCGGCAGACATGGCTTCGTATGTATAAAGGATAAAGCCTATTGTGCTCTCCCAATACATACTCGACGGTACGTGGGAGCACAAGTTCGTACTGGCACTTATCATCTCAAAGTGGAGGAATCACCCAACCAGCAGTGAGAACAACAGTTACCAGGCTTTACGACGTCGGAATCCGTCTCTAGCCTATACTTCTAGATGTTGTGTGTTAGGTTCCAAAGCATTTTTAGATTCATTAAATTTATTTTATAGTTGATCTTGCTTAAGAAATTTTCATTTCAGGTTCACCACGTGATGTAGATGTACAATACCTAAAATGCAATCTAAGATGATAAACAACCGTTTAATCTTCTTTTTACAATGAAAATCCTAGCTACTAAAGAAAGAGAGATGATATTCTTTCAACATAGAGCAGAGAGCACACACGATATGCACTGTCCTAAATCAAACCAAAAAACAGTCTAAATGCAAATGCACATGCATGTATTTGTTTTCAGCCTTCTTAATGTGTGAATGATAAAAAGAAAGCTAAGCACAAATCTAAATTATTTTTGAAAGCGACAATACTAACAAGCTTCTTTTCAAGACAAAATGAAGACAATGACGACACTTTGCAATTTGGAATTGAAAACTTGCTTTCGACACTTGAAAAACTACTAATTCAAATCAAATACAAGAGTAACAGTGTAATCGATTATCAAGAACAATCATATTTTCTTCTATGACTGAAAACGACACTTGCGACACTTCCAAATCAAGAAACGACAGTTCAATTACGCTACTTCTTTGTAAAGGAGAACTGAAAATGACTCAAAATACATAAAAAAATTTACAGTTCTTTGCACAATGGAAGTGGAATAATGGCAAGGAAGGGGGTTCCAACAAATGTATACTGACTACAGACAACAAAACTCCTGAATAGCGCTGAAAAAATGAATAAAAACCAAAGTCTGCAGGCAAAATTAGCCTTTTCTGATCAGCGCACCTGTTACACAAGGATTCCAATATGCATCCCACCTATAGCACACGGGAAGTGCGATGCATACTGATATCCTTGAAGAGAGGGTGCGATGGTATAATGCGAGACTTTTGATCCAGTTCTTGATCACAGTTTGCAGCACAGTTCAGGGATTTAGGCCGAGCAAGTGATAATCAGTAAATAAATCACAGGGGTAGATCTAAGGAGGTTACTAGAGCCATCACAACGGAAATTAGAGAGCTTGTAAGTCAATTGTTCAATTCATAAAAAAAACCCGGAAATAGACTGAAGCAGCATTGATCTACTTTGCACTTGCATAGCAAATGCAGTTCGAAGGCTAGCTGGCTTGACTTCAGGCTCCATCTGTAAGTTTATAAAGTAAGCAAATATAGACAAACAAACAATCTATTCACTCCCCAGTGGAGTCGCCATTTTGTTATCGGGAAATCTAGTGTCTATGTAGAGCTGCTAGTCCCACTAAGGCTGGTAGCTACCTTAGAAACAAACAAACTAAAACCACTTTCATTTTCCTTTATGAGAAGTAGATAAGAGAAGAATAAAGGAGACCAACCTCAGTCTTGCGCTTGGTTCCTTGCTTGATTCCTCTCCCTTCTGACAGGTCTTTGCCACTTGCTTCCCCGTCTACCCAGCTTCAAAGAGCACCTGTAGAATCAAAGCAGCATAACACTATCCAAGAACAGAGATCTACTATCATAAATAATATAGGACCAGATATATATTGACCACACAAATGCATATATCATCAATCATACAAGAATGTGGAGAAAAACTTGAATAACTTTATTAATAATCAAGAATAGCAAAGAGGATTACAACCAATTGCTCTGACCCAGCGTCATCCTCTCAACAATAAAGCCCTTCTTTACCTCATGAAAAGGTTAGATCACCCAACACTATTATGTTACACCAAGAAACCAACAGCACTTCCTTACAAGATACAAAATTCTAGCCCAGGGATCTTTGGGATGAGGGATCCATATATAGATGTTTGCAAGGTGGGTGAATCAGCTTCTGAGATTTGATTAGTGTCCTCTCTCTGATAGTTCTTGATTCCACTTGGAGATTGGTGATCTCTTACTCATCCCTGGGCAAATGCAGAGAGGCAAGTGTCACAGGAGAAGCTTTTGAAAGATTCCATGATCTTCCACCTCGCAAATTGACTCTACCATTTGTCCACTCTCGCCCATCGCACCCAATATAAGGGCTTTTTAGTATGCATCGCACCTACCATGTGCATTTAGGTGGGATGCAGTGCACTTTGACAATGGAGCAGGTGAGATGGTCCAGTTTTGACCAGTTCTGAGTAGTTTTTCATGGAGAACTTCTGGGAGATGCTGTAATCAGTTGACCTTGATCTTTTAGGGGTTGGAACAACAATTTTAGGGACTTAGGAGCCCTTGGTTTATGGACATTTGTGATTGGGGTTGCAGTGCCCAAAAATGTCTATAACACCATACCCACAACTACAATATCGAACCCACTGCCCAAGAAATAAGCGTAGTGGACCCATACCCCAAGTCAACTGAAAATATTGAAAATGATAAACCCCAATTTTATTTTCACCAAAACCGACGTCTATATATATATATGGAGATAATCCAAGACCGACGTGTGTGTGTGTGTATATATATATATATATATATATATATATATTCGTCACAATTCTGCATTTGATTTCTTTGTGGCCTCTCTATGGGTGACCCATTACATTTCACACCAATCATAGAAAAACTCAAAGATGTTATATATATATGAATTAACATCAAAAGTGGTCAACAGTCAGAACTGAGAGATAAATTGAAGTTTTTAAATCCTGCGTTAGTGACTACCTTCTCGCAAATCTGGATAAGTAATAGGACTTGCAACATTCATCAAGAAATATCAGATATTGGGATTATATCGTGAAGTTTGTTTGTTTTTTTCGTGATTTGCATTGGACATTGATTGTATTCAGATTTTTCAACAATGGGTAGATTCACGATATTTATTTAATGGTGAAGGGAGATCATTCCAGGTATACTAGTCATAGTAGCCAACAAAACCTCTCCTTTCCCTTTGTGTTATAGCTCTAAAATTTGAATCCAAAAACTCTTATAAAATCAGATAATTATTATCTAAATGATTTGTATCATTATTCTAAATGATAAATAATTATCATTCTAAATTATCTGTATCATTATTCTAAGTGATTCATATCATATGTATCGTTCTTTCCAAATAAAAACAAAATTACAACGCAAATTAAAAATCCTTCTAAAGATGACCATGATTAACATTCAAATTTAAATAAAACATCACACAAAACATTCATCGAAAGAACTAAGGCAAAACATCCAGCCGAGGATTTGCCTTATCAGGACAAAGTAACTGTGCCAAGTGCAAATTGACACGATAAAATCATTTTAATTCTTTATAACAATTTGTTATTTTTTATGACTATTTCTTATTTCTTATTATAATAGTATATAGACAAAATTTCATTAGATGGTTATCTTATTTATGATAAGCGATTGCTTCTTGGGAAATAAATAAGATAAGTGGCTTAGTGAGTGCTCGAAAACGACCTGAAATTCATTGAAGTGTGAAAAACCAGTTATCGTTATGTCGCCTACCATGCATAACACAAAGGGAATAAGCCTTTGGGCCTGTCATTTGAGTCTCTTTTCGGACGTTATGGTGACCAAATCTTTGATTTACCCTCGAATTGTTTCTTCATGTCTAAGACATCAGGTTGATTGCCTTTCCATAGGTTTGTATTCATATTTGGAATTAGCTATTTGAATTCATCTTTGGGATTGGCTAATTCTTTAGAGTTACAAATCAATATGGCCTTCCCACCCTAATTATTTAGGGGAACTATTTAAGTTTTCTCTTGAACCACTTTTTTCTTTTCTTCAACCATCTACCTTGGGGGACAAGTGAAAATACTAATGCATTTAGAAGGGCAAGGAAAACTAATAACTACTTAGAGTTGGGAGCCTGAGAAGCATTATTTATTATTATTATTATTATTATTATGGTTATAATTTAAATAATAATAGTTATTATAATTGTTATGATAATTATATGAGCATATTACATGAGCATATTACTTAATAACACGTAATATATATTATAAATATATTAATATAATAATTTATTTTTATTAATATTAAATTGATATTATTTAATGTATACATTTTATAATTATAGTTAATAATAATTTACCATAGTTAATTTTTAGTAATCTATAATTAGACTTAGTTATCATGGTTTACTGTGTTGACCTAGTTTTACTAGATTGGCCTAGATTTAATACATTGAAAGTTTATTAGGTCTAATATTAAATACTTTGAAAGTTTATTAGGTCTAATATTAAATAGTGACAAGCATGACCAACAATGTTCACCCATAGTAAATATATTCTATGGTATACAACATTATAATCAACCATTGGTATCCTTAACCTTTGATCTAGCTTTATGAATTTGACCTATATATATTAGGTTGAATTAGGTTTATTAGGTCTAATAATAATATTCAAGAATGTCCACCCATAGTGAACCACATTTCACCATAGTTAACCAATGTCAACCTTTATTCATCCATAGTTAACCTTAGTCATCTTTAGACAAGCTTTGTAAGTCATATTCAACTATAGTTAACTCTCGTTGACCATAATCAACCATAGTAAACTTTAATCAACCCTAATCAAAGATTAAGAAAATTTAATAACAATAATATTACTTTTAATAAGATATATTATTAATATTCTTATTAATGATAATGTTAAGATTTATATTTTATAATATTTTAGATTTATTTAATATTTTAGTTTAAAAACATTTAAGACTACTATGGATATTAATACTAAGATTTATGAATAAAGTTTATATTTAACAAGGTTTAAGGTTTGTATGAGATATGGTTTAACGAATTAATATTTAAGTTTTTTCAATATTTAATTTTTACTATAATTTTTATAACTATTTTCAAGAGTGAAAATATATTTAATATTATTTACAAGAGTGACAACATATTTAATATGAAAAAAATCTTTGTCGCAATATGACAAATAAAAAATCAATGTTACAATGTCACAAGCAAAAACTCAATGTCACATTGTGACAAAGAAAAAATCAACATCTCAATATAACAAATCAAAATAAACATCACAATGTGATAGAAAAAAATTTTACACTGCAACGAACAAATAATAATCTCACAACATGATGATATAGTTAAACATAGTCAACATTTATATAGTTAATCATAGTTAATAATAGTTATCCTTAGCGAAGCTTAGTAAATATACTCAACTATAGCTAACCCTGGTTGACCATAATCAATCCTAGTCACCATTAATAAACCATGATCAACCACAGTCAAGTTTAGTCAGCCTCAACAAGGATTAATAATAATAATAATAAGGTATATGTTGGGAAAAATACTGAGAAGGGGGCGGTGAATCATTATTTAATACTCATTAAAACCTTTTTCTTTCTTACTCATTTATTTGTACGTCCTTTACTAAAAGAAGCATGCGTATGTACATCATTGTTATGCAAATAAATATTGTATATCTAATTAAATTACTTTTTCAGTTAATTCATCATCTATTTAACTTAAAATAGTGTATTAGTACTTTAATAGGCATTAATTAAATAGTAACCATGTGCATTAAGATTAGAATAAACCATCACACATAAAAAACAAATCAACACACATGAACACTAGGATTTTTAGATGGAAACCCAATGTAGGAAAAAACCATGGTTGTTGTCGTCTTTGTCTTAATATTTTATTATAATGAAAAACGTCTTAAAATATTGTACTAGCACAAACTCATACCAGCACACAAGCACCCACCTACAGAAGGTTACGACTTTCTCTCTCACCCACCTGTAGAACGCTACGGCTTTCTCTCGTTCTCCAACACCCACTGGAAAGGAACTCCAACCCCTTGATCTTATTTACCAGCACCCACAGAAAGGGATCTCCTACCACTTCATATTTAACTAGCTACCACTGGAAGGAAGCTTTGACTCCCTTACTTAAGGCTCCAACCCTTAGCACCTCCGTGGACCACATTTCATAAATTTTCACACTAGATCCACATGATACAAAACATCAGAACATGTAGGCCAATTTTCATCAAATTTTTAAATTGGACCCACTACCATCATTTAAGCCCAATGCCAAGTATCAAAACTACAATTAATCACTGCAACAAATCACTCAATCATTGAAACAACTGAATCAACCAATCACTGAACCAATTGAGACCCCAATCAATCAATTTATTCTCAAACAACCAAAGTAGTTAGATCATTGTAACCAGAAGACCAATACTGAACCCAAACACTGCATCAACTTATTGAACCTGCTAAAAACCCTAACCAATAAAATGTCAGAATATATACACTACTTTACTTCAGCAAATCTGCGTGTATACGCGACTTCCTTTAAGCATAACCACATACAAATATCAAGACATTGAACCCTGAAACTAAATTATTGTCATTCCCAAATAAACTTTGAGTCATGCACATAACCACTGAATCATTCTGAAATAATGATAGATCCATCATTGATCTTCAATCACATACAACTATTACTATCATCACTCTTCAACATACCAATCCACAATCCATACATCTTCAAACACCTCTATTAAGAAAAGATCATCAAGTAAGACTTCATTAACATATATCAAAAAAATAGCAAGACTGATTAGACTGATCAAAGATCTTATTCAGCAAAACCTTAGCTTATATATGTGCTTTCCACAAAACACTTCTGCATGTATACGCACTTTTCAGGAATTAAACACATGTATAGATCTGAATTGACACACAACTTACCCTCATTAAAGCTATGTATGTACATACCTTTCAGTTTATCAAAGTCTCGTACAGATCTGCAATTATTGACTGATAGCTTCGCTGCACATTAAACCTTTAGAACAAAATCCCATCCCTTGACATACATAACAAAACATGTGTGAGACATAAATGTTACAGATCAAAACAATCCATTATCAATGTAGTCATTTTAGATCTTTTATATCTAATCCATAATCAAATTCTCGGGTGCAGACTTAGTTCTAGATCAAGCAAATCATTAGTAGCCCATTATATCCACATTTTCGTCAAATATAATTATTCATGAAATATTCATAATTTGCACACCAAAGTACTTTCCTCTTCATCTCCTTATATAGCTTACCCCTTAGCAAATACCACTAGTAAAAATCACACTAATGCCAATGGTATTCTTTGATGGGATCAATTATTCATTGTTGGGTTCAATACTATGGGTCAATACCATGGTAAAGACCCTTGGTATTTATAATACCATGGTAAATACCCTTGGTATTTAGAATACCATGGTGCAAAAATTGCACGCTCATTTGCTTGTTCATACTCATGTGTGTATGCGACTTTGCATCACGAAACCTGTGTATGCTTCTTGAAACTTCATCTTTACCATTCCTCTCTCTCTCAACTGCTATGTCTTTGACCAAACTCTTAGTCACATGTAGACACATCCTACTGACATCTTCATCAAATAGGTTGTGATCAAAATACAACTAATCAATTAGGTTTCCATCAAGGACAACACATTATTCATAATGCCAACAATCTCCCCCTTTGGGCTTGATGGCAACCACTTTAGAGTTTGGTCACCACCACTTATAGATACCTGAAAACACATATGTGGATAAACCAATATTTTAAAACACCAAGTTACTCTCCCCCTTTAACATCAAGGCCAAAGGTATGATTCATGTTAAATAAAGGCCTCTCTCTTGAGCGTTGTAGATCTGAGTTATTGAGTATGAACACTGAATATGGACCATCTTCCCCTTGAGCACATGATGAATCTTGTGAAGTATGTGAAATGAAGTACATGACTATATGAATCAATTGGATATGACCTCTCCTATCACCAAGTACTCAAACTTATGTCAATCACCCATTCGTAGTGGGGTTACAAACTACATCATATTCCCAAGAAGATGGGATTACATGACTTCACTACAACAGTTCAACCATGAATGAATATTACAATTACATCACAGGTGTTTACATGAAATTAACATCAAAAGAAATATATGACATTTATAACCGTGACCAAAGTGACCTCAAAGAGACCATCACAGTTATCAACAACTATCATACACCATATAGGATCTGCACCATAATCATCTGTCAACAACAACATGAACGAAAACATGCACATTTTTCATCATCAATTTGCAAAATTAAGCTTCAATATCATACACTTATGACCAAGTATGCAACATCAACATCATACTATTTTTCCATAGAGATCATCTATCAACTCATCCTCTTGACTTTACCAAATTCAACTTTCTCTTTTCCTTTGTAGGAATAGCCTCAATCAATGTTCATCAAAGAAACATATATTTTCATGAATCAACAGACATATGTGAGAAACAAGCATATCATCATAAAGTAAGATAAGGAAAAGTAGCTTCATTCAATAACATCATCAATATGTGATTAAGGATTCCATGTCTCCAAGTATCATTTAGCAGATGTCCTCATAAAATCTATAGCAAAATCATTATCTTGGCCCATTTTCTTCATGTAAGAAGAAATAACATACCAAAACCACTTCATCAATATGAAATTTAAGTAATCATCCATGAAGGAAACCCATAACCGTAACAAAGCATGATGCAGTTAAAAAAAACTTCAGGAACATGAACATCATTAATATAAAAATCATTATGTAACAAGAAATTCTCAAGAAAACGTAATGCCAACAATGTATTATTAGAAGCATAGAAAATTCTCCCCCTAAACCTGTGCCAACTATTCAGTTTCATATGTGATCATATCATCTCATATATCGATAAGGACATCAAAGTATATTCATCAATCAATTATATATTAAGGCATCAACAACTTATAAAAATCCAAAATTACTTCTAAATAGCATCAACAGACTGTAACCATCAATCATTAGAATAAGAAAACCAAATAATAATTAGATGAAGCATATCAGAGAATTTTCCTGAGTTTGTCCCACTATTTATTTATCATATAAAAACATACATGATTGTTCAGATTAGAACTCGCGTATATATGTGACTTCTCTTCATAGGATCCTCATACAGAAAGTAAAATACTAAAATTTTACAACCACAACCCCCCCTGAGCTTGTTCTATTTGTACCTATTCACTATTGCTACACCAGATGCACTTTCAGTAATATAAGAAACATGAATATCAAAAAAATCATAAGAATCATCATCAAGACAAAACATGTGTTACACCCCCTGAGATTATACATCACTGATCCTAAGGACCTGATAATCATTTTCTACTCTTATGAGGTCATGTACCTCAAATCACTTTTGCAGTCATTGTGAGAGGTATTCTTTTAAGAACAATGGAATACAATGGGAACAATATTCTTTTACTTTGAATCTAAATCCTCCTCATAACAACGAGAGTTTCATTCTTCAAACACATATAACATGTCTGGGTTTCTATATCCTCTTGTTATGGCTTTTTCAGTTTCTTTAGTCATAACCTTGCACTTTGTTGACATAAACAAAATTATATTTCCTTTATCTACCATCTGACCTACACTTAGAATATTATGATATATCCCTTAAACTAATAAAGAATCAGTTGCCCCTCTATGTTTATTAATTTTGGCTCTACTTTTTCCCAAAACTTTCGTTCGAGCATTATTTCCAAGAATAACCTTACCATATAATTGGTTTTTCTTAAGAGACTCCATCTTACTCTTATTTCAAGTCATGTGATAAGAGCATCCACTATCTAAGTACCATTCATATTCTTCTTCAAATGAGTAGAGAGAAAGACCACACTTTATATGTTCTTCTTTAAGCTTATTATGAGAAATGGTGGTGGATCGATCTTTTTCAAGTTCTTTGACATCAATATTCTTATGTGGTTTCTTACCATGTTGTCTAAGGCGATCCATAGATTTGTTCTTGCATTATTTTTCTATGTAGTATAGCTAGGGGGAATAGTATGGGGTGCAGAGGGAAGTACCCAAGGGAATAGTGTAATAATGGGATGGACCATATGCTTGTCCATACAATAATCATTGACATCTCTCAATGGGGAGTCTCTACCCTCTATATATGATTCATACATACAATACCATGCGTCATTCCCATGGTTACCATATATCTAATATCGTGGCTTAACTTATAATTATTGCCCATCCTAGTATTACAGTATTCCCTTGGGTACTTCCCTTTGTACCCCATACTATCCCCCCTAGGTATACTACATTCTATATGCCAAAACTTGTTACAAGAATAACATCTTATATGAGCAGAGGAATCATAATATTTATGTTTCATATTACTTCTATTGTAATTAATAGCTTTGTGACCAAATATATTGCTAGAAAAACAATAGTCTTTAAAGAAACCTGACTACCTAGAGGTTGATGATCTTTATGTGAAGCATTATTTGCTTGTGATTGAAACTGACTACTTCTGCAATTAGTTACATGTCCATAATTATGACATATAAAACATTCAACATTATTGATCAGAGGAGGGACTCGATTAAAATTAGGAGTAAGTGATTTTCTTTGAAGATTCACTTTCCTTTATTTTTGATCAAGCTGTCTTCTTATTTCTTTCTCTAGAATTTCAAGTTTTACATTGTTACACTTTAAATTACTTGCCTCGGCTTGTGAATCAAATTCCCCTTCAATAGTTTCATGAGAACAAAGACCATATTTAATGGCAGGAGACCTTTGACTACTAAGAACATTATCCAAAATCGAAGTATTATCTTGAAATCGCAAATGTTTTTATTCTTCTATTAATTTACCTTTTAGGATGTTTACCTCAACGTCCATTCTTTGATATTGTTCCTTTTCTAGATATTGCTTCTTCATACCTTCTTCAACCCTTCTTAATTCTTCCCAATCTCTCAGAATATCATATTTCAACCCATTTTCTTGTTCTTGAAATGTTTGAAGTACTTAATATATGATCTAATTACTTGTAAATGATAGATTAAACCTTGTGCATTGATGTAGAATTGACTGAAATTGAGTTTTTTTCTCCGTTGAAGAAAACAGAGCACATCTAGGATAAGTGTAGAAAAAGCACAATGCTGACCAAATGAGGCACTTTGGTGGCAAGAGAATGCTTCTCTAAGGGTGCCAGAGCTCCTTGAGGATAGAGAGAGGTCTCTTGGAAGTGAAATGAGAAAATGAGAGGTTCTTTGGTCTTTTATTGCTTTGAAAAATCGATTTTCTCCATGGGTGGTGTAGTGGGCCCACCATGTACTTTCTCATTTGCTTTGGAAAAAGTAGCTTTCAAACCTTATGAATAATAATACATCATACTGAAAATATAAACACTTTTTGAAAACTTTATTGAAACTTTTTCCATCACTACTCCTTGAAATGATGACTTTGATGGTGAAATGACTGATTTTTTATGATTTTGACCCAATGACCTAATGATGACTTGACATGGAAAGAATGAGCAAAATGATGACCATAATGACTATGACACCCTTACAACAAGGAATGACTTGACCATGAAGGTGAAAGGAGTAGTGATGACCTACCTAACATAACCAGTGACCAATTTTTTTATTAAAAGACTATTTGAAACCATAAACATTTGCAGTAGAACCCTAACAAAAAATTTGTAAGAGCATATTTGATCACTGGTGCCGGACAAAACTGAAAGATGCTAACAAAAAGAATATAACACACACCCAAAAAATTGTAGCACAATTTACTATTTTTGGCAGTTTTTTCGGTCTTCACGTTCAGGAGCCATTTTGAGGCCCTAAATGACCTTTTTTTGGAAAATGGCAAAACTATTAACTCTTAGGAGGGTTTTAAGTCGAAATTTATAGTCATCGGATATATATTTCTAATGAAGTATCATATGCATCAAACAAATATCATATGCCAAAATTACGACCCTAGGAAGTTGAGTTACCAACTTATCCTAATAGGGTCCACAAGCTTTTTCCGCTTCATCACATAGGGTTAGGTTTTTGGATGTTTAGGGTTTTCTATTTTTTTTCAATAATAAATAGGCCTTAAAGCCTCATTATAAAATAGTTCAGAAGGAATGTAGCCACCACATCTCTTCTCAAAGATAAGCTACCATGGCATGAGCTTGTTTATTTCCATTCTACATGTAAACATTTTTTAGTACATTGTTATTAATGAATTGAAGTTATATTTTTGTTGTATCTTTGTGTTCTAGTTCAGATATGTATTTCATTTCATTCCTTAATAAATTTGGATCATTGGTATCAGAGCAGTCTGCTCTTTCATTAATTTTCTTTGCATATCCCCAATGAGTTCTGGCTGTGACGAGTTATGGCTCGAACTGGTTGAACCTTTGCAAGGTTGGCCTTGCCAACCCCAACCGCCTCCCATGAAAGAACAAAATAAAGAAAGGGGAATAAAGAAAGGGTAACAGGAGATCATTCCAAAATATTTCTCAAAGAAGCCCTTGAACGACAAAGTAGCACAATAATGGAAAAAATTCCTCATATCCTTTGGTGGATGCCCACCATCGACGTATCATCATCCAAAAGTCACTTTGAGGGCACCGCCCCCTTCAAGGTATAAGTAAACCTTGATATCTATATATTCAAAGTTAAAATAGATGAAAATGTTGTAGATTAATAATTGAATTTGTTGGAAGGTTACTTTTTGATTGATATTTTCTTCGATATGGAGAAGATTAATTTTGCATTGCTTAAGGCCACTCCCCATTTCAAGGATTGGTAAGGAAACTACTGTGAGAAAAGGATTGAGGAACCCTTGTTATTTACTGACTCCCCCTCTTGGAACTCTTTCCAAGATGTTGTCACAGAACAATATTACTCTGTGCGGATCTATTAGGACAAGTACATACATTGGACCACACTATGACAACAAAGAGACCAAGATGTGAATGAGCTCACAAATATTTTCCATACTCTATGCACAAGGTTGGGTATTAAAGTCTCTAAGCGCCATCTGGTGCTCAAGTACTGTGGTTTTCTGCACAAATACATTCAGGAAGAAATGGAGTTCCTGGACATATCCTCGCTTGGTGAAACATATCGATATGTTGCCAAGATTGAAAAAAATAAACAAAAGAAGCACAACTTTGGATTTGTGAATTAGAAGTAGGCAAAAGAACCACCAAACTATAGAAAAAGGGACTCCATAGCCCGAGGAGAAGGCACATGGATCTGCAGGTTCTCTGCATTATACAGGAGAAAGCAATCCCTAGATGGAACCAATGTTGTAGCATTTTTTGGTTTTGATAAGATCGAATATTTCAAAAAAATGTTAAGTTAGGATATGGACATAACAATAGTGAATAAAATGTTATTAAAGGAAAATATCTTGATGATGATGTCGATATCAAAGAAAATGTCAGGTTAGCTGCTCTAAAAAATCAAGGCAAAAAGAAAATGTTAGGTAGAAATAAAACAAATAAACTCTGAAAGTGAGCAAGTCTAAATGCCACTACTCTATTTCTGCAAAATAATGGTTGTGTGCAGCTTGATTTTAAATGCCAAAACCCATGACATTCAAACTGTTTAATCTTGATTGTTTCACGGTTTAAATTTGATGTTATAGAACTTAGAGAATAAAGATCTGGCCAAACTGTTTAATCTTGGTAGATCAGTAGTTAGGTAGGGAATAATAAGGTGCTCATCAGTTTAATCTGAGCCCTTGGAGGTTATAAGGGTATAATTAGATAGTTTATTTTTTTTCAAATAAGAAGAAAGGAAAAGGGTTTGCTAGCTTAAATGCACCCATTAAGTGAAGAATAAATGATAGGATAAGCAAAGGGTAAGTAGAGAAAGGTTGCAGAAGTTTAATGGTTGATTGGACAAAATGTACATTGATCATGTTTCTATACTGATGAGGCTATTACACAAAGCAAATGAAGGTCTACTTGATCAAGTAATTAACTTCTCATTCATCCCCATTCATTCCTATATTCGCTAATTTCCCCTTCCTACCTTCATACATTCATATTCATTCATTTTCCACTAAGAATTCCTTTTCCTAAGGTCAAAACCATTCTTAACTAGGAAAAGTGAAAACCCTGTGTAAAATTATTTTTACCATGTTAAATTTCCTTTTACCAAAAAGACCCACAAAATATGTTTATGCCTAAGTATTAACGAATATATGTCAAAGGCAAATAATTCGTGAAAAAGCATTATACTTAGTGCTATTTCCATTTCCGATCATATTTCACATTAGCATTAACTTAATGTATTAAACCCTTAAAATTCCCCTTTCCCATATAATATTAATTCCTTTTATAACATACCCCGAAACCTTAGTTTTATTAAAAAACTGTATTTTATTAAAATATCGCATTGCAAATGTTCGCAGATCACAACTTTTCATATGAATGCACCTTTCCCCAATTGCGATATGCGATATGTCATAGACCCAAACCTGAGGCTAATATATATCATGTTTCATTCCCGTTTCACATCCGCTTCCATCGCAATTCCCAACCGAAGCATAACCCTCCATGTATTGCGATCTCCAACTTCGATATGGAAGCCCAAACTCGACACTATATATATATATATATATATATATATATATATATATATATATATATATATATATATATATATATATATATATATATCACAACCAATTGCCACATCGCATCCGCCTACATCGCAGCTTCCTGCTAATACCATAACCCTTTAAGCATTCTGATCTCTTATTGCGATAGACTCAGACCCGACACATTTATATGTCATACTTCATTCTACGTCGCGTTCGTTCATTGTCATATTCATGTATGATGGGCCTTCCCTCACTATACTGCGATTGTGATATGCGAATAGACCCAAACCCGATATCGTAATCTGCTCCAATTTATATATTTTCAAATCTGCCATATGCGTTTTTCAAAGGCTTTCTTTGTAAAATCGTTTTACGATTTAAAATGAAAAATTAACTTAAGCCTCCATTTAACCATAAAACTCTGTTAAACTTAGTTTTAAACCATAATTAAGCCATTCCTGCCATAATTAATCCCTCTGTACTCTTTCTTTCGCTCCACCACTGTTCACCTTCACCCGATAGTTCAAAAGTTAACTGTTTTTCCATTAAACGCATAAAAAGCCATTTTTGCTTTTTTTTCCTATTTTACACAACACAACCTCCATAATGCCTCTACGGCCATTAAATCCATTTTTTACCTTCTCATATGCCCTAGACTCCTTCTGATATCCTTTCAAGCTCAAATAAATCCATTGAAGACCTCCTCTGTCACCTTGTTTTTCTTAAACAATTTTTGTGTTTTGCAGGTGAAGACTGTTGTTCCAGGTTTATAAACAAAAGCCTGCATAATAGTTTGAAGACAAATATGAACGATTTACTATTGAAAAAAAAATTAAACTGGAGTGCGCAGTAAAGGTAGAAAGGATCGCAGTAAAGATCACTCAGCCTGGTCACAGCATATTAAACAAAGTTTAAAGCAATATCAAGTAAAAATGTTAAATGAAGCAATCTGCCAGTGTGAAGAATACAGACAAGCGATTAGCTAAAAGGGCAAAATATCATACAAAAATCCAGCACAACCTGAATAAAAGAGGACAACAAGAAGGAGTTCAATAGCTGCCCCTATCTTCTTGCATGAAGATCGTTTCCTTTCCTAGAATAAATCTTAATCACTTTTAGGATATTTCTTAAGTTTATTATTGTACAAATAACTCTCTTCTCAAGATGTTATGGGTTCAAAGTTCAAGATTCATAGTTCATTTCTTGTAAAGTCCTGACTGTTAATTCTACTTTGAACCTAGAAGTCACCTTTGAAGGAAGCTTTTGCAGACATTTGATATACTCAGTGTTTCTGGAACCTTAATACAAAGCAGAGGATTCTCAATCTGGTTTTACACAGTTCTGCGTTATCCTGTAAATTTTTCCAGTTTTCAATCATTATGTTTTCTTATTATGCGTATGACTTATAGAGATATCTAAGTAGGAACAATTAGTGTTTCAATTGATTCCTATAAGCTCCTGAAGTGATCACCTATTAAGAGAATGGATTAATTAACTGTCTGTTTAGCTAATCCCCTCTAATCAATAAATCATCAACATCTTGTGTAAGCCTAAGTATATTGCGTTGAACCTTTGAAATGCAGTTTATAAGGTTTTCCAACTTATGATTGTTTTGTTTTACAGTCTAAAAACTGTGATAATCATATTTTTGTTGTCTTCTACTCACCACTTTTTTTATCCTTATCACTATGTAAAGTCTTATAGTAGCCCTCTGTTGAGATATTAATATACCCCAAAGGATTAATTGCTTCAATTCTACATCTGTCTTCATTCACTGGTCTTCCAAAACTAAAACCCAAAAACCCCAAAACACTTTTTTTAGATGCTCTGGCATTCGTAGCTGACCTACTACTATCTGAGAGGTACAACATGGACCACCATCCATACTCCTCTACACAGTGCATGATATTCCACATGGGTTCAAGCTTGTACACAACATAAGATGAGTGTTGATCTATCTAAAAATATATAGTTTCACGAAAATTTGAAGAACTAATAAATGCATATACACAGCAATAGAAAATTCATAATAATAAAACACCTGATTTATATTACTTTTGAATTTGAATTAAAATACTCTTATATGCACCAAGTTCCTCTCTCAGCGCTTGATGTTACATAGTGTCTAGCCTCCTTTTCACTATACTGAAGGCTATAATTTATATATAACACAAGACATCGAATGGATCATTTCAGATTCATTCGTTTCTCCTAGGATCTCGTAATAGTTTGCTAAAATCATGCACTTCCATATTTTTATAATAGGTTGACCATATCTACTTTAGTGAAATGGCTTACAATCTCTTAAAATTGTAATTTCATTAATAAAAAATTAAGAAACTCAACAAAACGTGAGTTAATCGCGTCCTCATGCCATGCTTCCTCTTTTCCCAGCATTGGATTTCGATTTTAATGAAGGGTGCTCGGATGCTCCTGCATCACTCAATATGTCTGTACCATGCTATCCCACACCATGCACCCCTGCAAGTTTAAGATTCATATAACACACTAATGGTGATTCATTTATATGTCATATAAAATAATAACCCATGGGAATAGAATAATTAAATTGAAGGTTTTCTATTTTTTTCAATATGAATAATAGAACTGATATAGAAATTTCTATTAAATTTTGAGAGTTGTTATGTCGTTATGTCATTTTTGGTGATAGATGCCAATTTTGATAAAATGTGTCTATTTCAAGTTCAAAAATGGAAATCTCATTTTTAGTTACCATGGATCCTATCTATTCCATAAATTCATAACTGCATTTAAACATGACTATATTGGGGCATTTCAAACCATGGAATTTGAGTGCAAGATCTCCATCCATTAGACTTGTTGAAAGAAGACGAATTTCTTGAAAACGTATTCCTTTTATATTATTGTTATTTTCCTTTTATATTATAATTACTTGAAATATTATAATCCTCCCAAATTGGAGAGTACAAGTAGACTCAAAGTTGTTTTATTATTTATAAGTTTGTCTTTCAATTCAAGCCATGAAGTTGAAAGTTTACATCATTTTCTCCTCTTCAAAATATCTTACATCCCATGAACTTGACCAAACTAAGTGGGAACATTTTAAAAACATTTGAATGTAACTCATGAAAGCTTCAATATATTTATTATTTCCAAAGTAGTATAAAACATGTACATTTATGATTTTACTTGGTTTAATTTTACTTTATATTAGGTGAATGATAAGGATTTAACATCGACACACTATTCTAAAAGATTCGTATTAGTATTCACAAATCAAGGTTTTAAATTTATTTTCATAGTTTTCTCCATTTTATCATTTTTTTACTTTTTTGTAAGCATGGGACTACATCTTCATGATGTCGAGGCAGGGAATTGAACCATGACTTCACATCAAAAAGTCTCTCAATACATCACCCAATCAATGTCTATCCAAGACCCCATGGACTTCCATTTTGTTATTTTGATTAAATTAATTAATTAAGAAAAATATTATATAAAAGAGTGTCCTATGAAATGAGCTATAATTTTTTAAATAAATTAAGAATTTATATCAACAAATCATAATTGGAATAAAGGAATTAATAAAAAAATCTAAATTAAAGTGAAAATACAATTTAATTTAAAAATAACAAAAATACATCTTGATTTCTAAGAAATTTTACTGTGATAAACACATATGAACTCATTTGACGACCCGTTTTGAAGCATCTGATGTGGTTCATTGTGTGGTTAGTCATCAAGATAAATCCACGTGTTTGGAACCATCCAGTGTGGTTCATCGTCAAAACAAATGGAGAGTATAACAGATACTTTTGAGTAGACCAAAAATTAGAAAATAAATGATCATTTAATAAATTAAATCATCAAATCAAAATTATATATATATATGAAAATATTATTTCTATATAAAATTTTAAAATTATAATAAAGAAACAAAATTTACACATATAAAGAAGGGTTGATGTCAAGATTATTTTTAATTTATAGTTTAATTAAATTAATAAATATATATCAAATAATTTTTTGAATATTATAAATTTACAAACTGAAATAGTTAAATAGAAAACGAATTAAATTAAATTCACTGAAAGCAAAAATTGGAATCAACCAAAAGTCAAAATTAACCCCACAAACAAAATAAATTAAGTTAACTAAAAACGAAAAATGGAATCAACCAAAAAGTCAAAATTAGCCAACATTTAATAGATTAACGAGAAAGAAGAGAGTTAGTCGGAATTGTCCGGTTTAGAGAGATTGCCTCATCCCTAGTCTAGAAAGTCCTACAAGGTAAGGTCCCCGGACTAGCTACAAGGTAAGGTCCCCGCACTAGCTAGAGGAACTTCAAACTCTAAAGCATGGAACGAAGGGACTAGTTCAGGAGAGAAGGTATACAATTAAGCCGGGAACAATCTAACTACCACAATCTCACGCAGGCTTAGCCGGGAGGAGTCCAGATCCAAACCCAAATTCCAGTCGCAGAGCAAAAGGACTATAGCTTCTATCTATAACCCCCACCCACCACTAGGTTCCTACAAATAAATGAGGGAGGGAATTAACAACTGATTAAAAAGGGAGAAATCAATAAAATTACCAACACGTTTTTTAACCAGAAGAGATTAAAAAAGAAAAATGAAATTTAAAAAATAAAGGTTCAAATAAATAATTAAATAATTAAATAAATAAAAATAGAAAATAAAATAAAATGAAAATATAGGTATAATATTAACTGATTTAACCAGTTAAATATGAAATATAATTAAATACTAAATATAAAACAGTTTTAAAAAGAAACTGGTCGTAAAAAAAATTAAAAATGAAATATAAAAAAGTTTTAAAAAAAACTCGTAATAGAAATATTTGCTTGACATATGGGAGTGCCCTTCAAATTTCTGATTTTAGATTTCTTCAGTACAGAAATAGAAAGAACAAGGCTTTGAATATGCAACTATCCCATGCTGGTAGCTGACCACTTCACATGTCCAGGTTCAGCGACTAACAGATAACAATTCATTTAAATATTAAATAAAACCATTATTGCGTGTGTACTCAATATTTGTATAAACTTTATGTACTGCTCAGCAATAGCCGAATTCTGATTTTCGAGAAGATGACCAAGAAAGAAAGCGATTATTCATCTGTTTGCCCAGGGCACTTCCGATTATTTTTCTTAGAGATTTGGTTCTATAGGAAAGCCTGCCAATCTGACTCAGCAGGAGTTGCAGGATATAGCTTCTTCCGTTATGGTGTTCCTGAAAGGGCTTCCCAGGATGCCAACACTCTAAAGGGTATAAATGACTTCGGTCAAGAAGCGCATTTGATGGCGGGGGTACTACGAATTGGGATGTGTCAGAAAAAATGGGTAAAATTTCTATATATCCTAGAAGTATAGGACTCCTCCATTCCACATGAGTTTTGTTGCCAGAAATTTCGCAGGGATTTCCTTGTGAGCACAATGTTTGTGTATGAAAAATCGACCAATAGTGCAACCGTGATCGAAGCCACCCAAACCGTGGAGATGTTCGTGTCCGCAGCTACCCTGATTATGTGTCCATTTATTCTCAATCATCCCAATTCGCAGCTCGCCGCCTCCAAAACACCAGCATGACCGAGCATACACTCGTTGGCATCTCCAAAAGCTCGTCCACGAACATCCAACGAAACTATCTCCTGCAATTCCTGCTCAGTCATATTGGGAGGCGTGGATCATCATTGTCAGGCGTGGATCATCACTGTCCAAGTTTCAGACACCGACAGCGCAGGTAGCCACATTATTGTGTGTGATATTGACCATAATCCAAACATCCACAAGATATTTGGAGGTATGTATATCATTAACTTCACACTCTGTAATCTGTTTGACATTCTCTCCATTTTCTAGTTGAAAATAATTAATATTATTTTGTATTAATGGAGAAAATGGTAAGATAGTTGTAACGTATCTCCCTAGTTTAGGATTACTTCCTAGAGTTTAGGGGTTTGGTTACAACTTCCGAATTCCTAGTGTTGTACTTAAATGATGTAATCTTTCAATGATGGATAATAGAGTGTACGAGAGTGATCTCTCTGTTTTGAGTGTAGTCTCCAGGTGCAGGCCTCACCTGTGAGCTACATCTCCTTCTTTTTCAATTCTGTTCACATTTTATCTTCGTATCAGATCTCAGATTAGGTGAGCCTCATCTTGTATCACCTCTTGTGACTGAAGTGCCTTTGTGGCGAGCTTGCCCTTGTGGCAGAATTTCCTGTGTGGTGTGAGGTGCCTCTGTGGCCACATGTACACAAAAAGCTGTGTGTTCAATTGAGCAGGTGGACTGCAGAACACCTCGCTCGGACTGGATGTTTTTTTATTTTTCTGAATAGAAGGAGATTGGAGCGCTTTTCGCGCTGACAGTAGCGCCAGGAAGCAGAATTGGCGCGACTGTTCGGCTATTAATCGCGCCAGAGCGCCAAAATATCCAATTGGCGCGGATTTTTCGCTCGAGAACGCGCCAATCCACCTTCAAGGAGATCTGCGGGAAGCCTCATCTTCGTTTCGCGATTTGCGAAGGGAGCAGATCGGAGAAGTTGCAGATCTATCCGGGAGAGGGAGATCGGATCAATTGATCAGATCAATCTTTTGGCTGTATTGAAAAACAACGAATTTTCTTATCGGAGCACGACTGATTTTACTAAGTTGTCAGATATTGGCAGATATGAATCGGTGACAGATCGATTTGACAGGTATCGATTTTTTGTTATTGTTGGGTAGATTCATTTCTTAAATCTGATCAGAATGAGTAACACGATGGAATCTTACCTCCACGAGTCTGGCAAACTCGATGGATCTAACTTCACGAGCTGGAAGTTTAAGATCCAGACCTTGCTTGAGGGAGCGAATGGTCCATAGTTACAGGTGATGAGCAAAGGGTGAATGCGAGGATGCAGGAGCAAAACTGGGATAAGCGAGAGAACAAGGCGAAAGTTTTGTTGAAAATGTCTGTGAAGGACAACGTTATCCCGCACATTAGAGATTGTAAAACGTCTGCGGAGATCTGGACGACCATTAAAAATCTGTATCAGACCCAGAACACAAGCTGAGTTTTGGCACTTAAAAGCAAGCTATTTTCGATGAGGATGAACGAAACTGAGACTGCTGCTACATTTGTTGCACAAATCAAAGATGTGAAAGATGCATTGGGAAACATCGGAGAGGCGGTGTCTGACTCTGATCTTGTATCAATCACACTGAACGGGATGTGAGATGAATTTCAAATGTTCATCACTGGATTAGCGGCAAGGGAGAAAGTGCCCATATTTGATGATCTGACAGGGATCTTGCTGCAAGAGGAGGAGCGACAACAGAACTTGAACCCCCAGAGTGATGATCTTGCGCTGATGGCGAAACGTCGATCATTCAGAAGGAAGCAGCCACAGCAGCAATCACAGCAGAAAGGAGGAGCATCGCAGAAGCATACACATAAATGTATGATTGAAAATGATTCCTTAAATAAATGTTATTATTGTGGAAAGAAGGGCCATATACAGAGTGTATGCTTTAAGAAGCAGGCTAATGATGCAAAGACGAAGCAGGCAAAGCAGAGAGGATACTTTGTTGAAGATGATGTTGAAAAAGATAAAGATTTCAGTCATGAATTTCGACTGTTCATAGTCGACCATGCCCTTTCAGCATCTGATGAGGATGATATATGGTATGTTGATTCCGGAGCATCCTCTCACATGACTGGTAAAAAGGAATTTTTTGATAGTCTTGAGGAAAGTAGATATGGATCAAAAATCTATTTAGGTGATGATAGTGGATACGAGATTAAAGTTATCGGGTTATTCCAGTCAAGTTACCAAATGGAAAAATTAGTCATCTTCAAAATATTTTATATGTACCTGGAATTAAGAAAAATCTGATATCTGTTTCCATGATAACTGATCAAGATATGCAGGTCGAGTTCTTCAAGACTCACTGTGTGATAAAGGATTGCAGGAAATAAATAGTTGCAACAGGCGTGCGTATTGGAAGCCTATACAGACTAGATGTAAAGAGTATATCAAAGCGAGCCATGGTTGCAGGAGGATCGACAGCCGAACAACTCTGGCATCAGAGATTCGGTCACTTGAATTTGCAGGACCTCACGCTATTGCAGAGAAAAGGTATGGTTGAGGGGCTCCCTATCTTTCGTAATATTCAGTTAAATTGTGATGGATGTGCCTTAGGTAAAATGCATAGATAACAATTTCCTGTGCATGATCAGAGGAAGGAAACATATATTTTAGAACTAGTGCACACTGATATATGCGGACCTATGCAGACAAGGTCGCTACGTGGAGCATATTATTTTTTGTTATTTACTGATGACTGCACTAGATATTCTTGGGTTTATTTTTTGAGTAAGAAAGCTCAGACTTTCCAGTGCTTTAGAGAATTTAAAACCTTGGTGGAAAAACAATTTGGTAAGAGTATAAAGATTCACTGATCCGATCAAGGGGGAGAATACAAGCTAGGGGAATTCATGAAATTCTGCAAATCTCACGGGATTGTTCAGCAGTTTACAGTGCCACGCACACCACAGTAGAATGGAGTCACAGAACGCAAAAACAGAACCTTAGTGGAGTGCGCAAGGAGCATGTTACAAGGTAAGGATCTATCTAAAAGCTTTTGGGAAGAGGCTATTAATACTGCTGTATATTTGAAGAACAGAAGTCCTACTAGGTATCTTAGCTTCAAAACCCCTTTTGAAGCTCTATATGGATTCAAACCAGCAGTAAATCATCTAAGAGTATTTGGGTCTAAAGCATTTGCCCATATAGCAAAAGCTGATAGGAAGAAATTAGATCCTAAAGCTGTGAAATGCATCTTTGTTGGTTATGGCCCAGAATTTAAAGCATATAAATTGTTCAATCTTGAGACTCATAAGATATTTGCAAGCAGGGATGTAGTGTTTCATGAACAGGTACAGGAAGGGAAAGATGACATTGGTGATGATTGGCACATTCCATTGTTGATGGATGAAAGTAGCGAGGATGAAAGAGAGCAAGAGAAGAAAGAAGAGCAGAAAGAAGAACAGGAAAAAGGTGATAAAGCAAGCCCATTTAGAGCTGACAAATTTGAGGTAAGTCCCCTACCAAGAAGATCTGGTAGGAAGACTCAATTACCATTAAAATTAAGAGACTATGCTTTGATTTCAAATGTTTTGAACATTGTAGAGCCCACTAATTACAAAGAAGCTAGTCAATTTAAGGAGTGGAGAGCTGCAATGAATGAAGAGATGGAATCAATTCTTAGAAATGATACTTGGGATTTAGTTGAACTGCCTAAGAATAAAACACCCATAGGATGTAAATGGTTGTTTAAACAAAAAATAAATGCAGATGGAAGTATAGAGAAATTAAAAGCTAGGTTGGTTGCAAAAGGATATTCACAGCAGGAAGGTATACATTTTGATGATACTTTTGCACCTATAGCAAAGTTAAATACAATCAGAATGCTTATTGCTTTAGCTACTAAATATAATTGGGAGCTACACCAACTTGATGTCAAATCTACATTTTAAAATGTGAATTAAAAGAGGAAATTTACTTAGTACAGCCAGAAGGGTTTGTAAAGCAGGGGCAGGAACATCTTGTTTGTAGATTGAAAAAGGCTTTATATGGTTTAAAACAAGCACCCAGGTCTTGGTATGAAAAGGTTGATTCTTTCTTTTTAGAGTATGGCTTTCATAGAAGTTTGAATGAACCAAATTTGTATACCAAGTACAATAAGCAGGGGCAGATTATTCTGATTTCTTTGTATGTAGATGACATGATTATAACAGGAGATGCAGATGATTTAATCAGAGGAATCAAAAGGCTTATAGCACAAGTTTTTGAGATGAAAGATCTTGGAAGACTTCATTACTGTCTGGGATTAGAATTATGCAGAGATACTGGGCAAACTTTTCTTACCCAAGGGAAGTATGCCAGAAATCTGTTAGAAAAGTTTGGTATAGATCAGTGTAGATCAGCAGCAACACCTTTGCAGCAAAATCTGAAGTTGAGCAGTGACGATGGCACTAAAAAAGTTGATGCTACAATTTATAGACAGCTGGTTGGCATCTTGATATATTTTACAACAACCAGACCTAACTTAACATACTCTGTTAGTGTGTTGAGCCAATTCATGTCAAAACCGCTTGAAAGTCACTGGGTAGCAACAAAAAGTGTGTTGAGGTATCTTTGTGGCACTGTTAATTATGGTATTTTATACACTGACGCATTTGATGTTATTCTAGCAGGTTTTTCAGATTAAGATTGGGCAAGTAACTTGGATGATCGAAGATCCATCACAGGTTACGCATTCAGCATAGGATCCGAGGTCATAGCATGGAGCAGCAAGAAGCAGAGTACTATAGCCTTGTCATCGTGTGAAGCTGAGTATCAAGCATTGTGTGCAGTGACGTGTGAAGCGATCTGGTTGAGAAGGCTTCTCAATGATGCAGGAAAAGAACAGAAGAATTCCACTTCCATCAAAGGCGACAACCAGAGCACCATTAAATTGGCATACAATCTAGTGTTTCACAAAAAGACCAAACATATAGACACTCAGTTCCATTTGTCAGAGAGAAGATACAGTTAAAAGAAATTACTATTGAATATTGTAAAACTTGTGACAATATGGCTGATATTTTTACAAAGCCACTTGCACGTGTGAAGTTTGAATTGTTTAGAAGGATGCTAGGAGTCCAAGAGAACCCTTTCTCCATTAAGGGGCGGAGTTGAAAATAATTAATATTATTTTGTATTAATGGAGAAAATGATTACATAGTTGTAACGTATCTCCCTAGTTTAGGATTAGTTCCTAGAGTTTAGGGGTTTGGTTACAACTTCCTAATTCCTAGTGTTGTACTTAAATGATGTAATCTTTCATTAATGGATAATAGAGTGTACGAGAGTGATCTCTCTGTTCTGAGTGTAGTCTCGAGGTGCAGGCCTCACCTGTGAGCCACATCTCCTTCTTTTTCAATCTGTTCACATTTTATCTTTTCTATATTTTTCTTCTTCTCGGTCATAAATGATTCTGGCTGTCCGAACAAGACTGTATGGAACAGAATAGAGATTTGTCTACAACTTGCGAAGAGTGTTTTAATCTTTCTCCTCTATATTTGGCATGAAGTTTTGTTGGGTATTTTCACGAGATGGACATGATGTCCTTGTTCCTGTTAGTGGGGTTTGTTACAAGTTGTGGGTTTTCTTTACAGTAAATTTTTAAATCATTATTATTATTTTTTGAGTGGTTTCACTGTGGATTTCAGAGGGATGGTGTGTAAGTCCCATGAGTAAATTTTGGGCGGAGGCTCTGAAACCACATATTAAGTTTGTCATAGCACCAAAACCAACATAAATTAATAAACTTCTAAACTATTATCACTATATCAACTTAAATTAATAAACTTCTAAACTATTATCACTATTTTTTTATGTGGTCCCCTAATAAATTCCAGAAACATTTCAAACATTGTCATGGCACTTCTGATTGTAAATTGTAATTGAGAAACAGGCCACTGATTTACATCGTCCGTGACGTTAACAATAATTCTTTGTGCGAAAATTTCAAAACTCATTCACCCTCATATTAGACGGTTTGGACAGCTGAATGGACAATACTGGAATCCGCTTTCCAGATTTTTAATTTTAGTTTGGAAAAAAATAGGTATATGTTGTTGATTTCAGTTTGATAAAATATTCTCCTCAGTAAAAGATTTAGATTCTTTTAAACCCTTCTTAATTTCCATTCTTTGATAATGAAATAAAACATTAAATTACAGATTTGATCCGAATGTCCATCGTATCGTTTCAATGTTAGTGAGATTCACTTCAATTCAAAACTAAAGAATCGTTTCCATTGAGGTTTCGATAAATGAATGCCTGAATAGATGTGGATAGGTTGTTGCAACATCTGCCCGATTTTGGTTCGATCGTTATTTTGCTCAATCTTCTTCATAGTCGATCTCCGTGTTCTTGAAATCGATGTATGTTCTACACAAGCTTGGAATGCAACAAAAGCTCCTGGCATCAATCGACTTTCATTTTCTTTCTTTCCTGTTATCTTCGCCTGATAACCATGAAAGCTGTTTTGCATGGTTGAGCATGGTTGACGATGATTATCATATCGGGATAACCTTTGTCATAATTCAACGTAAGACCATGGTTGAGACAATAATTGATTTTCATATTGAAACAATCTTTGTCGCAATGTGACATTGGACCATGGTTGACCATGATTGATTTTATAAAACATGGTTAACCATTGTTGACCATGGTTGAATAATATTAAACCCAATGGAATAATATTATAATCCCAAAGTAGATAAACCCTAAGATAAATATTATAAACACTAAAATAAACATCATTGACCATGGTTAATTTTCATATTCACACAATCCTTGTCACAATGTGGCATAGTACCATACACCATGCTTGATTTTTAAATCGACAAAATCTTTGTCACAATGCGACATTGGACCATGGTTGACCATGGTTGATTCTCATATTCAGACAATATTTAACCTTAAGAATATGAAGCCTTAGATTAATAAATCCAAGGAATTGATATTATAAACAGAAGGGAATAATAAACCCAAGGGATATAAATTATCATCCCAATTTATATAAACCCTATGTAAATATTATAAGCCCTAAAATAAACATGGTTGACCATGGTTGATTTCCATATTGAGACAATCATTGTCACAATGCAACATTGGACAATTGTTTATCATGATTGATTTTCATATTGAGACAATTTTTGTCACAATGCGACGTTGGACCATGGTTGACCATGGTTGATTTTCATATTGAGACAATGATTGTCACAATGCGACATTCAACCATGGTTGAGCTTGCCGACAACTCACCATAAAGGATTATGAACCCAAGGCACTAATATTATAAACCCAAGGTATATAAAAACCCTAATATAAATATAAACACTAAAATAAACATGGTTAACCATAGTTTACCATAGTTGATTTTCATATTGAAACAATCCTCCTAATAATATAACATTTATTAGAGAATGATTTATCATACTTAATTATCACTGACTGATTTACATATGAACTACGTTTTTAATATTTAATTTCACACTTATAAATAGTTGCACAGCGAAAAGTTCTACTTAACTTATTTCTGAAAATACGGAGCCTATCACTCAAAACATAATGTATTTGAAAATATCGCCTGAGTTTGTCACCTCTCTACGGAGAAATGGAACAATCAATCTTACAGCATAAGACTAATTGGCAAGATTAATAAGTTTCAAGGAAATTAGAAATGCCATACACAACATGCAGCTCAGCTGCAACAAAATTGTCGGAAAATAATGCCGTACACAATCTGGAGTGTTGATGCCACAAAATTGGCCAGCCTGAACACGGGAAAATAATGCAATACAGAATCTGGAAACCTGAACACGGGCAAATAATAGCAAACACAATCCGAAGGGTGGCTGCTACAAAATTGTAGAACGTGGACACGAGAAAACAACGTCACACACAATCTGCCCTGTGGCTGCCCCAAAATTGGCCAACGTGAACGCAGAAAAATAGTCCAATAAAGATACTGTATAAATCCACATATTTAAACCTTATCATGTCGGTGTTGGACATTACAATTAAGAAAGAAATGGTTTCTGCACACTATCGCCTTGCCAACGCAGTTGGGATCGGAGTTTTCCAATTTCAGTATTATTTTATGCATCAGCAAAGACATAACATGCACGTGATAAGCAGAGAGGGCTTGCCTTAAGCATTGTTAAAATCGGATGAGCGGTGGGCACATGTCAACTGAGGAGAACGAAGACAAGCTCTGAACGAATATCATAAAAACTTATTTAATCGTTTCTTCTTGAAACTTTTGCACTGTCTGCATAAGCCACGGATAGTGCAACAGATTGTTTGAATGTTATGCTAACGGGTTACTTCAAACTCCCGCCAGTCACGCTTCTCTTCGTTCTCTTTTGTTTTTTAAATTACGATTTATACATAAATGAGATACCATTATTAGTATTGTACAAAACTGGATAGCTCGATGGGGTCACTTGTCTTTCAGTTCATAATGTTATGGTGTTAATTGAAATTATAAATGAGTACAGTAATTCAAAATCCTTTAATAGAAATTATCATGAATATATGTAGAATTGTTCGTTAAATTTGATGAGTAGTTATCCACATTTCAAAATATACATGACATCATTCATCTCTAGTCAATTTGTAAAATCTTCAATACGTGAATTAAATCTTTACGAGTATGTAATTATATATATTGACATGAGAAAAATATCCATATATATATAAGAGGTCTATTAAAGATATATTTATAACTATGGCATTTTAGATATAAGTAATTTTAAATTAGACTTAAGATAAAGATAAGATCACTATGTCTACAATGAGTCATCCAACATGCTAGAAAAGGCCTGCGTCCATCCTAACTCACATTATGCAATCTCACACTATGCAGCCTAGCAAGTTTGAGACTCATACAATATGCTAGAAAAGGCGCTTGTGTCCATCCTAACTCACATCATGCAATCCCACACTATGCAGCCTAGCAAGTTTGAGACTCATACGGTATGTTATAAAAGGCCTGTGTCCATCCTAACTCACATCATGCAATCTCAAACCATGCAACCCAACAAGTTTGATGAGACTCATATCATCCTAACTCACATCATGCAATCTCAAACCATGCAACCCAACAAGTTTGATGAGACTCATATAGCATGCTAACTATCTGCCATTTCATTTATATACTCCATAAAACATTAACCTATGGGGATAGAATAATTAAATTGAAGGGTTCTTATTTTTTTCAATAAGAATAATAGAAGTGACATAGTAATTTATAATAAAATTTCATATTTTTTTATGTAGTTTCTTATGTTAATATGTTGGTGATAGATTCCAATTTTTATAAAATGTTTTTATTTTGTGGTTGAAAATGGAAATCTAATGGTTAGTTACTATGGCTCCTAAGTATTTTATATATTCTTAGACTTCTAATGCAAGAGCTCTATCTTTGAGATTCCAATAAATCATGAATTTCTTCAAAACATATTCCTTTTGAATAATTATTATTTTCTTTTTATATTATTATTATTTGAAATATTAGAATCCTCCCAAATTAGAGAGTAAAAGTAGGTTCAAACGTGTTTGATTATATATAAGGTTCTCTTTCAATTCAACTCTTCGTGTTGAAAGTTGAGATCAATTGCTCCCCTTCAAAATATCTTACATTCTATGAATTTGAGTAAACTGCATGAGAACAACTGAAAAAACATTTAAATGTGACTTATGAAAGCTTCAATATGTTTATTCCTTCCAAAGTAATATAAAACATGTACATTTATGATTTTATGTTTATTTTTACTTTTTACTAACACAACTATATAAATTAAATGATTAAATGGTTGATAAACACTTATAGATATTAATCCATGAGAATTTTGGAAACATGAAACATCTTATTTTCTTAAAATTTTTAAAAAAGATACAAAATTATCTAAATTGTAATTTTATTATCATTATTCATTATTAAAAGAAATAATTCATAGGTTAAACATATATACATTTAAAAAGACCTAGGACAAGACTCTTATCCATGGAGAATAGTGTTTCTTGAATTTTAATTCAATTATTAATAACTATTATGTGAATGTTAGAACTTTAACCCCTACAATTAGAATATTCATATTACTATTTACAAATCAAATATTGAACTTTATTTTCATACTTATCCCCTTCTGATCATTTCTCCTAAAGGAACTCTCCAACCCAATATGAAAGAGATGTTATGTAAACATTTTGTTTAGTCAAATTACATAAAATTTGAAAAATTAAATTAAAAAACATTAAAAGAAAATAAATAATTATAATTATAATTAATAATTAAACTAGATTAGATTCATCTTAACTCGAGATCTACCAAGCTCTTACAAGGACAAGATCTCTTGAAGTGAAAACCTCATTTAGAGGGATCAGTGAAAAGAGGTTTGATCCCTCGGCACCTGGTAAATACAAAGTTAAGATGGATCTAGGTTGGTTTAAAAAAAAATGCTAATAACTTTTAAAAGTAGATTTTAGAACATATAAATCTCTTTAAATTATTAATCTATTTTAATATTAAACAAGTAAATTCTTATCTAGAAAAAATGATCATCATATCTATTATTAATAATTATTATTAAGTGAACTGTAGAGATTTAACCTTTGCAAAATATTTCACAATATTCATATTAGTATTCACAAATCAAAGATTAAATTTATTTTATAGCTGTCCCACTTTTATTATTTTAGTTAAATTGATTAATTAAAAAAATGGTCATATGAAATGAGTTATGGCTTTTTGGGCCTATGGTATTGTAATCCATGATATTATCCATATTATTATAACAAATTCTATTTATAAATTAAGAATCTCTATTAACAAAGATAAAATTGGAATTAAAGAAATAATTAAAAATAATACGAAATTTATATTTAAAATAATAATTCAATTCAAAAAGTATTTGTCATTAAAACGAGCTTTCATTACATTTTCAAAAAGGCATAGTTTACAGAGTTCGATTGAACAATCCTCACTCACTCATTTCGACCAGACTCGCTGAGATTGGGGACTGGAGGATACCATAAAAGACAACTTACATACATTATTGCTGGAAGGCTCTCTAGCCCAAACATAGTTGAGGTACAAAAAGATGTAAACATAATTAACAACAACAATTTGAGGGGGATGAGGGGGGAGTACAGGGGGAGCTGCAAAGAAACCAACACGATCATGCATATGAAATTCGATATGTTCCAGCCTCACTTCCAAGCTACAAAGGTGGTCGTTGATGCAGTAGTGGCTTTGTCGAAGGCTGTCTAGCTACTCTACAGTTTCATTCTGGGTGAATTGAATATCGTTAAAGTAAGCCATGGTTTCGTTTCGGTGTTCATACCTATGGTCCCTAAGAATATCCATATTGAGTTGAATGTGCCAGAGTTGATCAGCAATGGAGTCCATTATGGCAAGAACTTCTACATGACCAAGCGAGACGGCTGGAGCATCAGTGTCCTCAGAGTCTTGGCTACTCGAATTTGCAGTGGACGGGATATGACCAGGATCGGTGCGCCCTCTGAGAGCTTGTTGCCTTCCCCCACTAGGGGGACAACATCGTTGGTGTGGCATATGGAGAAGATCCAACCTGCAAAGCACACAACACTTACCGAGACCACCAGCCACCTGCGCTCAAAGACAGGGAGAGCGAACAAACTCTCTTCTAAAATACCCACCATCACACATGGCTCAACCCCAATTAACCCAGGTTGAACACACAAACCGCCCTCCAGCCGATCGAGAGATACCCTCGCACCAGGTGGTATAGTGGAGTGCTTATCCAAAACACCCACCCACATAGCCAGTGTAGTCACAATTAACCACAACAGAGCATACAAACCATTCTCCAGCCAGCCCTCACACCAGAAAGTACTAGGGAGGGCCTGCGAAGAGCCAACAATCACACAACTACAAACCACCGGAAGGACGACTTTCAAAATGTGTGGACATGCAGAGGAATTAGAAAACACAGACTGCTTACCACACACAGAGTACCGAAGTCTCGGAAAGTGTGCAATGCTAACCTCAAGCTAGACACAGATGGAGTCTTGGAGAAGGCTCAGTACCTTGTCCGTTTGTGTCTGATATCCTAGTGACAAAGCTCATAGAGGAGCCCAAACCACACCACGGTGCCACTTCCCTACACTGCACCTCGCAACCAAGGTCGGGACCTCACGGAGTCGCCATCGAGCCAGACCGACACACTTAGCTGATCCTCACAACCAAAAATTCATCTCCAGAGCTTCCAGAATGGACCGATACCCAAGCCAACCTTCACATTTATCAACAATTCGTGCGGAATGGACTTTTGTACTCACAGACTGATTATCTGGATTACACGAGAGAGAAGTAAGTGAAGGTGTAGAGCGAAAGCGAACCCCAATGGTAGCTCCTAAGACAACTGGTCATAGAGTTGATCACATCACCCCAATATATATATATATATATATATATATATATATATATATATATATATATATATATAACCAATAAAATATGAAATCAAAATAGTTTTAAAAAGAAACGAGTCATACAAAAATTCCCCTACAAATTTCATATTTATACCATACATGTAGTTGCAGATTCCGTCCAGACTGAAATACAAAGAAAATTATGAGCTTTGATAGGCCACCATCCCGCTGGTAGTTGACAACTTCACATGTCCAGGTTCAGCTATTGGAAAATTTCTGTTTATTTCAAACACAAAAGAAATAGCACAGAGAACAACGCTCTGTTTCAAATACAGGATCTTTATTAAATACAAAAAGAAAACTGTTACAAAATTGTCTTCCTCTTCTGAGGGATTACATCAGGAACGCTCTAGTTCTAGAAACCAATTTCATTATCTCAGAAAACTAAAAGTTTAGCACTGTTTTGCGTTGCAGAAGAAAAAAAACAACTATTTCTCTAATTCTACACCTTTTTTTTTTATATAATGAACAACGCAAAAATATCTTACAATATCTGTTGCTTGTGCCCATACTTCCGTAAAATAGAAAACAATAGAATTAAAATTTTCACCTATATTTACCAAACGTAGTAAATATCATTAATTACACGGCTAAAAATATCTTATCGGAATTTAATGCATGGCTTATCACAACATCGCACCATCGCATCGACGGATAAGGAGCAAAGAGCTTAACGCTCAGAAGTTTAAGATTTGCGATCTGCGATCTGTCATTTGATCGCATCGTAAGATCGTGATCGCAGAAAACAAAAGGTAACAAAAAATGAAACAAGGGAAAAATGCGATATGCGACCAGATCACATCGCAGGGAAACTCCAATGGTTGTTTTCTGAATAAGCTGGGTCGTTGTTCAACTGTCAGCTTCCGGCAGGTTGAAATTATCATTCCAACACTCCCCTTTAATTTCAACTGCTGGGTTTTTCTGCATACCTAGGCATTTCCTGAAATGATTAAAACTTTTCTTTCCCAATGGTTTTTTCAAGATGTCAGCTCACTGATCCTCTGTTCTGCAGTGCTGCAAAACAATCTCACCATTGTTAACCAATTCACGTATGAAGTGAAATTTGGTGTCTATGTGCTTTGTTCTTTTATGAAAAACGGAGTTTTTAGACAATGCTATTACTGAGCTATTGTCACAGTAAATGGTTGTGCCCTTTTCTTGTTCATAACACAAATCTCTGAGAACTCTTCTCAGCCATATTGCTTGGCATGCTGCTGCTGTTGCTGCCACGTACTCTGCCTCTGCTGTTGACAAAGACACAACTGGTTGCTTCTTGGAAGCCCATGAGATGGCTCCCGATCCCATATGAAACACATATCCTGATGTGCTTTTCCTATCATCAACACTTCCAGCCCAATCACTGTCAGTGTAAGCTGTCAAAATGAAACTTTCAGAAGAGGAGTATAAAATACCAAACCCCTTTGTTCCATTCACATACCTTAGAATCCTCTTGGCTGCCTACCAATGAGTCTCTTTCGGTCTTTCCATAAATCAGGAAATTAAACTCACAACGTGCATAATGTTCGGCCTAGTTGCAGTCAAGTACATAAGGCTGCCAACTATGCTCTTATACAGATTTGGATCAAAATATTTGCTGCTGTCTTCTTTGGTCAATTTCAACCCTACTACAGTTGGAGTCACAACTGCTTTGTTGTTCTGCATGTTAAATCTCTTTAACACTGCTTCTACATATTTATCTTGAGAAATGAAAACACCATTTTCACTTTGGTCTACTTCAATTCCAAGAAAATATCTTAAGAAGCCCAAGTCAGTCATTTCAAATTCACTTTTCATGACTGCTTTAAAAACAACAATGAGAGAAGCATCATTGCTAGTAAAAATCAGATCATCTACATATAAAACAACAATAATAATCTTACCGTCATTTTGTTTTATTTAGAGTGTGGGTTCACCATCACACTTATCAAACCCATTCTCAATCAGATAAGCATCTATTCTGCTGTACCATGCTCTTGAAGCTTGCTTCAGCCCATAAAGAGCTTTATTTAGTTTACAAACTTTATGCTCTTGGCCTTCAACTTCATAGCCTGGATGTTGATCAACATAAACCTCTTCTTTTAATACTCCATTTAGGAATGCAGATTTAACATCCATCTGATAAATCTTCCATTTGTGTTGTGCTGCAACAGACAACACTGTTCTGACTGTTTCCATCCGTGCTACTGGTGCAAAGGTTTCATCATAGTCTTTGCCTTGTTGCTGCTTGTAGCCTTTCACAACAAGCCTTGCTTTGTGCCTGTCAATCTTGCCTTCAACATTGATTTTGGTCTTATAGACCCACTTAACTCCAATGGCATCTTTGCCTTCAGGGAGATCCACTAACTCCCATGTTTTACTCTTCTTAATTGCACCAATTTCTTCATTCATTGCTTTAATCCATTTATCTTCATTTACAGCATCTTCAAAATGAACTGGGTCATCAACATGACAATACAAAGCGAATAATGAATTCAGACCGGTATTGTTACTTACCTCTCCTTGTTCATAAATCTCATTCAGATCTCTGAATCTTGGTCTTCTTGGTGTGCTAGGAGTTCCATCCGAACTTGAGGGTATTTCTGATCCCTATGATGTGCTTGGAGAAGCACTTCCTTGACTTCTCAAGGCTGTTCGAATTCCAGCTTGTGGTGTGGTTTGTTGTACTTGCTGTGGTGGAGGAGGAGCCACCAATGAAGGATTATTTGCTGCTGTCCCTTCCTCTTCTTCTTCGTGAGACACAATTGTCTTCACATTCACTGTCTTCTCTAAGCTTCCATCCCAAGCTTCATCTTCAATGAACTGCACATCTCTGCTTACTATCAATTTCTTGGTGGATGGATTATAGAGTTTGTATGCTTTTGACTCATCACAATAGCCAATAAAGACACACTTCTCCCCCTTACTGTCAAGCTTCTTTCTTAGCTGATCCGGTACATGTGCATATGCCACACAACCGAATACTCTCATGTGAGTGACAGTTTGCTTTTGACCACTCCATGCTTCTTCTGGTATTTTGTTCATGACAGCTTTGGTTGGGCATCTATTCAAGATGTAAACTACGCAAGTGACAGCTTCTGCCCAATACTCATGCGGCAAGTGCTTTGCCTTTAGCATACTTCTGACCATGTCAAGAATGGTCCTATTCTTCCTTTCGGCAACACCATTTTGCTGAGGTGTATACCTCGCGGTGAACTGCTTTTGTATGCCATTCTCTTTGCGAAAACGCAAAAAGTCTTTGGAGATGTACTCTCCTCCTCTATCTGTTCTGAGCACTTTGATATAATGCCCACACTGTTTCTCATCAAGAGTTTTGAAGTGGCGGAATTTCTCAAACACTTCACTCTTCTGTTTTAGCATATACACCCATGTCTTTCTGGTGTAATCATCAATGAAAGTTAAAACATATTTATTTCCGGAAAATGATGGTATTTGCATCGGTCCACACACATCAGAGTGAACAATTTCCAAGGGTGCTTTTGTCCTTATACTCTTCCCTGCTAGAAAGCTTTCTTTGTGTTGCTTTCCCAAGATGCAGCCTTCACAAAGGCTGTCTGGTTTCTCAATCAACAGCAATCCCTTTACCATTCCTTTTCTGTGCAACCGATTCAAGCCTCCGAAATTGAGATGTCCAAATCTCAAATGCCACAACCAATTCACATCTTTCACTTGTTCCTGAAAGACTTCTTGTGTTACAGCTGCAATAGTTCTTCCTTCCTTCAAATCTGCCCTGAGTTTGAGAGGAAACATTCTATTGCTGGTCATCTGCACCTGTGCAATGATCTTCTTACTTGGAGGTATGTCTCTGATTGTACACGTATCATCTTTGAAGAACACGTTGTAACCTTTGTCTATGAGCTGTCCAATGCTCAAAAGATTACATTTCAGACCAGGTACATAGTATACCTCTGGCACAATCATCTGTTCTCCATTTTTTGCTCGAATACTGACTCTGCCCTTACCCTTGACAGATATCTTATCATCAGTCCCTGTTATTACCCCAAATTTCACATTTTCATCCAGATTGGCAAACATTGCAATATTTCCAGTCATGTGATTACTACAACCTGAGTCTAAGAACCAAAAATCTTCTTGTTTTTCTTGTGCTATGTTACATGTTAACAGCACGTTCTTTGGGTTCTTATCTTCTTCATTTGCAAAATTAGCATTCTGCCTATTATTCATGTCACTTTGCTTTTTCCTACATTCGTTGGCATAGTGCCCATATTTCTTAAAATAATGACATTGGACTTGGGATTTGTCATACCTTTGTCCATGAGCTTGCTGTTTGCTTGAACCTTCAGCTTGGTTTTGATTGCAGCTCCTTCCGCTTGTGCTAGCATGATAATTTCTGCCTATGTTTTGGCTTCTTCTAGGACCTCTGTTATTTGCTCTGCCTCGACCTCTTCTTTGGTCAAAAGACATCTGAGTCTTGAATGCTTGCTCAAATGAGGAATCTGTTCCTCTACTCAGTCTGTGTTCATGAGGCGAAGTGAAGCACTCAGCTCATCTACCGTGAACTATGAGAGATCTTTTGTTTCTTCTATTGCTACCACAATAGACTCAAACCTTGAGGGTAAACATCTCAAGATTTTCTCTACAATCCTTCTATCTTCAAGAATTTCACCATGAGATCTTATCTGGGTTATCAAGCCAATAACCTGAGTGAAGAATGAATCTATTGTATCAGATTCCTTCATGCTGAGATTCTCAAAGTCTCTCCTCAACATCTGCAACTTTGCAGTCTTCACCTTCTCCATGCCTTGATAGGCAGTTTTGAGAATATTCCATGCCTCCTTAGATTTTGTTGCTGCTGCAATCCGCGGAAAAACACTTTCATGTACTGATTGGAAGAGGAAAAAGAGGGCTTTGGCATCCTTCTTTCTATCGCCCTTCAACTGGTCTCTTTCTGCTACTGTCAAAGCAGCCAGTGTTGTTGCATCTGCAGGTTCAACATAGCCAGTTTCAACCAGCTCCCATAGTCCTTAAGGAGCAAACAATGCTTTCATTGTTATGGACCAATAACTGTGATTTTTCCCATTAAACTGTGGGAGTTGGGAATTTGTTAAACCCGTTCCAGCATCTGCCATCTTACCCTGTATTGGTAAAGAAGAGATACTGACTGTATTAAAAAAAGGCAAAGAAAACTTTCTCTTCTTGATAAGGTTCTTACAGCTCCTACAGTGAAAAACAAACTCTGTTTTTGACTCACTGAGTGCCTAGACTTGCTCTGATACCATGTTGGAAAATTTCTGTTTATTTCAAACACAAAAGAAATAGCACAGAGAACAACGCTCTGTTTCAAATACAGGATCTTTATTAAAAACAAAAAGAACACTGTTACAAAATTGTCTTCCTCTTCTGACGGATTACATCAGGAACGCTCCAGTTCTAGAAACCAATTTCATTATCTCATAAAACTAAAAGTTCAGCACTATTGTGCGTTGCAGAAGAAAAAAAACAACTCTTTCTCTAATTCTACACCATTTTTTTATTTTTATTTTATATATAATGAACAACGCAAAAATATCTTACAATACGTGTTGCTTGTGCCCATACTTCCGTAAAATAGAAAACAATAAAATTAAAAATTTCACCTATATTTACCAAACGTAGTAAATATCATTAATTACACGGCTGAAAATATCTTATCGGAATTTAATGCATGGCTTATGACAACATCGCACCATCGCATCGGCAGATAAGGAGCAAAGAGCTTAACACGCAGAAGTTTAAGATTTGCGATCTGCGATCTGCGATTTGATCGCATCGTAAGATCGCGATCGCAGAAAACAAAAGGTAACAAAAAATGAAACAAGGGATAAATGCGATATGCGACCAGATCACATCGCAGCGAAACTCCAATGGTTGTTTTCTGAATAAGCTGGGTCGTGTTCAACTGTCAACTTCCGGCAGGTTGAAATTATCATTCCAACATCAGCGACGAACAAATAACAATTCATTTAAATATTAAATAAAACTATTATCTTCGTGTGTACTCCGTTCAAATATTAATCAAAACTGCCACAAGATATCTATGTATCTATTTGGAGTGGTATGTATATCATTAACTTTTCACTCTATAATCTGTTGCAACTCTCTCCATCTTCTATCGTTTCTTCTTCTCAGTCATAAATTAAATTCTGGTGGTCAGATCAACACTGTGTTTAACTCAATAGGGATTTGGTTGTGTCTGAGATTTTCGTAGAGTGTTTTAATGTTTGTCTTGTATATTTGGCATGAAGTTTTCTTGGGTATTTTGACGAGATGGACACGATGTTCCTGTCAGTGGGATTTGCGTCACGAAGAGTGCTGCGTCTACAGCCTGACCAATGTGATTCTTCTCTCCGATGATATATATTCTTGACGGATTGGTTTTCCGAAATTGTTTGGTCAAACATTGTCTTGTCCGTTCGGATGGTTAATTGTAATTGATAAAGAGGGTGCTAATTACATCGTCGGTGACGTTAACCATAATTCTTTGTGCATAAATTTCAAAACTCAGGCCAGTTGTGGATTCAGATTCAATAAATCTAACAGATAAATTGGGATGGCCTATATTGGAATCCTCCATATTTTTAACTTTATTGTTTAAAAAATATCTATAAGTTCTTGATTTCAGTTTGATAAAATATTTTTTATTGATGAATTGAGATTTTTTCCAACTATAATTTTTAATTAGCTGACAACTTTCTATTTCAACTTTAGGTGGAGAAAAGGTTGTTCAATTTTTATTTTTAAACTTTAATGTATGGTGGGGATAAATTATAGAAGGAATATGCGCGTCATATTTTTTTTTTTTGTTTTTGGTCTCAGTCCATGATCGCAGATAAAGGGGAGACTGAATTATCGAACAAAAATAATAAACGGTTGATCTTTAAATTGTCAATAAAACACGCCCCAGTAAAGTAGAAGAGTTGTTTAGCTACATGTGTGGTGGAGGAAGTGTTGTTGAATTTTATTTTTAAACAATTATTGAAAAAATATGCCATTCATAATTTAAATTACTATTATTATTATTATTTTTAAATCTCATAATTTAAATTATTATTATTATTATTATTATTATTTTGTCTTAGTTCATGGTAGACTTATGCATGTAAAAGTAAAAGAAAAAGGGAGTCCGAAGAATTGTTAGATATTAGATAAATTAATTTTCCTGGTGTGTTTATATTTGCGTTGATCAGTATCTCTTGTAATGTGATCATTGATTAGCACCAACATTTGATGTTGATCTTTGGCTATGGGATGGTTGCCTAACCCCTGTGGGGTTTGGTCTAACTTCAATTATAATTCCCAACAAATGGTATGAGAGAGTAGGTCATTAGTTGAGTACATGGTTGCCTAACCCCTGTGGGGTTTGGTATAACCGTAATTATAATTCCCAACAAATGGTATCAGAGAGTAGGTCACTAGTTGAGTACATCCTTGCCTAACCCCTGTGGGGTTTGGTCTAACCGCAATTATAATTCCCAACAAATGGTATCAACGAATAGGTCACTAGTTGAGTACACATCTTTGAGGGAGATTATTGGATGTTGGATAAACGGCTAAATCCATATAAAATTAAAAAACCAGTTTAAATAACACAAATCAAGATTTCACCTCAATTTTTAAATTTTTAAACCAAATTCAATAAAAAATATTCTCACTAAAAACAACTCTAAATAATCTCCATTCTGGTCAATTCCCATACCATCGCCGGGTTCATCGGCAGCGAAAAGATCACATGAATGACTCGAATAATCTCTGGGACGCTTGAAGTATTCGGCAAATATATTTTCTATTTCAATCACAGCTGGTATGTTTGGTATTGTTACGTGACAGGCCGAATTCTATATGTCGTCTATGCTATTGACTCTATTTGCATACCTACCACTAATAATCTATGTCGTCTATGCTATCACCAATTGATCCTGGGCTGTGAATGAACACGCTTCCTTTTCTTTGGTATCTATTTCTTTATTCACAGATTTGAGTTTCTTTACGCTGATGTGCTTTTTTTTCCTCCTCATTTTTTTCTTTAAAGCTACATAACGAATAAATAATATAAATCCACCATTCAAGCTTTTTCGTAGAAAATGTACAGAAACGTAAAATAATATTCAAAATTCATAATAACGTGCTTCCCAAAAACAAAGTTGGAAATTGTCATTAAACCCTGAGTTAAATAATAGGTATTATTTATTTAAAAAATTGATGATTCGTTTATTCCTTTCCATCTTGATTATTAATTATCGTATTATCCTGGTAAGGATAATAAGTTAAACGAATATTTAATTAATCATTAACTTACTGACATTCCCAAAAAAAAATATTCAAACTTTAAACACTGTGGGTTCCTCGTATATTGATGGGGCCAACCCACGTGGTCCCGCCGTTCCAAAGCGGTTGCGTAACACTTCTTATGAACCGGACAGTATTACAATTGATTTGGTAATAAATACGGATTGATTTACAATCACCTTGGGCTATGGCATGTACTGTGACGGTCTATCGGGTAGACAATTGTCCCTCCTCGAGATCCTGGAAAGTTACTCGGTTTGGGTTTTACCTTGTTCGCGCCCTTTGGATTGTCATTGTTACCCTAGTTGTTTAGCTCTGCAGTCTCTGGCGATTTTCTTTGTGACTGTTGTAATGTCTGCGGTGAAAAATGCGAACCCTGCCTGCTCGGTCGACTGTGTAGCAAGCGTTTGGTTGCGGTTCTGTTGTTCCAGGTCCGGGCTTGTATGTTTCGACTGTCTGGTGTCGCTTTGGTAAGTTCGGGCTACTGTACTGTTTATATGTATGTTTCCTCTGTCGTTTGGCGTTTTTTTCCTGGCTTTGATGTTTGTCACGGTACTGTCTGTTCGTTTCTCTCAAGAGTCCATGGTTATTCGAGAACTGTAAGTTAATGGAACTTTGGTTACAGTCCCGGTTCGTCAGCCTCCAAGTTCGATGGGTTGCGCGGCTTGCTCTGTTCGACCCTCTGCTAATTTAATTGGTAAGCTCCCGTTCTCTGCCAGACTTCGTTTCCGCTGCTTGTTTTGATACTAATAGCTCGGCTCCTCTGTGAGCAGGGTTCATCCGTTTGAGGGGTTTGCTCTGCAGCTGCGGCTCACCTTCAGGTAATATTTCTTGTTTACTCTCTCAGTAATCCCTTTCAATTTCTCAGCTTCTCGCTTTTCTTCGAGGGATGGTAACTAACCCTTTCTCTTTTCGTCCCTATGCAGGTGGAGCCGTTCGTTGGGTCGAATGCATTGGGCTTCCGGCCATTCTGGATATCTTACGGGTAGAATTGTTCTTTACTTTGGCTGTACTAGGTTGGATTCTTGTATGGACTGTTGGTTTGTTTGTTGACTAATATATTGGGTAGTTTCTTGCTGCGGTTTTTTATCATAACCCTTTGAAATTGTATTTGTCTGAGACACTGTAACTGCGTGGCCTGTGCCCGTTGGTGTCTCCTCTCGTTTGTTTATTTTTCCTTCCGCTCGGTTCGAAGTCTGTCAAGAATATGTAATAGGTTTTGCAACATAAAAAATAAAATAGAAACAGAGCATTGAATTGTACAGTTTTTCTTTTGAGGACGCATGTAGGAACTGTTTGTGCACTGAAAACAAAATGAATATATTTCTTTCTGTTCTTTTTAACTTTTCACTTTCGAACCCCTCTTGGGCTTGTTTTCCTCCGTTTTGTATCATTGTTCTCAAGCAGTTAGATAACTGCTGTTAGTTGCTCTGTTGTCAGTTACATTAGTTGTTTCATATTTGAAATTTATTCATGACTAGCATGGTTCCCTTTGTTTGTATTTACAACAGTATATAACTGTTTGGCAACTAATGATTCTAGCTAATACTACTGTTCCTAATTAGAACTCGTTACATTATTATAGGAATTTTAAACATAAAACAAAAACAACAGATAATAATAATAAAAAAAAAAAACAAACATGCTGTCCGTTCTGTGAACTGTGTTCTCTGTCTTCTCAGAAACCATGCCAACCTTCTTTCTATCTCCGCCCTGTTAACCAGATGCTCCTGCATCAGGCTCCCGGGGTAAAAGAATTTCATGGCTCCGTTCCATGAGTTCCTCCACCAAATAACCAGCCTTCTGAATCCGTGCCGCGTCGAGCCATGAGCTGTCCTCCATTGGACGGTCTCTCCACTTGACGAGGTAACGCAGATATTCCTTCCTGCGCGTCTTTTTGGCTACCTGGGTGCTGAGGATCCCTTCAATCTCATGGGTCCGGGCCGAAGGTAACTGTTTCTTCCAAGAACTACCTGGGTGCTGAGGATCCCTTCAATCTCATGGGTCCGGGCCGAAGGTAACTGTTTCTTCCAAGAACTTCCTCCAAATTGGGTGTCCCGTTCTGGCTGTACCGCACTATCATCCTCTGCTTGGGCATTATATGGGAACAGATCCACCACATTAAAAATAGGTGATATGCCTATGTCCGGTGGCAACTGAATCTCGTAAGCGTTGGCTGAAAAATTCCTTAGGATTTTGCATGGACCAATTTTCTTATATTTTAACTTATTATATGTGCCCTTAGGAAACCGTTTCCAACGCAGATGTGCAAGGACCTCGTCTCCAACATTAAAATGCACCTCTCATCGCTTTGAGTCTGCTTGTTGCTTGTATTTCTGTACGCTGTCCTGCAACCTTAGTTTGACTTTTTCATGAAGCTCGCTCATGGCTTCTACAAAATCTTCCCCATCCGCGCTTCTCCGTTCCAAATTTCCCAAATCTCGCAGTTCATGTATTCCCCGAGGATGCATGCCATACAAAATCTGGAATGGGCTAAGTCCGGTGCTACAATTGGGTGAATCGTCATAAGCGAATTCTGCCTGGGTAAGAGCTCGATCCCATAATCGTGAATTTTCTCCAGTCAAACTCCGTAATAAATTCCCCAAGCTCCTGTTCACCACCTCCGTTTGTCCATCAGTCTGCGGATGATACGCAGAGCTGAAATTCAATTGCGTGCCCAACTTTTTCCACAGGGTGTGCCAAAAGTGCCCTGTGAACTTTACGTCCCTGTCTGAAATGATAGTTTTGGGTAGGCCATGTAATCTAACAACTTCCGTGAAAAATAGGTGTGGCACGTACGTGGCGTCACTAGTTTTCCGGCAAGGAATAAAATGAGCCATTTTTGAAAATCTATCTACCACCACCATTACCAAATCATACCCCCGCTGTGTTCTAGGCAGTCTGAGAACAAAGTCAATGCTGACCGAGTCCCATGGCCTGCTTGGAACAGGTAGTGGTGTGTAAAGTCCAGTATTCTGACTGTGTCCTTTTGGCAGTTCGCAGACTTTACACCTGTTTACCAATCTTTGTACATCCCTGCTCATTTTAGGCCAATAATAGAAATGTCCGAGTTGCTCCAAAGTTTTGTTGATGCCAAAATGTCCCGCTAATCCACCACTATGCTTCTCTCGTACTATATTCTCCCTCATTGAACAGTCTGGGATACATAACTGCCTACCTCGGAACAATAATCCTTCCTGTAAATTATAGTCTAACCATGGGCTTGCGTTCCTCAATACGGGATTTTGGCAGGCTTCAAAAGCTTCCTTGAAATCTGTATCCGTCTGATACAAATCTTTCAGATGTTCGAATCCCATCACCTGTATGCTACTTTCCTGTAAGAGCAAGGCTCTTCTGCTCAAAGCATCTGCCACTTTGCTGGCTTGCCCACTTATGTGTTTTAACACAAAAGTAAAACTCTGCAAGTATTCTACCCACTTGGCGTGCTTATGGTTTAACTTGTGCTGCTGCATTACATATTGTAATGCCGAATTATCAGAAAACAAAACGAACTCATTGCCTAGCAGGTAGTGTCTCCAATGTTTTAAAGCTTGGACCACTGCATAAAATTCCTTGTCCTATGAGGAATATTTCTGCCGACTCTCATTTAGTTTTTCACTAAAAAATGCCACTGGTCTGTCTTCCTGACTGAGCACAACGCCAATAGCTGTTCCACTTGCGTCACATCGAACCTGAAAAAGTTTATTAAAATCGGGCAGTCTCAAGATTGGCCTCTCCGTGATCTTCCGCTTCAAAAGCTGAAAATTGTCTTCTGCCTTGGTCCAACGAACAGGTTGACTCGCCTTTTTGATGGTCTCTAACATTGGTGTGCAGATTTCACTAAAATTTCTAATAAATTTCCGATAAAAACTTGCCAGTCCGTGAAAACTACTTACCTCAAATAAGCTCTTTGGTGATGACCAATTTATAATTGCTGCAATCTTTTCTGGGTCCATCTTCAATTCATTTTCTGCAACTATAAACCCCAAATAGACCAACGCCTTCTGCAGGAAAGTGCATTTCTTTAAGTTTATCAACAGTTTGTTCTGTTCTAACTTCTCTAACACCTTTCGAACATGTTGAAGATGTTCTCCCTTTGTTCTGCTGAAAATCAAGATATCATCAAGATAAACTATCACGAACTTGCCAATAAATTCCTTTAACATCTCGTTCATCAATCTCATGAAGGTACTAGGAGCGTTGCTTAATCCAAATGGCATGACCAGCCATTCGTACAGTCCTTCGTTGGTTTTAAACGCTGTCTTCCACTCATCTCCTTCCCTAATCCTGATCTGATGATAACCACTCTTCAGATCTATTTTTGTAAAATAAGCTGCCCCACTAAGACAGTCCATCATGTCGTCCATCCTGGGTAAGGGAAATCTGTATCGAATCGTGATTTTATTAATAGCCCGCGAATCTGTACACATTCACCATTCTCCACCCTTCTTAGGTGCAAGTACTGTTGGTACTGCACAAGGTCTCAAACTTTCTCTGATCATTCCCTTATCCAGCAACTCCTGCACTTGTTTGCAAATTTCTTCATTGTCTTTCGGACTCATCCTGTACGCTGCCTTGTTTGGCAAGCTTGCTCCCGGTATAAAGTCAATGTGATGGCTAATACTCCTCTTGGGAGGCAATTTATCAGGTAAATCATCAACCACAATGTCTTGGAATTCTTTCAACAACTCCTGAATTTCTATAGGCAGTTCTGATTTTTCTGTGTTCAGCAACATCGGTTTTGTCCTCCTTACAATTGCATAATTGATCTCATTTTCCTCAATCTATTTCACAAATTGTTTCCCTCCAATTAACAGTGCCTTTGTTCCACTTGGTTCCGCTGCATCCTCTTCCTTGATGGGTACAAGCGTATGTTTGATCCCATCTTTCACAAATTTATAACAATTTGTCTTCCCATCGTGTGTCACCTTCTGATCATACTGCCACGGTCTCCCAAGCAGTATATGGCACACGTCCATTGGCATAATATCGCAGACCACCGTGTCGTGATATTTGCCAATGTGAAATTCAACCTCACACTGTTCATCAACTAATAACTGGTGGCCTTTCTGTAGCCATGACACCTTGTAAGGCGTGGGGTGTTTAAGCCGCTTCAGTCCCAGCTTTTCCACCATTTCGGTGGCAACCAAATTGTCTGTACTTCCGCTGTCTATTATTAATTTACAGCACTTCCCAAGTGATTTGCAAACTGTTCGGAACAACGCCTTTCGCTGGGTCTGTTCAGCCACCTCCTTGGCTGGTTTCAACAACACTTTGTTCAAAATTAAAGCTTCCCCTGTTTCTGCCATGTTTTCTACCTCCCGGGGTTGTGCTTCAGCTTCCTCCGGCTGCGCAACAAATTTTCCCTTCTGGCCAGCATGCTCAGCTTCCGGGCATTCGAAGGATCTGTGCCCCCACTTATGGCACCTGTAGCACTGGACATTGGTCCCTCTTCCGCGGCCATTTCCTCGTCCCCGCTGGTATGGCCGACCTCCTCTGGTGCTTTCTCCCTTCTCTGCTGTCCCTGAAGCTCTGGAACTGCTGCCTTCTTCGCTGTTTGCGGCAGTTCTCCCTCTGCCGTAGGACTGTCCTTGTCCTCTGCCATTTCCTCTCCCTCTCATGTTGTTCTGTTTCCTGTTGATTTTTTCCTCCGCCTTTACAGCACTTTGAAAGGCTTCTTCAACACTTCGGGGAGAGAGAATGCTGATCTCGTCCAATATTTCCATCCTTAAGCCATTCACGTACCTCGCTGTTTTTTTGGGAGTATCCTCTGTATAACCAGCACGTAAATTTACATGATAAAACTCTTTTGTGTACTCTTGTACAGTCATACCTTTCTGCCTTAAATTCTGTACTCGCCGATAAAGTTCAACCTGGTAGTCTTTAGAGAAAAATCTACCCTTCAGTTTTGCCACCATCCTTGGCCATTTTCTTATCGGCAGTTTGTTCATTTGCCTTCTGTCCGCTTGGAAATTATCCCACCATAGGGCAGCGTGTCCTTTTAGCTTGGTCGCAACAAATCTAACTCTTTTGTCCTCACTGATCTCCTCATTTTCAAAATATTTGTCTAATTCACTTACCCAATCCAGCAAGACATCTGCGGACAGACTACCATCATAGTTAGGGATCTCCGGTTTGGGTTTGCTGCTAGCTAACATAACTGATCGCAACAGCCTCGACTCTAGGGCTTCCTCCTCTGACCCATCTGTAACAGTTGCTGCCTCATCTTCACTGTCATCCCCAAGTTCCGGGTCTCTTCGCCTACCCGCCTCTACTGCTTCCAAGCGAGCTGTAAGGATTCTCAGCTGTTCTCTCAATCCTTCATCTGCTCCTCTGCGTGCACCTCTCCCACGTCCTCGTCTTTGCACTTCCATCTTCCTCAAAATGCTGCTCTGATACCACTTGATGGGGCCAGCCCACGTGGTCCCGCCACTCCAAAGCGGACGTGTAACACTCTTATGAACCGGACAGTATTACAATTGATTTGGTAATAAATTCGGATTGATTTACAATCACCTTGGGTTACGGCATGTACTGTGGTGGTCTATCGGGCGGACAACTGTCCCTCCTCGAGATCCTGGAAAGTTACTCGGCTTGGGTTTTACCCTGTTCGCGCCCTTTGGGTTGTCATTGTTACCTAGTTGTTTAGCTCTGCAGTCTCTGGCGATTTTCTTTGTGACTGTTGTAATGTCTGCGGTGAAAACAAAATGCGAACCCTGCCTGCTCGGTCAACTGTGTAGCAAGCGTTTGGTTGCGGTTCTGTTGTTCCAGGTCCGGGCTTGTATGTTTCGACTGTCTGGTGTCGCTTTGGTAAGTTCGGGCTACTGTACTATTTATATGTATGTTTCCTTTGTCGTTTGGCGTTTTTTCCCTGGCGTTGATGTTTGTCACGGTACTATCTGTTCGTTTCTCTCAAGAATCCATGGTTATTCGAGAACTGTAAGTTAATGTAACTTTGATTACAGTCTCGGTTCGTCAGCCTCCAAGTTCGATGGGTTGCTCGGCTTGCTTTGTTCGACCCTCTGCTAATTTAATTGGTAAGCTCTCGTTCTCTGCCAGACTTCGTTTCCGCTATTTGTTTTGTTACTAACAGCCCGGCTCCTCTGTGAGCAGGGTTCATCCGTTTGAGGGGTTTGCTCTACAGCTGCAGCTCACCTTCAGTTAATATTTCTTGTTTGCTCTCTCCGTAATCCCTTTCAATTTCTCAGCTTCTCGCTTTTCTTTGAGGGATGGTAACTAACCCTTTCTCTTTTCTTCCCCATGCAGGTGGAGTCGTTCGTGGGGTCGAACGCGTTGGGCTTCCAGCCATTCTGGATAGCTTACGGGTAGAATTGTTCTTTAGTTTGGCTGTGCTAGGTTGAATTCTTGTATGGACTGTTGGTTTGTTTGTTGAGTACTGTATCGGGTAGTTTCTTGCTGCGGCTTTTGATCATAACCCTTTGAAATTGGATTTGTCTAAGACACTGTAACTACGTGGTCTGTGCTGGTTGGTGTCTCCTCTCGTTTGTTTATTTGTCCTTCCGCTCGGTTCGAAGTCTGTCAAGAATATGTAATAGGTTTTGCAACATAAAAAATAAAATAGAAACAGAGCATTGAATTGTACAGTTTTGCTTTTGAGGACGCACGTAGGGACTGTTTGTGCACTGAAAACAAAATGAATATATTTCTTTTTGTTTTTTTTATCTTTTCACTTTCGAACCCCTCTTGGGCTTGTTTTCCTCCATTTTGTATCATTGTTCTCAAGCAGTTAGATAACTGCTGTTAGTTTCTTTGTTGTCAGTTACATCAGTTGTTTCATATTTGAAATTTATTCATGACTAGCATGGTTCCCTTTGTTTGTATTTACAATAGTATATAACTGTTCGGCAACTAATGATTCTAACTAATACTACTGTTCCTAATTAGAACTCGTTACATTATTCTAGGCATTTTAAACAGAAAAAAAAAACAACAGCTAATAAAAAAAAAAAAAAAAAAAAATAGACATGCTGTCCGTTCTGTGAACTGTGTTCTCTGTCTTCTCAGAAACCATGCCAACCTTCTTTCTATCATCGCCTTGTTAACCAAATGCTCCTGCATCATATATGGCGAACAGTGAATACGGGATTGCTCTGCATGGTTGGGTGTGGCCCATTGAATCGTAATTCGGAAGTATGGAGTTGAAGGGGATCATAAACTCAACACTGATGTTGTGTGGGGATTATTTAAATGTGTGTGCAGATATATAAACTTTTCTAAAGATTGAGTTGACCTATAAAATTGAAAAAATAAGAAGAAAAATATCAAATATATTTTAGAAAAAAAACAATAAAGTAATTTTTAAAATTTATTTTTATATTAATATCTGAAAACGGCTTAAAGAATTACGAGTTATGAAAACAAACATTTTAAAACTTTTAATTTGTTTCCATACAACACAGACACTATTGGGGAATAAGTGAATGATAATGTGAAATAAATGAAAGATGCCATTTTGAAATGGATGTATGGTTTTTTAAGATGTGAGTAGTGGTAATGTCACTGAAACACATTCTTGAAAATGATGTTTAATGTTGTTAATTGACATTACTGAGCATAAGTATATTTAATATTGAAAATAATTAAAACTATTAAATAATAAAGGAAAAAAATTAAAACAATTTTTTTAATATACAAATTAAAATTAAATTATAAAATAATATATTGCTTATCTATATTAAACAATAAAGATTAATTAATTAATTAATTTATTTATTTTTTTAATTTTTTTAAGTAGAACTTCGAGTTAAATCACATAAAGAGACACATTTGTCAACGCGTTTCAACCAACCAGTGTGGCTCATCGTCATGACAAGATTAATTTTATAAAGTCCTATAAAATTAAGTAATAAAAAAAGTCAATAAGAATAACGATTTATTTTATAAAATGGCATAAAATTAAGAAATGAAACAAAACTAAACTGCAAAGTGCGTCAGCATGACCGTGAGTGAATATTATTCCAAATAATAATGCAAAATACAATAATATTTAAAATTAATATACTCATTCTCTGCTTTGCAACAAAGATGGGTAAATATTAATATTCTTTAAAATAAAATGAAATTGAAAACAGTCTTAGTATTCTTGATCAAAACTTATACATTGACTGATAAGAATTAATATTTGGAAACGTTTAATATGATTGTAAAAGAAAAAGATAGGAGGACAAAATAAATATAATAAAATACAATAATGTTTTATGTAACTGGTATAAAATATATATTATTTAATATTTTTTATAAATTAATATTATTTAATAATTTTTTATTTCAATAAATTATTTTTTATTTTTTAAAATTTATTTTTCAAATAATCATTAAATTATTAATACATATTTGTAAATAATTATTGTATATTTTTTTATATAAATTAATATTATTATTATTATATATGGAATTTAATTTAATTTAATTTTCATTTTATTTTTTTATTAATTTTAATTAAATTTGAGAAAATTTATTATAATTATAAATTTTAATTAAATTTTTAATAAGTAAACTCACTATACCACCAAAACTTATATCAACGTATTTCAACATAAAAATTAAAACTTAAAACAATTACACTATATTATTATTATTGTTATAATATGAGAAATTATATATTTTTATATAATTGTTTTAATTACACTATATTATTATTATTATTATAATATGAGAAATTATATATTTTTATATAATTACTAAAATTTGTTATATATACTAATTTTTATATTTCATTAAGATAAATAAATCTATAATCATAATTATAATAAGAATAATAATAATAATTTAATTTTAAGGCCATGACTAAGCGTGATACTTATCTTAGTGTTTATATACCTTGGGTATATAATATTAATCCCTTGGGTTTAATGTTATTTCCTTGGTTTTATAATACCTTGGGTTTTTAGTATTAATCTCTTAGATTTATTATTCATTTGGGTTTATAATTTCAATCTCTCGGGTAAGGGTTCAAATTCCTAGGGTATACTATTATTCATAGGGTTTATAATATTAGCCCTTGAGTTATAATCATGGTCAACCATGGTCCAATGTCTCATTATGACAAACATTGTCTCAGTATGAAAATCAACAATGGTCAACCATGGTACAACATTGCATTGTGACAAAGGTCATCTCCACATTAAAATTAATCATGGTGAACCACAATAAACCATGGTCTAATGCCACATTGTGGCAATGATTATCTCAATATGAAAATCAACCATGGTCAACCATGTTCCAACATCGCATTGTGACAAAGATTGTCTCAATATTAGAATCAATCATGGTCAAGCATGGTCAATAATTATGGTCATATTGTGACAAAGATTGTCTCTTGGTCCAACGTCACATTGTGACAACCATGGTCATCCATGGTCAACCATGTTTCAACATCACATTGTGGCAAAGATTGTGTCAATATGAAAATAACCTGTGGTCAACCATTGTCAATAAATATGGCCGCATTATGGCAAAGATTCTCTCTTTGTCCAACGCCACATTTTGACAAACCATGATCATCCATGATCAACGATGTTCGAACACCTCATTGTGACAAAGATTGTCTCAAAATGAAAATCAACCATGGTCAACCATGGTCACATTGTGGCATATATTGTCTCTTGGTCCAACATGACACTATGACAACATGGTAATCCATGGTCAACCATGGTGAAACGTCACATTGTGACAAAGATTGTCTCAATATGAAAATCAACCATAGTCAGCCATTGTTCAACATCAAATTTTCAGAAAGGTTGTCTCAATATGAAAATCAATCATGGTCAACTACAGTCCAATGTTCCATTTTGACTAATATTTTGTCAATATGAAAATCAACTGTGGTCAACCATGGTCAACCATGTTTATTTTAGGGTTTATAATATTTATCCTTTGGGTTTAATAATATTCCTTCGGTTTATAATGCCTTGGTTTTTAGTATTAATTCCTTCGATTTACAATATTTATCTTAGTGTTTATATACCTTGGGTTTATAATATTAATCCTAGGATTTAATATACATCCCTCAAGTTTATAATCATGGTCAACCATGCGTAACCATGGTCCAATGTCACATTGTGAGAAATATTTTATAAATATAAAAATAAACCATGGCCCAACGTCGAAATGTAACAAAGATTGCCTAGATATGAAAATCAATCATGTTAAACCATGATCAAACATCGTCCAACGTCGCTTTGAGACAAAGATTGTCTCAATATAAAAATGAACAATGGTAAACCATAGCCTACCATGTATATTTAGGGTTTATAATATTTATCTTAGGGTTTATATACCTTGCGTTTATAATATTATTCCTTTGGTTTATAATACCTTGGGGTTTTAGAATTAATCCCTTTAGTTTATTATTCCCTTTAGTTTATAATAGCAATCCCTTCGGTTTATTAATCTAAGGGTTCATATTCCTATGATATAATACTACTCATAAGGTTTATAATATTAATCCTAAGGTTGAATATAAATCTCTTGCGATTAAAATCAAGGTTAACCATGGTCAACCACGGTCTAATGTCACATTGTGCCAAAGGTTATTTCAATATGAAAATCAACCATGGTCCAATGTTCCATTGTGACAAAGATTATCTCAGTATGAAAATCAATGATGGTAAACCATGGTCAACCATGTTTATTTTAGGGTTTCAAATATTTCTATTAGGATTTTTATACCTTGGGTTTATAATATTTATCCATTGGGTTTAATATTATTCCCTTCGGTGTTTAGTATTAATCCCATGGGTTTATTAGTCTAAGGGATCCTATTCCTAGTGTATACTATTATTCATAGGGTTTATAATATTAATATGTGGGCTTAATATAAATCTATTGGGTTTATAATCATGGTAAACCATGGTCCAAAATCATATTGTGATAATGATTTTCTAAATATGAAAATCAACCAATGTCACATTGTGACAAAGATTGTCGCTTGGTCCAATGTCACATTGTGACAACCATGGTCATCCATGGTCAACCATGGTCAACCATGGTCGAACATCACATTGTGACAAAAATTGTCTCAATATGAAAAACAATCATGGTCAATGATAGTCCAACATCGCATTGTGACAAAGGTTGTGTAAATCAAAAAATAAATTGTGGTCAACCGTGTTTATTTTGGCATTTATAATATTTATCTTAGGGTTTATATATCTTTGGTTTATAATATTTATTCCTTGGGTTTATAACCTCTTGGGTTTTTAGTATTAACCCCTTAGGTTTATAATATTAATATTAGGGCTTATATACCTTGGGTTTCTAATATTAATCCCTTGGGTTTAATATTATTCCCTTAGGTTTATAATACCTTGGGGTTTTAGAATTAATCCCTTGGGTTTATAATATTAATCCCTTGGGTTTATCAATCTAAGGGTTCATATCCCTTGGTTTTATCAATCCCTTGGTCCAACGCCACATTGCAACAACCATGGTCGTCCATGGTCAACCATGGTCCAACGTTACATTGTGATAACCATGGTTGTCCATGGTCAACCATGGTCCAATGTCACATTGTGACAAAGATTCTGTCAATATGAAAATCAATCATGGTCAATCATGGCCAACCATTCTCTAATGTTGCATTGTGCCAAAGGTTGTCTCAATATGAAAACCAATCATGGTCAACCATCATCCAACGTCACATTTTGACAAAGATTGTGTCAATATAAAAATCAACCGTGGTCAACCATGGCCAACCATGTTTATTTTAGGGTTTATAATATTTATCTTATAGTTTATATAACTTGGGTTTATAATATTTGTCCCTTAGGTTTATAATCCTTTGGGTTTATTATTCCCTTGGGGTTATAATATTTATCTTAGGGTTTATATACCTTTGCTTTATAATATGAATACCTTTGGTTTAATATTATACACTTGGATTTAAAATACCTTGGGGTTTAAGAACTAATGCCTTGTTTTTATAATCTCAATCCCTTAGGTTTATCAATCTAAGGGTTAATATTCTTAGGGTATAATATTACTCATGAAGTTTATAATATTAATCCTAGGGTTCAATATAAATCCCTTGGGTTTATAATCATGATCAACCATGCACAACCATCGTCCAATGTCACATTGTGACAAATATTGTATCAATATGAAAATCAACCATGGTCAGCCATGGTCAAATGTCACATTATGACAGAGATCATCTCAGTATGAAAATCAACCACGGTAAAAAATGGCCAACCATGTTTATTTTAGGGTTTATAATATTTATCTTAGGGCATATATACATTGGGTTTATATTATTTATCCCTTGGGTTTATATTCTTCCCTTGGGTTTTTAGTGGGAATCCCTTGGGTTTATTATTCCTCTGGGTTTATAATATCAATCCCTTTAGGTTTATTAATATAAGTGTTCATATTTCTAGGGTATAATATTATTCAAATGGTTTATAATATTAGTATTTGGGTTTTGTCTAAATCCACTGGGTTTATAATCATGGTCTAACATCACATTGTTACAAATATTTTATCAATATGAAAATAAACCATGGTCTAATGTCGCATTGTTACAATGATTGTCTCAATATGAAAATAAATAATTGTCAACCATGGTCCAACATCGCATTGTGACAAATATTGCCTCAATATGAAAAACAATCATGGTCAACCATGATTGTTTTAGGGTTTATAATATTTATCTTAAGGTTTATATAAATTCAATTTATAATAATGATCCCTTGGATTCAATATTATTTCATTTGGTTAATGGTCAGGATATTATGGTGCCTTCAGGTTTTGAGGTGACACAATTCTATATATGGGAATGATTTGAGGGTGAGTTCATCACACCTACAACCCTTTCCAGTTTGAGAGTTTTCCTAAGAGGAACAGGGGCTAGTGCGCTAGTTGTTTGTTTAGGGGAAGCCTGGAGGCGGGCGAGTAACTCCCATTGTTGGAGCCGAGGATGTGTCAACGAAGAGAAGAGGGTGGAAATAGCTAAGTGTTTCCAGCAGAGGGTGTGTAAATGCCCGAGGGAGAGAAGGTAGTGCTTGGGAGTGTGGGAGACTGAGGTTGTTTTTTAGAAGGAATGCAACAAAAATGAGGGAGGCCCCATCGTGGGAGTGACCAACCTGGGCATGCTCACAACAGAGGTGTTGGTGCCTCTTCCTCTAGTGACACTCATTTATCTAGAATAGATAAGGATGAGGGGAATGCTCAGATTCCACGTGAGCCACCTGACCATGTAGTCTAGGCTAACCCATTTGATTCCATTGTTGAACAATTATAGAGGATTCAAGCCAACATGGAAATCCTTCGGCACCACATGTATGAGGATCACAATGAATATTTTGCCTACTAGAATGGCATCCAATTCATGCAAGATGAAATTCTAGAGCAACTAGCTCATGTCTGACGTAGCCAGCATAGTATTCTTGACCCTCTACATGAGATTGAGGAGCATCTGAAGCACATTCAATTTCAATAGCAGGACTAGAAAATGAAAAGGGAGAAATAAACCCATATATACATGCATCCACTGCATCCACCACCCTAATATGAATACATTAGTTTGTATCTTAATTTTGGCTTATATGGCTGAGAAGCCCTTTGAGAGAAGGTGCAAATTGAGAAATCTTATGTTGTATATTCTAGCTCTCCTTGTCGAAAAATTTAGTCGGAGTGAGGCAGGACAAGTTGATGACCAATAATGTGTATGTGTTTTGCCTAATGTAATATAAAATTTGTGTTTTGATAAAAAAAAAAATAGTATTTCCTTGGGTTTATTATACCTTGAGCTTTTAGTATAAATCCCTCGGGTTTATTATTTCTCTGGGTTTATAATATCAATCTCTCGGGTTTATTAATTTAAGGATTCATATTCGTAAAGTATAATGGTATTCATAAGATTTTTAATATTAGTCCTTGAGTTAAATATAAATCCTTCACTTTAATTAATTACTTAATATAAATTATAAGAAAAAACCAAAATATTTATATTAATAAATAAATCAATCAATATTTATATTAATAAATTATTATTATTTATTAATTAATTTTGAATTAATTGTTAATAATAAATTAATTAATAATGAATGAATTTGAAAATGAATTATTAAATGAATTAACATTTTTTTTCCACTGGAAAAATCCGTAATTTTCATTATATAGAGAAAATTACATATTGTAGATGCGTTTTCATATGCTGTATACTGAGTCTGTAGGAGACTCTGTGCTGTTAAGATACACCATGCAGGGTGTTCTGCTTTATAAAAACAAAATTTGCTATTTGTACACTGTTATATATCAGTTTTCGCCTGTACATAGGCCACGCAGGACCCCTTTCAGTTGATATCATATATATATACTATCAAAAAAGTTCAAAAAATTACATTTGAAAGTTCTTTTCACTTATATTTGTAAGTCAAGGGCTGGGAGCCCCCTGTTGCTGTTGATCCATATACGGCCGATGGTAGTAACGAAATTCATCAGCCCCCCTCTGCTCTTGTATTATCCATTCACCTCTGGGTAGTGACGCGGCCTCCTTGGATAGTTGGTCAGCGCTGCTGTTATGTTCCCTGTAGATGTGATCACAAGAGATATTGTTAAATTCCTCCTTGAATGTATTCACCTCATTTTGAAGAATGCTAAGTGTGTGTATGTGGCAAACTGATATGCTATTGAACCAATTAATGATAATCTTTGAGTCCCTAAAAATGTTCAAATTGAAGCACTGTTGTCTTAATGAGAAATAGAATAGGTGACGGAGGGATATGAGTTCAAAAAAATTGTTGTGCCCACTCCTAATACCATCTTTACTTTGTAGAAATGGTGTTCATTGATGTAAAGAATGAAACCCCCACCGCAAACTTGTTGATTTGCAGCACCATCAAAAAAAGCCAAGGGGGAAGCTTTATCAATGCTGGGAGGTGGGTGTGTGTGGCGGTCTTTAGGGGGAGTAGGTTCCAGCAATTCATGATATGCAGAGATAATTCGAGCTTCAATGTGAGGCCAGCTCACAGGTTTATTATCGAAAATGTACCGGTTTCGTGCTTGCCAGATAGACCAGCTGGCAATCAAGGGTAGACACAGTAGTTTTTTCCCATTGTTGCTTCCAGACCAGTCCTCCCATGCTTTAAGAATATCATTGCCAGACCATACACCCGTGAAACCGATAGAAATGGATAAGTTCCACCAGAGTGTTTGTGTTGCCGCACAGAGTAGGAAGATGTGTTCCGTGGATTCCGATTCTTGCTTACACAGTATGCACCATGTTGGTCCAAAGATAGCTCTGTGTGTCAGATGCTCCCCCGTGGGCACTATGTCTTTAAGAATGCACCAGAAAAAAAGTCTAGTGCACGGGGGTGCAGTAAGCTTCCAGATGTGGCACCACCAATTCATAATCAGATCTGGTTGATTATGTTGAATCAGTGCGCAATAACTAGCCTTTGGGGAGTATATACCATGATCAGCCAGGCTCCAAACTAATTTATCAGGCCCCTCTTTTAATCCGATGTTTGATTCCAAGAGAGCTTGTACATAATATTGCCATTCATGGTGCCATCGAGGAGGAAGCTCGATCTGCTGTGCCGATTTCCAGGCTTGTGAAAATAAATTCAAATTTTGTGGGTCTGCTATGTGTGAGAAATACATGATCCCATGTGCATGTAAATATACAATGAGATCTCTAGATAGGATATGTCTTCCTCCACATCCGATCCACAGATCCAGCCCTATCCTACCCAAGGATCCATCATTAATTCTCCATGCTAGGTTGTCTCTAATAAGGGGGAGGGAGTGGATCAATTCCTTCCATACAGATGAAAGACCCATCGACAACCAAGATGGAAGTCGAGCCTAGTCCAGCAGGTTTCGTGGCCATATATATTTATGATATGTGATGTGAGTCCATAGATTCTGACCTGTCAGCAAAGTCCAACCCATTTTTGCAGCTAGGGCTTGGGCAAATTGGGGGAGATCCTTCAGCCCCCATCCTCCCCATTTCTTTGGTAGAGCAATTTTTTTCCAACTGATCCATGCAAATAATATTTTGTCTTGATTCCCATTCCATAGGTATCTGTTACATAATTGCTTCAGTCTGGATAATATATTCCTGGGAATCCATGCAAGAGCCATCCAGTAAACTGGAGTAGCTTCCAGAACCGATTTGATAAGCACTAGCCTACCCATTCTGGACAGATATCTGTGGCTCCAAATGGATAGTCTCTTCTCCAATTTTGCCACCAGCCAGACCCAATCTGCAATTTTGTGGCAAGTGGGCTTGAGCCAATAACCCAAGTATTTAAGTCCTCTATCCAAGGGATGAGTACTATAGGGGAAAACCTGGAGTGCAAATTGGGATTCCTGTACAGAGGTGCGGGTGAAAGTTATGGTGGATTTGGACTGGTTGGCAAGCATTCCAGTGGCTGATGAGAAGAGAAGGAGGATCTTGGAAAAAGTTTTGGAATCCCAGATGCTGCCATCAAGTAGGATGAGCACATCATATACAAAAAGGAGATGAGTGATGTAGCAGTCCTCAGTGATCTTGAGTCCACAGATATCTCCATCCCTTTTGGCAGATGCAATCAAACGGCTCAGCCCCTCCATGACAATAATAAATAGAAGGGGGGATAATGGGCAGCCCTGCCGAAGCCCCCTTTCAGAGTGGAAGAAGTGAGAGGCCAAGCCATTAATGAGGACACTGAAGGAGGGGGTGGTGATGCAAGCCATGATCCAAGAGATATAATTGTGAGGGAAGCCCAGATGAATCAACATCATCTTAATATACAGCCAGCTGACCCGGTCAAAAGCTTTGGATAGGTCAATCTTGAGGATGATGCTTTTCAGGTGTTTGGTCCAGATGGAGTGAATGGCTTCCTGAGCAGAACCTATGGCTTCGTGGATTTTTCTGGACTCAAGGAAGGCAAATTGCTGAGGAGCAATATGCTTGGAGAGGATCGGCCTGAGTCGATTGGCGATAATCTTTGAAATAATCTTATAAAGGTAGTTGCATAAGGAGATAGGCCTGTAATCATCAAATGAGGATGGGGCGTCAGACTTTGGTATGAGAGCGATGAAGGTCGAGTTGATGGCATGGTATAGGGAACCAGATATTCTGCTTTCCTCCACAACTTGCAATAAGTCCTGCCCCAGTAACTCATAAAAAGCCAAGTAGAATTCGATGGTCCAGCCATCTGGGCCAGGGCTCTTATCTTTCTTGAACCATTTTAACGTGCCTTCAAGTTCACCAGGGCTGACTGGTGCAAAGAGCTCTTCTGCTTCCTCCTCATTGACAAACCTTGGAAAGTGTCTTGCCACATTAATGATGTCAGGTAGGTTTGCTTCACGAGGGCATTTGTAGAGGTTCCTGAAGTGTGTAGTACCGAGGTGGGCTAGCTTTGCGAAGGTATCTCCAGTTCCCCCCTCTGGCATGTGAAGATTCCAAATGGTGTTAGATACCTTATGGCCCTTGGCGAAATTTTGAAGGAACCTCGCGTTGTCATCCCCATCTTTTAACCAAGTAGCTCTACCCCTCAGCCTATGTGATTCCTCGCATTCCTTTAGGATGGTGGCCTTCTATTTTTCAAGCTCAATCAGTTGGATCTTCTCCTCTGCAGATATGAATCCCAGGCTTCGATCATCAAGTAAGGTGCTCAGCTCCGCTTCAATATTAGATAGCTGTGTGGTTTCCCAGGCAAGTTTCTCCCTAGCCCATTTAATCGAGAGATGTTTGATCTCTGAGAGATTGTTGCAGAACCCTTTTGCAAAGGACTCATCTCGGTTAATCGGGTTTGCATTCCAGAAGTCGGAAACCAGCTTGATGTATGAAGGGTCGCTCAACCATACATGGTTGAATTTGAAAGGGGCTTTCGGCTTTTTGAAAGGCCCCTGAAGTTCCAGATAGATGGGTGAGTGATCTGATATACCCCCCGATCCCACCCATTGTCTGTAGTGATGCAGCTGTTGGAGGAGAGGTCCTTTCATTAAGAATCTGTCAAGTCTGCGGGCTAAAGCAGCATCACCCACTCTTCTGTTCCTCCAGGTGGGAAGTGGTTTCTGCATGGGGACATCAATGAAGTCGGTCTGCTCCAGTAGATTAGTCATATGGTCCGTGATGGCATCAATTTGGGCTGCAGATCCCCATGATTCTCTGAACCCTAGAGAAAAATTTAGATCCCCTCCAATAACAGTATGCTCAAAATTCATAAGGGATAGGTTTAGAAAATGCTGCCAGAACTGTTCCCTTTGATGACAGGGTCCATAAACATTTACAATTCTAAGGGTCATACCTAGGTCCGCAGAGAAAAGATCCAGGCCCAAGTATCCCGATCCCCCCCAAGATGCATCAACCCTGATAGTTCGGGGGTTGTATCCTATAGCCAGGCCCCCAGACCTCCCCACAGCATCTAGGGCTACGAAAGACCAACTCGGAATCAATGAAAGGAGAGAGTGGGAGATTTGTTCAGCCATACCCAGAGTCTCCTGAAGTAGGATAATGTCAATCGGTTCGGTCTCAAGTAGTCTCTTCAAGGCTAGTTTCTTTGGGGCACTAGCTAAACCCCTGCAATTAAATGACAAGCACTTCATGGAGGAACACCTCTCAGGGTATGCCCTGCTCTAAGGACCCCATCAATAGTGGATTGGCGACCAGAAGTGACCTCCGCCCCAGCCCTCCTGATAGCCTTGGAGAGATCTGACTTTCGACCCCTGGATGATAGGGGTATGTCACCAGGCTTCATGAGACCAAGACCAGTCTGACTGACCGGGGGATCCTTGGTGTGTGACCTGGAGCGGAGGAAATATTGGTGAGGGGGTGACAGCCCTGAGGATGACGACGATGCAACGGATGTAGGGAGGGTAGAAATAGTGGGGGCAGTAGTGACAATAGGCGGAGGAGTGGACATGATGCATTGAGAAAATGAAGAGTGAATCGGAGAGGCTTCCATATGCGAGGTAAAATCAAAAGATGAGAGAGGAGGGTTCAGAGAGATACCCGAAACAATCGTGGCCTTCGCAGCAGATCGGGCCCTGGTCATCGGAGGTGAAGACAGTCTGGAGCCACTGTCTACTGTCGATGTTGGAGGAGGGATGACCGCTGGAGCCGGACCTGAAGGCGAGGGGCGCGAACCGACAGGGGAATTTGCCCTGGATGGTGCAGGCGTGATTTTAGGTGAAACCTCAGTTCTCTGATTGAGTGGGCATTCTTTGAAGAGATGTCCGACCTTGTGACATCGTCGGCAGCGAAATGGCACCCCTTCGTAGTCTAAGATCTGGACTCTGATGTATTTCCCCCACTGCAGGGTAATCTTTTCTTCCAAGCCTTCACGTGTATCCAAATGGACCAAGATGCGAGCAAGTGTTATATTTTTGGATTCCACGAAGGTACGGTCATGATCTAAATAAGTACCCAAAGCATTGCCAATCCTGATAAAGACCTCCTCATTCCAGAACTGTAGTGGTAGCCCTGGCAGGCGAACCCATAGCGGCCCTGCCCCAATTTGTTCATGTTCAGGATCGAATAATGGGCTCCATCATTTTAGAAGGACCGGGGCCATCTCAATGTGCCAGTACTTGGCCAGTACCAGGTCCGTGTAATCTTCCTTTGTGAAGTGCAGGGAGAACCAACCCCTGGGCAAGACATGGACCTCTGGTAATTCCATCAGGATACCACCCCAAATCTCCTTTACCCACTGTGATAGCCTGTTTGCTGAATATGCCCGACCACGTACATGTCCCACCAGCACCGTGCGAGCCATGATAGCAAATTCACCGATGGCCGAGGTCTCTCCAAATCTGATGGTGATATCTTTTGATGTCGCCTTGACGCACTTAGTCTTCTTTTTGCTGGTGCGAGGTGTCGATGGGTGGTCCACCAGAGGGTTTGGGATGCCTTCCAGAGGGGTTTGTTTTGCCGGCCTGACCTTAACCGCAGGGGTCTCAAAACAACCAGATGGTCGAGCACCCGAGCAGGAAGGGTGAGGGGTGGCTGTGGTCACCGGAATATCCACAGAGGGAATAGTGAAGATAGAAGAATGCAGGTCGAAGGAGGGTGAGGGGGGAGTGTGCGAGGCTAGGATGTGGAGGGTACCCGGTGACAAAGGTGGAACTTCAAACCCCGGAGAGTCCACTGAATGCGACCCAGAGGGAAGGGGATCTGAGCTATGCCGAGGAAAGGAGACTACAGGCGAGGACAAAGGCGGATCCGGGAAAGATAGCGAGATAGCGGAGTCAAGCGGCTGAGAGCGGGAGAAGCTAGGGTTTCCAAAGATAACTCGATCAGGAAAAGGCTCCTCGGAATAATCCACCGCCTCAACCTCCATATGGTCCCCCATCTTTAGCCAGAGGTCTATAACAGAAAGCGACGGGTGTGGACGGAAACGGCAAGGCAGGCAGAGCGCGGCGCCGGAACAGAGACGTTTGTCTACAGTAAACTGTAAAACCCTAGGGTTTTACCCTAGCCCCATACGAACCATCCTCCTCAGAAATCATTTGATCTTCCATTAAATGAGTTAACATTATTTATGTTAATAAAACAATAATAATAAGTAGTTAGTTTTTATTATTTTTTTTGCTAAGGCAACAACAGATCCTTCTATTCAATTAAAAAAGGAGAAATAGTGTACAAAAGGCGACCGCAATGGTGAGGCCCACCAATATGACAGGCCTACCCCAATCCATGGTCTCAAGATGACAAAGCGAACCCAGGGACGTGGGCCCACCAAATCAAACAAGCAGTCCAAAACTGACCGTTGGATCCTAAGCTAAAGATCCAGTGGATGAAAAACAAATCGAGTGGCCAACAAGCACACCTTTTAACAAACAAATCAGACCCGATGAACCCAATAGACCATAATCTATAATCCTATCGGATCCATTTTTGACATAACCTTCGTTCACTTTAACCACCCGAAATCCACCATTTGCACGCTAATCCAGAGAGGTCGTGTGAACAGCTCGAAACATAACCACTGTTTCGGACCCACCAACATGCACGCTTAATCTTGGTCGTGGATTGGCCTTGCTTGATCCAACGGTTAAGGATCATATAGCTCGGACTAAAAGCATCGATAGTTACCACGCGGTGAGGGCGGTAATTCCTCCCCACCCTTAGTCACGTGTTGCGTGGTGAGTGGAATTGCTCTCGACCGTGAAAAACCGCTTCTAGCTTGATGAGCATGCGATAAACCAGAAACCACCCTGAGGGCAGTAAAGCTATCATAGGAATAAAAGTGAGGGTTTTGCATTTACCGAGAAAATCTGTAGTCCGGCACATGGGCCAAAGGAAGATGAATATCCCTCCTTCCAGCCATCCCCCTGAGACTTCTGGTTTGCTGTTATCTGAGTTAAGGAGGCTGACATAGACCTACATCCTAAAAAGGACCTTACTTATGTCATAACACTTCATAATCAATCTAGATCAACTATACCCCGTCTTTGTGGCTTTGTTTCAGAAAATTTTGTCTCTTGATTTTTCCTGATACTGTTGTTGGTTGCTAAGGGCTCTGGATGAGCATCCCTCCTTAAACCCGTCATCCGTTATCTCCTCCCACCAGTAACAAAAGTCAATATGCTTGTTCCGTACCCCCTCATTGGCAAGCCAGTCCGCAAATTTGTTGGCTTCGCTACGAACATGCACCAACCTAAGAGTTCTCATCATTCTTAGGTGCACTTAGATTCTTTGGTAGACTTGCAGAAGCTACTAGCATTTTGAGATTTTCTCAGGAGTAGCGCCAACATTTATCCTCTTCACTGAGTTAATGACTAATTCCGAGTCAGCCTCAATGATGACATTGTGAATGTTGTACTTGAGTAGTATTTCTAGGCATAATTCCATCACCATGAGCTCAGCCATATTGTGGGTTGCTTTTCCTAGATAATTGTGGAATATGACTTGTATGTTTCCTTCCTCATCCCTCAAGACCCCTCCATAACCAGCTTCTCCCGAATTCCCTTTTGAAGCCCCGTCTATGTTAAATTTTAAAAAACCATGAGAAGGGGGGTGCCAAGAAGACTTTTCTGCTGAGGTATTCTTGTTAATATAGATAGAACTCTGAGGGGGGTGAACCTCGAGCTCTAACTTCTCCAATATTCTGGCCTCTCTTTGTCTGATGGGTTTGCCTGTAGCTGCATCTCCCAGCATATGAACAGTTTCTTTGAGTTTTTTAAGGATTAGCTTAAGGATGCTGCTCACTGGACTCGCTTTCACCTTGAAAATCCTATTGTTGCGCTCCTTCAGACATTCTAGATTATGAATCCTGGGGTCAGCATCCAGGTGGAGTTAATGATCTCACTATCCGAAAAAAATTTCCGCCAATTCTTCAAAGTAGTGGTGATGTCATTAACATGTCTGTCTGTTTTCTCGAAGACTTCTCCAACCCAATTCCAAAATATTATGGTGAAAGTGCATCTATTCAAGAGATGATTTGTAGTTTCTTCCTGTTGTCTACATAGGTCACATCTTGAGGGGCCAACAAAGAGTCTTTTTCTTAGGTTATCCCATGTCAGAATCTTGCCCTGTTGAAATAACCACTTGAACAGTTTTACTTTCATCCAATGAGGATTTTCCTAGATTTCTTTCCACGTCTTATCAGTGTTTGGAAGGTTAAACCCTGCATCTATCCTTTTGTCTTCCTTAAGGTTGAAGAGACCTGCCTTGTTGTTTCCCCATCTTAGTTGATCATTCAAGTTTGAGTTTAAGATTTGTCTCTTGTCTAAAAGACCTTGAAGGGCTATAACTTGAGTATGCAGCATGTTCATTCCACTGTAATCTGGAAGTTTCCATGTTCTCCATTTCCCATTGTTCCTTGATTGGTCCTAGTAGTCACTTACCCACCTTAATCCTTTGTTGATGGTATTAGTGTGAATGTCTGCTAATTCTTCACTTTGGAGATTGTCCTCTTGCTGCCAATTATCCTCCCAGAACCAAGCTAGGTTTCCATTTCTGATCTCCCAAAAATTGTGATTTTGGACTAGGTCCCTGTTCTCCCATGCCCTATTCCAAATTGCAGAACCTTTTACTTGTCCTGTCATTCTAATTAGATTCTTCTCCTGCCATTCGCTAGCATATTTTTTCTTCCAAAGTTTTGCCCAGGGGGCTTGTATTTCTTTTAGCCATCTCCACCAGATTTTGCCACCAAGAACTCTGTTAAGAATTCCTGGGTCATGAAGACCCAAGCCACCATGGGACTTAGGTTTACATACTTTTTCCCATGCCACAAGGGCCCATTTCTTCTTTTCTTCACCTTTCCCCCAGAGAAAGTCTCTCTAAATGTTTCTTATATTAGTAATTACCGGTTGGTGCTCTAATGGCAGATAGCATATAGATAGGGTGCTTTGGAGGATAGCGTTAGTGAGAATCAGTCTCCCTACTAGATTTAGTGCTCTATTTGTCCATTTGCTAATCTTATCTTTTAGCTTATTAAGAACAGGCTCCCAGATATCCTTGTGAAGCGGTTTGTCAGTGAGAGGAACTCCCAGGTACTTCACAGGCAGTGACTCCCTTTGAAAGCCCAAAATTCTGGAAAGATTTCTTTGTATTGAAATATCTGTATTGAAAAAGAACATCTTTGATTTATTAAGACTTACCTCTGTGCCTACTGCCCTAGCAAACTCACTCAAAATTTGTTTGAATGCTTTGGCTTCCTTGATAGTGGGTGTGCCTTGAAGCATAATATCATCCACAAATTGCTGATGTATCACCGTGTCCCCACCTTGAGTGAGTCTCAGACCCTGAATTCTCCCTTCCTCCTTAGCAACCCTGATAGCTCTCCCTAACCCTTCCATCATTAGAATGAAAAGGAAAGGAGAAAGAGGATCTCCTTGTTTGAGACTTCTAGAAGGCTTGAAGGTTCTGGAAGGAGAGCCATTGATAAGAATTGAACAGCTGGCGGTGGTAACTAGCACCACAACCCATTTAATCCAATTGTAATCAAAGGCATAGGCTTTTAATATTGCTCTTATGTACGACCAGCTAAGTTTATCATATGCCTTTGCTATGTCCAACTGCATTATCATTCCTACCTATTTGTTGGTAATGAGTGCATGAACCATTTCATGTGCTTGAATTATATTATCTAGAATTTGTCTTCCTTCCACATAGCCCATTTGCTCCTCTGGCACTAGGGTTGGGAGGAGAGGTTTGAGACAGTTGGCAATGACTTTGGATATAATTTTGTATATCACATTGCATAATGCTATAGGTCTAAATCTGTCTAGAGAGGTGGCCTTTTCCTATTTGTGGATTAAAGCTATGAAATATTCATTGAGCGCCTTTAAGACTTTCTTAAATCTTCGAGAGTCTTCCACTACCTCCAGGATATCTTGTTTCACTATCCTCCAACAAGTTTTGAAAAAGTCCACATTAAAGCCATCCGGGCCTGGTGCTTTCCCATTTTGCATCTCTTTCACGGCTTCCTCTATATCTTCCTCTGTTACTGGTCTGTTGAGATTGAAATTATCTTCTCTGGTAACCAATTTAGGGATGTGCTAAGTAAATATTTTTGTAAACGGGTATCTGTCTTCTGAGGTTTCCTCAGCAATTTTCTAAAAATGCTAGAGTAGAACCTTCTCCATCTCTTCATGATTGTTTCTCTCTATTCCATGCTGGTCTGTAAGTTTCACAATCCTATTGTTGTTTCTATGAGCTATGGTGGATCTGTGAAAGAATTTGGTGTTTCTCTCCGCTTCTTTAATCCATTGTACTCTAGATTTCTATCTCCGGAATATTTCCTCTTGAAGACATCTGTTGTCCCACTCCTGCTGGAGCGACTCTGCCATCTCTTTCCTTTCATCTATATAGCCTTTAGTGATAAGAATATGGTTTATTTCCTTTAGTTTCCTTTCCACATTGTTACATAGTAATGTGTCACCATTTGTCACCGTCCTTGTTACCCCTTTCCCGCACTTTCGAGGACTCATTCCGGGACCTGTGAGAAGTGACATAACTTGAAAACACTTGCATTATGTTCCCCTAAGTATGGACTTCATATGCCCTGAGGACATCTCCTGCAGAATATCATTAAAAAGTCCCCTTTTTCCATTAGCGCGGATCCACAGTGTATTACCCACGCCAATGGGGGAAATCCTCCAAAGAGGGCGTGCCAGTTGGCGCTTTGTCTTAGAACTATACCCGTGCCAACCGAGTTTGGAAAAGCTTTTTAACAAACGCACACTGGAAGGTTTTTTCCTTTTGACTCATGAAGCTTTTTAAGGATAATGCCAATCCTATGGATGTCCTGATTCATCGTATCTCCCTTTCCTCTATCCATAATGGATTTTTGAGGATAAACCCAATCCCATAGATGGTGTGATTGATCTTATCTCCTCCTCCTCCATCTATAAAAGCTGGTTCTGTTGCATTTGACAAGCTAGTTCGAGTATAGGGAGAATTATACTTTCAGAAGTCTAAGAGATTGTTGTAAGAGTCTTCTTTGCATTCATAATCAAAGAGAGAGAGGCTTGTTCCAAATCCCGACAAGCTTTGCAAGACATATGTAGCTGATCACCCAGACAAAGGAGAATTTGACGTCAGAACTATGGTTGTATTCTTCTTTGCTGTTTATCAATAATAGATGACTATCATTATGGTTCCACTCTTGTTATTCATTGTAATAATGTTTGAGTTATATCTTTTCTGACCGATATATAATTGCATCTATTGGATTTTATGCTTGTATTTGTGTTGTTCTTTGCATGTGCAGGTGTCCATTCACGGAGATCGTGGGGATCGTGACTGGCCGGAGCAAAGGAACGAGAGCGGTGACTCTTCTACAAATATTAGCATTGGAATCCAAGTAGGCTCTCATCATCCACCTTTAATTCGCAATTAGGAACTTGCGTAATAGCATTGTTTGATTGTTGCTAGACTCGATCTGGGCTAGTAGGAATCACCACTAGTGGAGTCACCAAATTGTTGTGGAGGTAAATCCCCTCTGCGGACAGAGGCGATCCCTACTAGCCCAGATCAGGTCTAGCAACAATCAAACATTGCTATTACGCAAGTTCCTAGTTGCAAATTAAAGGTGGATGATGAGAGCCTACTTGGATTCCAACGCTAATATTCGTAGAAGAGTCACCGCTCTTGTTCCTTTGCTCCGACCGGTCACGATCCCCACGATCTCCGTGAATGGACACCTGCACATGCAAAGAACAACACAAATACAAGCATAAAATCCAATAGATGCAATTATATATCGGTCAGAAAAGATATAACTCAAACATTATTACAATGAATAACAAGAGTGGAACCATAATGATAGTCATCTATTATTGATAAACAACAAAGAAGAATACAACCATAGTTCTGACATCAAATCCTCCTTTGGCTGGGTGATCAGCTACATATGTCTTGCAAAGCTTGTCGGGATTGGGAACAAGGCTCTCTCTCTTTGATTATGAATGCAAAGAAGACTCTTACAGCAATCTCTTAGACTTATGAAAGTATAATTCTCCCTATACTCGAACTAGCTTGTCAAATGCAATAGAACCAACTTTTATAGATGGAGGAGGAGGAGATAAGATCAATCACACCATCTATGGGATTGGGTTTATCCTCAAAAAGCCATTATGGATAGAGGAAAGGGAGATACGATGAATCAGGACATCCATAGGATTGGCATTATCCTTAAAAAGCTTCATGAGTCGAAAGGAAAAAATCTTCTAGCGTGCGTTTGTTAAAAAGCTTTTTCAAACTCGGTTGGCGCGGGTATAGTTCTGAGACAGAGCGCCAACTGGCGCGTCCTCTTTGGATGATTTCCCCCATTGGCGCGGGTAATACACTGTGGATCCGCACTAATGGAAAAAGGGGACTTTTTAATGATATTCTGCAGGAGATGTCTTCAGGGCATATGAAGTCCATACTTAGGGGAACATAATGCAATGAGTCCTCCAAAGTGCGGGAAAGGGGTAACAGGGACGGTGACAAATGGTGACACATTACTGTGTAACACACATCTCCTTTAGCTTTTAAGATGTTACCAAATTCCTTTTTATTCCACTCTTTGAGTCTGCCTTTAATGTGTTTGAGCCTGCAATGTAGAAGGAACATCTTTGTACCTTGAAGCTGAAGCTCTTCCTTCCACCATTTTTCAATGTTTGTGAGGAAATCTGAATGTGTGAGCCAAGAGTTCTCAAACCTGAAGGGGTTGTTCCTTGGTTTGCCAAAAAGGGAAGCTTCCAATTGGATAGGCTAGTGATCTGAACCCCCAAAAGGTAGTATGAGTGCAGTAATGCTACTTCCCCTGAGAAGAAGTTCCTCTGAAACAATAAATCTGTCCAATTTTGAGGCTACTTGGGTAGGTCCCCCTCTTTTGTTATTCCAAGTGAAGATTCCATTTATTATTTCCATATCCACCAATTTCATATTGGTGATGAAGTTTTGGAAGGCAACTGAGTCTCTACCAAGTGTTCAAGTTCCTCCTTTCTTCTCCATGAGTGATTTTGTTATGTTAAAATCACCTCCAAGAATCCAGGGTAGAGCTGAGTATCTCTTCTTCATATCCTCCAGTGTTGTGAGGAGTCCAAGTTTCTCCTCCATTGGCTGCGGACCATAGACATTGGTGATCATGTAACATTTTCTGTCACCCACCGATTGGAAAATTAGTGAAAGGTGATGTCTGGATGCCTTCGCATTAATCACACCAAATTTCTGTGGATCCCATAGAGTGAGAATTCCACCAGCAGATTTATTTGCCTCAACTTCAAGGTATTCATATCTATTTAACCATTTGCTATGTTTTTCGCAGATTCTCTCCATTGATAATTTTGTTTCCTATATGAATACTATGTCAAGTTTTTCCTCTTTGATCCTTTTACCTAGATTCCTCTGTTTTCTTCTGCTCCCTAGTCCTCTAATGTTCTAGGTTGTGATTTTCATTGAGGTGGGGTTTTAAAGGAGTAACTAGAAAGGTATTTCATCCTTCCTGAGTCAATCATGAGTTTGCCATGCTCCAGTAGTAGTTCTTTCTGTCTTTTTCTTCCCCTCCTCTTGCCTAAATTCTTTGTTAGTTTTCCTGTTATTCATCCTATTAAGGAAGTCCCTTTGTTTTCCTGGTTGTCATGTCCTCTTTTGACTCCTGCAGCTCTTTGATGTGACTTATTAAGGAATATTTGTTGGACCTTGTCCACATGCTCCCGAGGGATGGATTTTATTCCCAGGTTTCCTCCCTGTTCTAGAAACTTTCCAACTCTAGGTTCTCCCTTTCCAGGATCTCCTATAAGTCTAGATCCTCTATACCACTTTCACTTTCAGTCATTTCCTAGTCCTTTTCTATTTCCATGGTACTCAAAGGGTCCATCGTGTGTTCATTCTATTCCTGAGTGAACTCCATGTTGGTCTCTTTTCCTTTCCCCCTTGCTGTCTGATTCTCTATACCCTCTTGATCCCCTCCATCTGCCTCTTTTTCTCCTAAGATCTCAAAACTATTGTATCTTTTTGTTTTATCATTCACAATAGGGTTCTTTTGTGTCTTCCTTCCCCCTCCTTTTCCTTTTCCTCCTACTTTGGTGAAACCTGTCCGGTCTTTCCCTTTGATGGTATTTAGGTTTTCCTCCCTTCTATTAAGAGGACAGTCTATGGATAGGTGCCCATGCTCATGACATTTGTGACATCTGAATGGGATATGTTCATAATAAACTGTTTGAACCCATTCCTCATCATAGACTTTTAGAATGACCTCATCTAGAAGGGCTCCTGATAGGTCCATCTCCACACATATACGGGCATAGGATGTATATTTTCCCCGTAGAGTTGCCTCTGAAATTTTTAAGAAATGACCTAATTTATTGCCTGCAGCTTTTAAAGACTTTGGAATCCAGTAATCTAAAGGTAAGGAGTATAGTTTAATCCATACTGGTACCAAAGTGAAGGTTTCTCGTTCTGGCATGAAGTTCATCATCCATGGCCGCATATAGAGACCAGCAGCTGCAAAGAAGTATGGCCCTCCTTCAAAAATCATGTCTCTATCTTCCATGTTCGTAAACACCACAGTAAAAAAACCTTTGTATGAAAGATGTATATTTAACTCCCCCTTTGGTTTCCAGTTGTATTTTATCCAGGTGTACAACACTTTCTCTGATGGCCAGATTCCCATAAATTTGCATATGATGGCATAGTTTTCCATGTGATCCCTGTACGCTTGCAAAGCTGGATCATTCAGAATAACCCAAGGTTTAGTTATGGTCTTGGGTTTACAGGGTCCCATCTTGGCTTTCTTCTTTAATCCCTGACCTCTGTCTTCCTCTTTCTCCTCCTGACGGTCTTCTTCATGGGCCCCTTGATTTGCATGGGTTTTGTTGCTTTTCGCCCTTTGAGTTTTGATGTTTTTTGTCTTGACCTCCAAGGGTTGTGGAGGTTTGTTCTTTTTCCCTCCTCTTCCTCTGTTTGCTACCATATTACTATAGGAGGGAGTGGAGCTCCCTCCTCCCTGTGTCTCCATGGGTGCCTATTGCCCTCTGTCACTCGCTTAGTTAAACACTAGAACTAAAGCTCTTCATCTAAAGGTCGAAACAAATTAACTATCAGTTAGTTTTTATTATTATTTACTAATTAATTATAAATAAATTATTATTAATGTTTATTGATTAATAATACTATTGAATTTATTTAAAAATAATAATAATGTGGTTGTGCATGTGATTGATATAAGCTTTCAGCATATGTCAACCCCATTTATTAATGTGGTTGTGTTAGTTTACATTCTTTGGTAACGAATCAAAAATTGAAATTACAGATATTATCTCAATGTCCATCATATCATTTCAATCTTAGTGAGATTCATTGCAATTCACAACTAAAAAACCATTTCCATTTTGGTTTCAATAGATGAATGCCTTAATAGATATGGACAGGGTATGACAACATGTTCTCCATTTTGGTTTTATCATCATTGTTTTTAATCTTCATCATAGTCCATCACCCTATTAATGATATTGATGTATGTTCTACACAAATTTGTATGCAACAAAATCTCCTGGCATCAATCGCCTTGCCTCTTCTTTTTTGTGATCTCTTCTTCATAACCATGAAAGTTGTTTTTCTCCTGCTATTCACTTCTGCAGGAAAATCGTCGGCCAAGGATATGCTTATTTTGTTTTGCCAATGATGGAACTTTTATTGTGGAGGAAGTCATGCAGAAGCAATGGAGCTTGCAAGACATTAAGTCTTGGATGTGAAAAGGATTCAAAAATAATCCTTGAATTTTGAGAAGAATTTATATTCTTCTATGTAAATAAATTGCATTTTCCAAATTGATATATTTTATGAGTTTTAGAACTAGATATTCATAATTTTAGCAAAACTATGGATATGTGAGATTTTGTCCATACAGAAAAATTTAATCTACCTTCAAAATCATGAGAGATTCTAGGGATATATTGACTGACTTTAGAATTTAGGAAAATATGATTTATGGAGTGATTAATGGATGATTTAAGGAGTGATTTTAGGGTTTAGGAAAAGTTGATATATGGAATTATTTATAGGTGATTTAAGTAGCGTTTTTAGGATTTAGAAAAACTATTGCATTTCTTAATTCTACTTATTATAACTCTACGAGAAATGAGAGAATGGCTAAATCAATGTGAATATTGGAGAGAAAAAAATAGTTTTTGAGTATTTTTGTATGTACAAGTTTTTTTTATGTACACGATCATTGAAGATTCTTAAAATATGGAATTAGTAGAATTAAGTGCTTATGTGTGTGAATTGGGAAGAAAAATCTTGTTGAATGTTTAGTGAAATTAAATTAAATGAATGTGTTAAATGATGGAGACCAAGAATCATTGGTTAAAATGGGAGATTTGTAGTTAAATTCTTTGTGAATTTTATATTGAATTTAGTTATGGGTTATGCTGAGATCGCATGGAGATCCTAAGTACAGATGAAAAAGATGTATTTACTTTAATTATGGGTTATGTTGAGATCATATGGAGATCTTAAGTAGAGGCTAGGAAGATGAGTCATAGCAGAATCTATCGTGTGGTATTAGAGCAGAAAAGATTCCTCCATGTAGTCTAGAGGATAAGTAGTGGAAGAAGGTACAAATTATTGAAGATCTGGTAAGATATTTGTCTTGTTTGTGTAGGTGATAGCAAAGGAAGGTGATAAGATTTGTGATAGCCTAGAGCAAAGAGTGCTTGAAGGGGTCCAAAGAAGAGAACCGGGATGATGAAATACCCCTAAACTCTGGAGAAAGTTTGGTGAGATATCATGTAGCAACGTGGAGACTTGTTATTCCAGAGGTGCATTGCAACTCATGAGTTGAATTTGTTATGAGAAGACCAAAAAACATATGAGAAGGAGGTCATAAATTTTTGTACCTTGGGATTCTTATGCAGAACCATCAATCCATCCTTTGAAAAACCAACAAGAATGAGTTATGGAAAACACATCTGTTAAAAGGTAGGATAATATCTATTTTGTAAAGGATTAAAAGTGTGAAAGATCATATTCATGAGGAATTTTAGGAATTTGTTGAGATCTTTGTGGAGAAGATCATGTTGAGAGCTTTATGGAGAAGATCATGGATCTTGAAATAATCCATGATATTGTAATTTTCTAATATAAATTTTATTGAAATAATTCATGACATTGTAATTTTTTATTGTAAATTGTAAACATGTATTTGTACGGACGGCGACCATTATAATGAATCCCTCGCTAGCCAAGGCACCAATAGATGCTATTTAATAGTATAGTGGGTTTAATTAATAAAATTTGATTTCTGGTTTATGTAATTTTATGTGTGTGAATCGTGGGTTAATGTTTTGATTGCTTGATGCATAGATGCTTTGAAATTGTTTGATAGATTAATGCTACATGTAACGACTATATGAGCCAAACATAAATTAATGTTGCAAGCATGTATAATAAAAAGTGCCCAACAAAAAAGCGTAATAAACCCATAACCCACAAATACGAGATCAAGCTAGGGCAATGGACCCATACCCTACAAGTACGAGATCATGCCCAACCAAAAAACATAGTGGACCCATACCCACAAGTACGAGATCAAGCCCCACTGAAAATATTGAAAACGATAAACCCAAGTTTTGTTTTCATCAAAACCGACGTGTATATATAGATGGAGTTAGTCCAAAGCATCTATATATATATATATATATATATATATATATATATATATATATATATATATATATATATATTGAGTTAGTCGTCTAAGTTCTACATTTGATTTCTTCGTGGCCTCTATGTGTCCTACATTTTATATTTCACACCAATCAGAGAAAAACTAAAAGATGTTACAAATTTATTTATATATTAGGGGATTAACATCAAGAGTGGTCAACAGTCACAACTTAGAGATGAATTGAAGTTTTTAAAGCCTGCATTAGTGACCACCTTCTCCCAAATTTTGAGAAGTAGTAGGACTTGCAACATTCATCCAGAAATATCAGATATTGGGATTATATCGTAAAGTTTGTTTGCTTTTTTTGTGACTTGCTTTGAACTTCCACTGTATTCATATTTTCAAGAATGTGTAGATTCACAATATTTATTTAATTGTGAAGGGAGATCATTCCAGGTATACTAGTCATAATAGCTAGCGAAACCTCTCCTTTGCCTTCGTGTTATAGATCTAAAATTTCAACTCCAAAAAATTTCATAAAATCAGATAATTATTATTCTAAATGATCTGTATCATTATTCTAAATGATTTGTATCATTTGTATTGTTATTTCCAAATAAAAATAAAATTACAACGCAAATTAAAAAACTTGCTAAAAACCTGCTAAAGATGACCCTGTTTAACATTCAAATTTAAACAAAACATCCCACAAAACATTCATAGAAAGAACTAACAAAAAACATCCAGCTGAGGATTTCCTTATCAAGAGAACAAAAGTAACTGTGCTAAGGGCAAATTGACAGGATAAAATCATTGTAATTCTTTATAACAATTTGTTATTTTTACGCCGTAAGGCGTTTCCATTTGAATGAATTGCCCCAGCCACCACCGTGTCCTATTGTTCACCGTGGATTTGTGTGTTAGACGATTGAACGAACTTTGATCGTTGATCCAAAACAGAAATAAAACTGAAATAAGTTATGAATAACATAAAAAATGGTTAATGAAGAAGCGTGTTCCATCCATGGAGAAGCTTGATATGAAAGAGTATTGCTCTCAAGCTCAGTTGACTGTAAATTTTTTGGGGTCTGTCATGTTGGCGCCTTCCCGACCTTCTCCCAGAGCCTATATCAGTCTTTGGCTTGTATTCTAGCTGGTGACTGATAGCGCAACTACAATTGCTCGGCCTGCGCTGGATCTAGGCCCTGCTTCGAGGATTGTAGGGTGGTTCCCTTGATTCAGACTCTGATAATTATTACAGAGATGGCGATGGGTATCATCGTTGTGAGAATTCTGGTATTCGTCACTGTCATCTAGGTTTGGATTAAGTTTAAGGGAAACCTGTCTGAAACCATGACAACAATATGCTTGAGCAAATATACATTTGTGGCAACAACGACATCAAGTGTCCAAGAACTAGCAATGAGATCATCGTTGTGAACATTCTGGTATGCGTCACTATTATCTGGGTTTGGTTCAAGCTTAAGGTTGACCCATCTAAAACCATGACAACGATCTGCCCGAGCAAATCTACATCTGTGGAAACAACGACATCAAGTGTCCGAGAATCGACAGTGAGATCAAGATTTGTTGCACGCAGGTCTTCATCTACGAGGAGCTCGAGAGAGCCACGGGCGAGTTCAGGAAAGACACCGAGGTAGGTCATGGAACCTAATCTTATTTCCCTCTTAGATATTAATAACAAACCTCAGATAGCTTATTATGTAGATAGCCTATTATGTTCAGATAGATATTGAACTATTCTTATGATTCATTTTCAGGAAACTTAGATATTAATAACAAAACTCTTCTGATTATATAAATTTATTTTTTACAGGTATTGAACTATATGTAATTCGTTTTTTATACTTCATTTTTAATTAACATTAAAAATTTTAAATATAAAGTATTGTTATTTAAAACTTGGAGTTTGCTTTGCACTGATACATATGAAGCCGCTATTACAATGGTTGGCACAAAAAATTAATAACCCTCCCAAACTTTTGACTGGACAAGCGGAACAAACTTCAAATTCCATGCCTGGGCACTGACATTGTCATTTTGGATTTTAGAATGCGTGCTCCCTGCAGAAAGTTTGTTTTGGGTTTTACAATGTGCACTGCCCGCATAAAGTTTTATAGTCTTACAATGCTCACTCGTAGGATGAAGTTTTATTGTTTTAGAATGCTCAATTTCCGCATAATGATATGGTTTCCACATGTTAGTGTGAGAGATTCTCAATGAATACATCAACCTCTTTTTCAATGAAGATAAGTTATTGTAGCAGGTGCCGCTTATCAATGCCAATGGCATGTCCCTATTTATTTCAAAATGCTTTATTGTATCTAACATCATCTTACAATATAATCTGAAATATAACCCATCAATCATAACAAACCATAACAGCTAGATTCTTTTAATGTCTTAAAAAAAACCAATGGATGAAACTTTGCGAGAGAAAAATGGCTTTGCCACAGTAATATAAATCATAACAGAGATCGTCATTCATATATATAACGAGTATGTACTATAGATATTTATTTATCTCAATGATAACTTGAGATTCTTATCCCATGATGCAAAAAAAACAAGGTTCATACGATTTCAGTGTATGTAAATGAAAAATTAATAAATCAATTTAATCTTAATTTTGACAGATTTGATTATTTTTAATAATTAAATATTTTTTAGTTATTTTTAATAATGAAATATTTCTATTACTGTGACTGTATAGGATTGTAGTAGTAAATGAAAGAATAAGTAACAGTGTCTGCATAGCTAAGAAAATGAGATCGTTACAAAAAATGAAATACCATTTGTTTTAGAACCTCAATTGAATGTAAAATGCAGAGGTAACAGTAATTTAATGAATTTATTTTAAGCTATAAGGTTCTTGAGTTATAAACAGTAGAGTTTAGTATTGTAGTAAACAAAGAAACAAGAAAGAGATGACAAGAAAGAATGAACTACCGTAGCTATAGAAAACCCATTCTTTAAAGACAATGTCTATCTCAAAATTGTAGGGTGTCCACAAGCTGGGTACAAGCAGGAACTAGATGTCACGTATGTAGCCACATCATAAAAGTATTGAAAGATTATATTGTTGCAGAGTAATGCAAATTTGGAAAAATAATTACCTTAGAGGATTAAGGGTAACCTAGAATTTGTAACTTAAAATATTATGACTAGCAAACTTTGAACAAAGATGCTTGCACCAGAAGGAATTTACCAGGAAATGATGGAAAGCAACCAGGCGGAGGGGGTTGTTCCCACCGATAGTTAACCTGAGATAAACTCTAACAATAATTTCAAATGGAAATTCAGATGGAGATACCCTGGTAATACGTTCCAATGCCCTTGAACAAAATAACAATGGTAAATACAGTGAATAAATGCACAAAGCAGAGCACAAGAATAACATTAATATAATTCAGAAGGAGTGTGGAAAAAACCATAAATACATATGAATAATTTCATGAACATACACATAATACCCTGAAAGCTCATATTAGGAACCATGTGATTATATTATAGAAGGTGACCATTAAAACCTTGATATGCAGTAGAAGCCCATAACCAATACAGCGTCCAGAGCATATAAATTATTAACCAATAGAACAATAAGCTTAGTCTCATTGATAAGAGAAGCAAAACATAATCTTTATCCTGAGGATATTCTCAGCAAATACAAGATAAAAAAAAGACTAAAACAAGCGGTCTTGACATGGGAGAACCCTTAAAAGAACAAAGCTAACTTGGACTTACAACTGAAGCTGGAAATCAAACCCTCAACTAACTTGGACTTTACAACTGAAGCCAGAAATAAAACCCTCGTTTCGACAGAGGGAAAAACGAAAATTTCTCAGCACTTGGCTGTCAACTATACAACTTTCCATTGAACTTAATTACAAAAGATTCGAGAAGTATAGACAACAAATCCATGGAGAGGATGAACATCTCAGCCAAGTAACCAGAGGACCGGTGGTAAACTCTTACCCGAAACTTCTTGAGCGTTGGAACCTAGTAGGGTGACCACTTTACTACTTGACGGGTAGCTCCTGTATCCTCTGAGACAGAATCTACAGGCAGAGGTTTCACAAATTGCATTATTATCTGAATTAAATTAATCAGGAAAACATAAATCATTGAAACTGTAAACCGCAGAGAAGAGATAATACAGAAGCAAATAAACAGTGATTTCTTACCCTGGAACCGTCGTTTAGAGTTGAAACCATTCACTTCACCAAAAAATCTTCCAAGATGGTCACGGTCGAGATGAAAGAAGGAACCAGTTCGCAGAGACAAAGAGGAAAGCGGAGCTGGCGCTCTGGACCGAAAGAGGAAAATGCAGCCTAGTTCCTGAGAGCTGGCTTGAATAAACCTGGAATCAATCATAGTCGTAGGATTCAATGACTTGGATCCCCACCATTGATGCAATGAAGTGATCGAGGAAGGGAACTACGGTGGGACGGGCCTTCTCATGCCACGTACCAGGTAGAGCAGGAAATTAATACAAAAAAACAATAAAAACCATCAGGAAAGATAAAGTAATTGGGTGAATGTAGAATTGAAATGACAGTTGTATTTCTTTAGAACGCCGTGAATTAACTACAGATGAAGTGTAGGGAATCCCTATGCGAAGATATTTATTGTGAACATAAAATTTAGTAACAACACCATAAATGTCGTTTCAGAAAATTAAACATAAACTCCAAAACCTTAAGCTTTCTTGGGTAACATTGTTTCGACAAAGTTTTCCATACGCAATGGCATTGCCACAGTAATATAGATCATAGCAGAGATTTTCATTCATATATATATATATATATATATATATATATATATATATATATATATATATATACAACGAGTATGTACTATAGATATTTATTTATCTCAATGATAACTTGAGATTCTTCCAATTATGACAAAAGAGTAAAATATTTTAAATAGAACATGGACTATAGAAATTTATCTGAATGATAACTTGAGATTCTTATCCCACGCTACAAAAAAAAACAAGTTTCATACGATTCCAGTGTATGTAAATGAAAAATTAATAGATCAATTTAATCTTAATTTTGACGTATTTAATTATTTTTAATAATGAAATATTTTTTAATGATATTTTTTAAAATTTAAATTTAAATAAAATTTATATTTTCATGATATATATTTTTATACATAAAAGGTTGAAATAAAAATATTTTAATTAAAATAGAAATTAAAATACTTTTTCATTACTATTTTTTTTTATTAATATTTATAGATATTCTATTTAAATTTCATATTAACATTAAATTAATTATACATGTTTCTTTTTATGATAGAAATTATTTTATTATTTATATAGAATTATGAAGGAATTATATATTTCTTTTATATTAGGTTATAAAAAATATATTTCAATACAATAAATAGTTAAAAGAATTAATTAATCATTCTCAATAAAATATCTACTTCTCTCCTATCAAATAGTGTAAAGTTGCTAAGCGGCTGAGTAGCTTTATTGATATATCTATTTTGTACAAAAACATGTTCACATAAACAAAAACAACTACATGGATAATGGATAACCTCTACATGACATTACTATTATTTAAAAAATAGCTTTATTGATATATCTATTTTGTACAAAAACATGTTTGCATAAACAAAAACAACTAAATGGATAATGGATAACCTCTACATGACATTACTATTATTTTCAAAATAGCCATATTCGAATACACATAACTAATCATTTCAAGTATAACTCATTATCATCCACCCTAGCTTTCAACAATGTCCATTCACATGTTGCTATTTTTCCACACATTACTATTATTTACAAAATATCCATATTCAAAATACACATAACTAATACTTTCAACTGTAACTCATTATCATCCACCCTTTCTTTCAACAATGTCCATTCACATGTCACTATTCTTCCACAAACTATTATTATTTACAAAATATCCATTTTCAGAATACACATAACTAACTATTGCAATTGTAACTCATTATCATCCACCCTTGCTTTCAACAATGTCCATTCACATGTCCCTATTCTTCCCCACTCTATGCTATTCTTCCCACTCTATGCCTTACGGCATTTCCTTTGCAACATAAGGTGCAAATGCTAGTTTATGACTATTTCTTATTCCTTATTATAATAGTAAGTAGACAAAATTTCATTAGATGGTTATCTTCTTTATGATAAGCAATTGCTTCTTGGGGAACAATTTAAGTTTTCTCTTGAACCACCTACCTCAGGGGAAGTGAAAATAGTAATGCATTTAGAAGGACAAGGAAAACCAATAACTACTTAGCGCATGGATGTTGAGAAGCATTTATTAATTATATAATTATTATGGCTATAATTTAAATAATAATAATAATTATTATTATTATTATAATTGTTACGTGAACTATAGGAACATATTACTTACTAATACATAATATATATTATAAATATATTAATACATCGTTTCTAAATATATTAATACAATAATTTATAATATATATTTTTTATTTTTATTAATATTAAATTAATATTATTTAATTTATATATTTTATAACTATAGTTAATTATAGTTAATTTTAGTCATCCATAATTAGACTTAGTTAATCATGGTTTATTGTGTTGATCTAGATTTACTAGATTGACCTAGATTTATCACGTTGAAAGTGTATTGGGTTTAATATTAAATGCTGACAAGCATGGCCAACAATATTCACCCATAGTAGATCTATCCTATGGTATACTACATTATAGTCAACCATTGGTATCCTTAATCTTTGATCTAGGTTTACTAATTTGACCTATATATCCTAGGTTGACTTAGGTTTATTAGGTCTAATAATAATATTTAAGAATGTCCACCCATAGTGAACCACATTTCACCATAGTTAATCATTGTCAACATTTATTCATCCATAGTTAACCTTAGTCATTTTTAGTCAAGCTTGTAAGTCATATTCAACTATAGTTAACCCTGATTGACCATTATCAAGAATAGTCATCCTTAGCCAACCATGATCAACCATAGTGAAATTTAATCAACCTTAATCAAGGATTAAGAAAATTTAATAACAATAATATTACTTTTAATAAGATATATTATTAATATTATTATTAATGATAAAGTTCAGATTTATATTTTACAATATTTGAGATTTATTTAATATTTTAAGTTTAGAAACGTTTAAGACTACTATGGATATTAATACTGAGATTGATGAATAAGGTTTATATTTAACAAGGTTAAAGGTTTGTATTAGATATGGTTTAAGGATTAATCAATATTTAAGTTCTTTCAATATTGAATTTTTACTATAATTTTTATAACTATTGTCAAGATTGACAACATATTTAATACAATTTTCAAGAGTGACAACATATTTAATATGACAAAAAAACGTAGCATTGTAATTAACAAAAATCATTGTCGCAATGTGACCAAAAAAAATCAATGTTGCAATGTCACAAGCAAAAACTCAATGTCACATTGTGACAAAGAAAAAAATCAACATCTCAATATAAAAAATCAAAATAAACATCACAATGTGATGAAAAAAATCTCACACTGTAACGAACAAATAATAATTTCACAACATGATGATATACTTCAACATAGTCAACATTTATATAGTTAATCATAGTTAATAATATTTATCCTTAGCGAAGCTTAGTAAAATATACTCAAGTATAGTTAACCCTAGTTGACCATAATCAATCGTAGTGAACATTAATAAACCATGATCAACCATAGTCAAATTTATTCAACCTCAATCAAGGATTATTATTAATAAGGTATATGTTGGTAAAAATATTGGAGGTGGGGGGCGGATGAATTGGTATTTGAAACTCATTAAAACCTTCTTTTTTCTTACTCATATTCCTGTATGCGGCTTTACTGAAAGCAACATGTGTATGTACGTCACTATTATGCAGATAACTAGTGTATATCCAATTAACTTACTTCTTCAGTTAATTCATCATCTATTTAACTTAAGCTAGTGTATTAGTACTTCAATAGGCATTAATTAAATAGTAACTATGTGCATTAAGATCAGAATAAACCATCACACATAAGAAACACATCAACACATATGAGCACGAGGATTTTTAGATGGAATCCCAATGTGGAAAAAAACCACGGCTATTGTCATCTTTGTCTTCATCTTTTATTATAATGAAAAACTTCTTACAATATTGTATTAGTACAAACTCATACCAGTAGACAAGCACCCTCCTATAGAAGGCTACGACCTTCTCTTGTTTTCCAGCACCCATTGGAAAGGATCTCCAACCCCTTGATCTCATTTACCAACACCTATTGGAAGGGAGCTCTTACCCCTTGATATTTTATAGCTACCACCAGAAGGAAGCTTTGACTCCCTTACTTAAGGCTCCAACCCTCAGCACCTCCGTGGACCACATTTCACAAATTTTAACATTGGATCCACCTAATACAAAACATCACAACTTGTAGACCACTTTTCATCAAATTTTTAGACTGGACCCACTACCCTCATTTAAGCCCAATACCAAATATCAAAAATAAAATTAATCACTACAACAAATCACTCAATAATGAACCAACTGAATCAACCAATCACTAAACCAACTAAGACCCAAATCAATAAATTTATTCTCAAACAACCAAAGTAGTTAGGTCCTTGTAACCAAAAGACCAATATTGAACCCAAACACTGCATCAACTTATTGAACCAACTAAAAACCCTAATCAATAAAATGTCAGAATATATACGCTACTTTACTTCAACAAATCCGCGTGTATACACGACTTCCTTTAAGCATACTTGCATACAAATCTCAAGACATTGAACCTTGAAACTAAATTACTGTCATTTTGAAATAAACTATGAGTCACAAATAGAACTATCGAATCATTTTGAAATAATCATAGAGCTACCATTGATCTTCAATCACATACAACTAGTACTATGATCACTCTTCAACATACCAATCCACAATCCATGCATCTTCAAACACCTCTATTACACCAAGATCATCAAGTAAGACTTCATTAACATATATCATAAACATAGCAAGATTGATTAGACTGATCATACATCTTATTCAGCAAAACCTTAGCTTATATACGTGCTTTCCACAAAACACTTCGGCATATATACGCACTTTTCAAGAATTAAACCCATGTACCGATCTTAATTGACACGCGACTTACCTACATTAAACATATTTAACATTTCAGGTTATCAAACTCTCGTATAGATATGCAATTATTACTGATATCATTGTTGTACATTAGACCTTCAGAACAAAAACCCGTCTCTTGACATACATAAAAAAACATGTGTCAGACACAAATGTTACAGATCAAATCAATCCATTATCAATGTATTCATTTCATATCTATTAGTTCTTATCCATCATCAAATTCTCGGGTGTATACTTAGTTTCAGATCAAGCAATTTATTAGTAGCCCACTATATGCACACTTGCTTCAGATCTAACTATTCATGAAATATCCATCACTTGCACACCAAAGTACTTTGATCTTCATCTCCTTATATAGCTTAGCCCTTAGCCAATACCACAGGTCAAAATCACACTAATGCCAATGGTATTCTTTTATGGTATCATTTACTCATTGTTGGGTTCAATACTATGGGTCAATACCATGGTAAATACCCTTGGTATTTAGAATACCATGGCGTGGAAATTGTATGCTCATTTTCTTCTTCATACCCATGTGTGTACCCGACTTTGCATCACTAAACCCAGGTATACTTCTTGAAACTTCATCTTTATCATTCCTCTGTCTCTAAATTGCTATGTCTTTGACCAAACTCTTTGTCACATGTAAACACATCCTACTGACATCTTCATAAAATAGTTTGTGATCAAAATACAACTCATGAATTAGGTTTCCATCAAGGAAAACACATTAGTCATAATGCCAACAATCTCCCCCTTTGGGCTTGATGACAACCACTTTGGTGTTTGGTCACCACCACCTACAGATACCTAAAAAAACATATGTGGATACACCAATATTTTAAAACACCAAGTTACTCTCCCCCTTTGACATCAAGAGAAAAGGGTTGACCCATGTGGAATAAAGGCTTCTCTCTTGAGAATTGTAGATCTGAGTTGTTGAGTATGAACACTGAATATGGACCATGTTCCCACTGAGCACATGATGAAACTTCTGAAGGATGTGCAATGAAGTACATGACTCTATGAATCAATCGGACATGACCTATCCTATCACCAAGGACTCAAACTTACATCAATCACTCAATCACAGTGGGGTTACAAATTACATCATATGCCAAAGAATATGGGATTACATGACTTGACTATAATAGTTCAACTATGAATGAATATTAAAATTACACCATAGGTATTTACATGAACTTTACATCAAAAGACATATATGACATTTATAACCGTGACCAAAGAGACCTCAAAGAGACCATGATACTCACCAACAACTATCATACACCATATAGGATTTGTACCATAATCATCTGTTTGCAACAACATGAACGACAACATGCATACTTTTCATCATCAATTTACAAGATAAGACAATTTAGCTTCAATATCATCAATATGTGACCAAGTATGCAACATCAACATCATAATAGTTTTCCATAGAGATAATCTATAAACTCATCCTCTTGACCTTACCAAAGTCAACTTGGTCTTTTCGTTTGTAGGAATAGCCTCAATCAATGTTCATCAAAGAAACATATATTTTCATGAATCAATTGATGTATGTGAGAACCAAGCATATCATCATAAACTAAGATAGGGAAAAGTATCTTCATTCCATAACATCATCAATATTTCATTAAGGATTCCATGTCTCCAAGTATCATTTAGCAGATGTCTTCATAAAACCTATAGTAAAATCATTATCTTGGTCCATTTTCTTCATGTAAGAAGAACTATCATACCAACACCACTTCATCAATATGAAACTTAAGTAATCATCCATGAAGGAACCCCATAACTGCAACAAATCATGATGAATTATTAAAAAAAACTTCAGAAACATGAGCATCATTAATATAAGAATCATTATGTAACACGAAATTCTCAAGAAAACATAATTCCAACAATGTATTATTAGAAGAATAGTAAATTATCCCCCTAAACATGTCATTCAAGGTAATTCCCGCACATACCCACAGTATGCATAAAATGCATAAACACGATTGTCCCAGGTATTTAACTCTGCAATGGAGTCAAAACCTCAATCTCATAAATGTCAAATGGTTAAGGCCCTTTTATCTTGGTTCCTTTATATCAGAACCCAATCACCCTGCCAAACCTCCTATCGGGACTTATATCAATTCTCACAACCTTCGTATGAGACCTTATTAAAGCCTTTCCATTCCTCCTTCTTATTGGGACTACTAATCCCCTCGTAACCTTCAAACCACACTTTAACCTCTCATGTATAAACTTTCACTTTAATACATCGTTTACATACGTTTAACGTATAAAACCTTCTATCAGGCTATTTTCACTTTATAAACCATTACAAAGGAAAATCCCACAAAATAAGCCTTCCTGCCTTTTGTACAGCCTCTGCAGAGACCCTGAGGCTACCGCCATCGCAATCGGCCATCGCTCCATTCGTGGGTCATATATACATACCCCATCATCCCTCTGAATCTGATCTCCATGACTATCGGAATCGTTAACACTATGTTCAATTAAATGACTCGGCCTCTATTTTTATGAAATACAAAGGAAAATCCATTAACCCTGCTTTGAACCATATAAGGTCAGACTTCAAATGTTCATAAGCTATGTTAGCAATGATTTTTGGGTCCGCTCCTTTGAAGTTTTCCACTGCGCGACTCTGATCCGTCTGATCGCCGAACTCCGATTAGCGATTACACTGATCTCCAATCGTCGATCGATGCTTATCGGTGTCAATGTATTGGCATTCCTCTAGTCAAAATTCCACTTGAACATCGATCTGATATCTCTCATGGACCCGATATGGTATAAATCGTCACCTATAAATGCTTCAAATCTGGAACTCGATTCCGACTAAGTTTTGCACTCATTTTCAGTGTAAACTGGCTTTTGGCTTGCGAGACTTAATATTTAAAAATAATTCTGCCAATGCGATGTTTTTCCTTCCTCCTCACAACATCATCTAAATCGTTGATCCATGTGATCAAACAAATCCTATGCGTTCCTTTGCACTTCTCTGTTCTTCCTTTTGCACTTCGTTTTTGCGCTAGTCTTCAGTTCTTCTATGGTTTTCTCCTCTTCAAATGTTTCGCCTTCTTTCTATTTCCACTGCGTGAATCCTCTCGAGCTTTTACTCCTCTGTAAATCTCACTTCACTTCCACCTCAGAGCTTCACTCTTCTCCTCAATTTGATTCAAGGATCCTTTTACGATTCCTTTGAATCAACTCCGTTCCTCTGTGTCCTTCAGAATTCTGCCTACAACCTGTTGCAGAGCCTACGAATTCACAAGTAATTCATACATGAAATACTTCTTCAGCATACTGACACAATCATGAAATAACATCTCCATATATTAATATAAACAACGAATTACATATCTGACACTCTGAGTCTCGCATAGGCCAGTTCTTCAATGTTTCTGCCTCTCCCTTTTGACTCTGCTCGTAGGCTTACATATATTTTATCTATCCCTCTATATGTTAATTGAACGCGCAAGCTCACTATTTATAAGAATACATTGGATCGGATCACTGAATGGATCTAATCAATCCTTTCCTTGAATCACTCAACTGAAGCCCTAAAGCTCGCTACAAAATACATATGTGGCAAATTATAATTAACAAGTCTTCAAGAGACTTATCCATTCCATCTTTTTCTCGATTTTAAAACAGAAAAGTCCCCTTATTCAGCTCGATGGTCCATGTCCTCTATTTGCTTTGCTTTGGATTCTTCGTTCAATTAAGAGTGTCGCATGCTCCTGCATTAGACTCCCAAAGTAGAAAATATTCATGATCCCCTGATCATGTGTCTTCTGGTCTTGGTCTTCCTGGATCCTACACTTTGTTCTGTAACTGTCCACATGCTTTGTTCCTTTGTTGCTATTGTACTTCTATTATATTTTGCTCCATATTCTTGTTCTTATCAATCAGATTCAAGTTCTGATTGATATTTCTTCATGTTTCTATCATTTTCCTCCATTTGGACTGCTTCATCATCAGCTCCCACATTTGTTCAATCTCTATTTCTAGTACATCTTTGGACTAGTTCATATTCTGCTTCATTTTTTTGCCTCCTCCTTTTTGTTTCAGGTTGTTTCTATCCACTAATTCTTTAAAATGTTGTTGGTTACTTTATCTTTGTAGTTGTTGGTTTACTTTTTCTTCTTCTTTTGCACTTGCTTCAACCTTTGCCTTGCTTGATATGACTTCTATGCTGACTCTTGCTTTGCTTACTTTTATGCTGTCTCTTATACTGCCTTTTGCCTTGTTTGATTCAACTTTTGGTTTTCTTTCTCTTACTTCAATGCTTGTTGTGACTCCTATGTTGACTGCCTCCCTATCATCCTTACCCTCTTTCATGATTGAATCATGATTGTTCAGCACTTTCTCTAGCAAATTAACTTCTCTATTCCATGGATTGAGTTCTTCCATAGATTTCTCTTCTTTCACTTTTATTTGGCTGTTCACTTGTGCCAAATATCCTCCAGAAATTGCAACAAACCCTGCATTCACAAAAAACTTGTTAAAATTAAAAACATAAGGTTGTTGTGCCTTGTTTTCCTTTGGAAACAATTCAGTTTTCTGCACTATTTCTTTCTTCTCTATTAGCACATCAGTATGTTGATTTGAACTCTCAAAAGAATTCATGAGACTGTCCATTAGTCTCTCTTCCACACCATCTATCCTAATGATGCCTTCCTGCTCTTGTCAACTCTAGTGAACTCCTTTTTCTACAATCATATTGTCATACTCTGACTTCTCCGGCAAATATTCTAGCAATGCAATTTCTTTATGACACTTTACTAGTATTTCATCATCACTTATGTTTCCTGCATTTACACACAAATTATTAGTTTGGGAATCATAAGGTTCAATAGTCTCAATTGTTGCTTCACATATCAGCTCTTCAGACTGAACTTCATTTCCTTCTTCCACAAGAACTTGTTCCTGTGTTGTCACATCTTCACACATCCATGCATTGTTAAGTTCCTTTTGTTGCAATAAATCATTGTTTCTCTCATTTAAGAGACATTCTTCATCCTCCTTTATTTCAGAGTTTTTATCTTCTAAAAGATACTTCCCCATACTTCTGACAGCTTCAAAAGATTGCTCATCCTCTGCATAACACTCTTTTGTTAGTGTTCTTTCTCCCAAGGTTAAATCCTTTGCATAGGTTCCTTCCTTCTTAACATCCTTCAGTAGATGTCCTTCTTCCTTACTGACTGTCTCAACAGTTTCCATGGCTATTTCAACTGTGCCTATCATCATGGTGAATTGATGATCCTTTACTATGTTTTCAGCTAACATAGTCTCTTCTCCAAGCTTGCCTTCAATCTCTTGTTTTTGACTTTCTCCAAGAGTTATCCTTGTCTCATCATCTACATTATCATTCTCCTGCATTTGTTCTGCATCCACAGACAAACTATCAATCTTAAAATTAATTGACTCTATGGTCCCACTGGCTGGTTCAACCATCACATCTTCTTGTTGTTCTAGATCCTTCATATGATTCAGAAATTCTTCGATGGTCTTCTCTTCAATCTCGTCAAGCCCTTCACTTGGTTGCTTGATATCTTCCTCCAACTGCATATGAGATCTATCTATCTCATCTTTTTCCAAAACAGAATTTGAATTTTGCTTGTCTTCTTCCTCCTTTATGACAATATTAGCCAATTTTCCTTCTTTACATGTTTCACCTATATACATACATAAATTGTCAGTTTTAAACCCATGTGACCCTTTGGCCTCACTTGAAGTTTCAATCTTCAAGTCTTCATCTTCAGTCTCTCCTAGAATTTCGCCTTGTTCAGGTTCACAAATGTACTCTTCCATTTCCATTTCCAACTCAGCTTCCTTGAGTTTTTCCATCAACCACCTTACTTGCCTCTATTGTAGACTTCTCTATATCTCATGCCACTTCACTGGATTCTTCCTCAAGATCCAACCTAGTCTCTGGTCTTCTTCAAGTTTACTCCTTAATGCATTGAGTTGTTCTATTAATTAAGTAACCTCTTTGTCAATTTATTCTTGACTCATCCTCTTGCCATTTGCTTTGGCATCCTCTTTCTTATATCCTCTATTGTTGCTTCTCTCTGAACCTCTGCTATGACTATCAGTAGTCATCTTCTTCTCTTCTTTCTTCATGATCTCCTTTGCAACAAGCCTCTGCAATAGCTAGTCCTCCTCGCTGCAATCTTACCTCACTAAGCTTTCCTCACTCAGTCTTTTGGTAAGCATAGGTCCTCTGTCTGGAACCTTCTCTTGAGCAACACCTTTGCTCCTTCTAGGCTTCTACAATCTCTCACTCTCTCTTGAGAAAACTTCAGCTATCCTCTCTCTCCAATCTCTTGTTGGATTCTTCAGGTTCACTACCACTTCTTCTTTAGAGTGTTCCCCTTACTCTGTCTTCAAGAACACATCTGGTTCTCCTCTCACAACTTTTCTTGTTGTCACCTGTGCAATAGTATGAAAACACACATTCTCAATTTAAAACTATACATATTACCTCACCTTCAAGATCCCAACATGATCTTGTTTCACCCATTCTCTTGCACTTTGAATGGATTCTCCTCTATTTTTCCCCTGATGTCCTCTTTCCTTCAAAACATGTATTACGCAATATTGCTTTCCCTTTCCTTCAAGGAATCCTATGTTCCTGTCTACCCCAAGCCTCTGCTGGAACTGCTATAGTCTTCTAGAACATCAAATGTTTTCCTTATAGTCTTCTGTTGTAGTCTTTATCATTCATCCATTTAACTTATGCACATTACCTTTTTTTGTGTACAATCTCCTTTTCATAGCAAATCTTCCCTCGCTATGATTTCAATTCTGCTTTGATACCACTGATGGTGTAGGGTAATTCCCGCACATACCCACAATATGCATAAAATGAATAAACACGACTATCCCAGGTATTTAAATCTGTAATGGAGTCAAAACCTCAATCTCATAAATGTCAAATCGTAAAGGCCCTTTTATCTTGGTTCCTTTATATCAAAACCCAATAACCCCGCCAAACCTCTTATCGGGAGTTATATCAATTCTCACAACCTTCGTATGAGACCTTATTAAAGCCTTTCCATTCCTCCTCCTTAACGGGACTGCTAAACCCCTCGTAACCTTCAAACCAAACTTTAACCTCTCATATATAAACTTTCACTTTAATACATCGTTACATATGTTTAGTGTATAAAACCATCTATCAGGCTATTTTCACTTTATAAACCATTACAAAGGAAAATCCCACAAAACAAGCCTTCCAACCTTTTGTACAGCCTCTGCACAGACACCGAGGCTACCTCCATCGCAATCAGCCATCACTCCATTCGTGGGTCATATATACATACCCCATCAACCCTCTGACTCTGATTTCCATGACTATCAGAATCGTTAACACTATGTTTCAATTAAATGACTTGGTCTCGCTTTTTATGAAATACAAAGGAAAATCCATTAACCCCGCTCCAAACCATATCAGGTCGGACTTACAATGTTCATAAGCCATGTTAACAATTATTTTCGGGTCTACTCCTTCCAAGTCTTCCACTGCACAACTCTAATCCGCCCGATTGTCGAACTCTGATTAGCGATCACGTCGATCTCCGATCGCCGATAAGCGCTTATCGGCGTCGGCGTATCGATATTCCTCTAGCTGGAATTCCACTTGAACACCAATCCGATATCTCTTATGGACCCGATATGGTATAAATCCTCGCCTATAAATGCTTCAAATCTGGAAGTCAACTCCGACTAATTTTTGCACTCATTTTTAGTGTAAATAGGATTTTGGCTTGCGAGACTTAATCTTTATAAAGAATTCCACCGATGCGATGTTTTGCCTTCCTCCTCACGACATCATCTGAACCGTTGATCCTTGTGATCAGACCGCTCCTATGCATTCCTTTGCAGTTCTTTGTTTTTCCTTTTTCACTTCGTTTTTGCGCTAGTCTTCAATTCTTCTGTGGTTTGCTCCTCTTCAAAGTTTTTTCCTTCTTGCTATTTCCACTATGTGAATCCTCCTAAGATTTTACTCCTCTATAAATCTCACTTCACTTCCACCTTAGAGCTTCACTCTTCTCCTCAATTTGATTCAAGGATCCTTTTACGATTCCTCTCAATCAGCTCCATTCCTTTGTGTCCTTCAGAATTCTGCCTGCAACCTATTGCAAAGCCTCTGAATTCATAAGTATTTCATACATGAAATACTTCTTCAGCATACTGACACAGTCAGGAAATAACATCTCCATATATTAATATAAACAACGAATTACATATCTGAGACTCTGAGTCTTGCACAGGCCAGTTCTTCAATGTTGTGGCCTCTCCCTTTTGACTCTACCCGTAGGCTTACATATGTTCTATTTGTCCCTCTATATGATAATTGAATGCGCAAGTTCACTATCTATAAGAATACATTGGATCAGATCAATGAAGGGATCCGATCAACCCTTTCCTTGAATCACTCAACTGAAGCACTAAAGCTCGCTACAGAATACATATGTGGCAGATTATAATTAACAAGTCTTTGAGAGACTTATCCATTCCATATTTTTCTCCGTTTTAAAACAAAAAAGTCCCCTTATTCAGCTTGATGGTCTACATCCTCTCATTGCTCCGCTTTGGATTCTTCGTTCAATTAGGAGTGTTGGATGCTACTACATCAACCTGTGCTACTGTTCACTGCCATATATGATCATATAATCTCATATATCAGTAAGGACATCAAAGTATCTTCATCAATAGATTATGTATTAAGGCATCAACAACTTATACAAATCTAAAATTGCTTCTAAATAGCATCAACAGACTGTAACCATCAATCATGAGAATAAGAAAACCAAATAATAATTGTTTGAAGCATATCATAGCATTATCCTGAGTTTTTATCACTGTTTCTTTATCATATAAAAACATTTGTGACTGTTTATATTATAACTCACATATATATGTGACTTGTCTTCATAGGATCCAATACAGAAAGTAAAACACTTAAATTTTATAACCACAACTCCCCCTGAGCTTTTTATGTTTGTACCTATTCATTGTTACTACACCAGATGCACTGTCAATAATATAAGCGACATGAATATAAAAAAAAATCATAGTAATAATCATTAAGACAAAAAATGTATTTCTCCCCTTGAGATTATTCATCACTGATCCTGAGGACTTGTCAATCATTTTCTACTCTTATGAGGTCATGTACCTCACATCACTTTTGTAGTCACTCTGAGAGGTATTCTTTTAAGAATAATGGACTGCAATGGGCATGATCTTCTTTTACTCTGAATCTGAATGCTCCTCATAACTGCGAGAGTTTCCTTCTTCAAACACATATAATTTTCCTGGGTTTCTATATCCTCTTGTTATGGCTTCTCCAGTGTCTTTAGTCATAACCTTGCACTTGGTTGACGTAAACAATTTTTTTTTTCCTTTATCTACCATTTGACCTACACTTAGAATATTATGATATATCCCTTAAACTAATAAAGTATTAGATGCCCCTCTATGTTTATTAATTTTGGCTCTTCCTTTTCCCAAAACTTTTGTTGGAGCATTATTTCCAATAATAACCTTACCATATTGGTTTTTCTTGAGAGACTCCATCTTACTCTTATTTCCAGTCATGTGATGAGAGCATCCATTATCTAAGTACCATTTATATTCCTCTTCAAATGAGCAGAGATAAAGACCACACCTTATATGTTCTTCTTTCTACTTATTATTAGAAATGTTGGTGGATCCATCTTTTTCAAGTCCTCTGACATCAATATTCTTATCTGGTTGCTTTCCATGTTGTCTGAGGCGATCCTTAGATTTTTTCTTGCATTCTTTTTCTATATGCCCAAACTTGTTACAAGAATATCATCTTATATGAACAAAGGAATCATAATATTTCTGTTTCATATTACCTCTATTGTAATTAATAACATTGTGACGAAATATATTCCAAGCAAAACAATATCCTTTAAAGAAGCCTGACTACCTAGAAGTTGATGAGATTTATGTGAAGCGGTTATTTGCTTGTGATTGAAACTATCTACTTCTGCAATTAGTTGCAACATGTCCATAATTATGACATGTAAAACATTCAAGCTTATTGATCGGAGGAGAGACTCGATTAAAATTAGGAGTAAATGATTTTATTTTAAGATTCACGTTCCTTGATTTTTGATCAAGTTGTCTTCTTATCTCTTTATTTAGAATTTCAGGTTTTGCATTGTTACACTTTAAGTTAATTGCCTCAGCTTGTGAACCAAATTCTCCTTCAACTGTTTCATGAAAACCAAGACCATATTTGATGGTGGGAGACATTTGAATACTAAGAATATTATCCAAAATCATAGTACTACCTTGAAATCACAAATGCTTTTCTTTTTCTTCTAATTTACCTTTTATGATGTTTACCTCAACCTCCATTCTTTGATATTGTTTTTCCTCTTCTAGATATTGCTTCTTCATACCTTCTTCAACCCCTCTTCATCCCAATATTTCGGAATCTCATATTTCAACCCATTCTCTTGTTCTTCAAATGTTTGAAGTAGTTAAGAGATTATATAATTACTTGTAAATGATATATTAAACCCTATGTGTTGATGTAGAATTGACTGAAATGGAGTTTTTTGTTCCCTTGAATAAAACATAATGCATCTAGGATAAGTGCGGAAAAAGCACAACGCTAAACAAATGAGGCAATTTGGTGGCAAGAGAGTGCTTCTTTGAGGGTTGCATATCTCCTTTAGGATAGAGAGATTTCTCTTGGAAGTGAAATGAGCAAATGAGAGGTTCTTTGGTCTTTTATTGCTTTGAAAATTCGATTTTCTCCATGGGTGGTGTAGTACGCCTACCATGTACTTTGTCATTTGCTTTTGAAAATGAAGCTTTGGAACTTTATGAATAATAATACATCATAATGAAAATATAAACACTTTTTGAAAATGTTATTGAAACTTTTTCCATCACTACTTCAAATGATGACTTTGATGGTGAAATGACTGATTTTTTAATGATTTTTACCCTATGACCTAATGATGACTTGACATGGAAATAATGAGTAGAATGATGACCATAATGACTATGACACCCTTACAACAAGGAATGACTTGACCGTGAAGGTGAAAGGAGTAGTGATCACCTACCTAACCTAACCAATGACAAATGTTTTATTGAAAGACTATTTGAAACCATAAAAATTTACAGTTGGACCCTAACAAAAACTTTGTAAGAGCATATTTGATCACCGGCAATTGATAGGACTGACATACACTAAAAGAAATAATATAGCACACACCCAACAAATTCTATCACAATTAATATTTTTGGCAATTTTTTGGGTCTTGAGGTTCCAGAGCCATTTTGAGGCCCTAAACGACATTTTTTTGGAAAATGGGAAAACTAGTAACTCCTGGGAGGGTTTGAAGTCGAAAATTTTAGTCCTAGGATAGATATTTCTAATGGAGTATCATACGCATCAAACAAAGATCATATGCCAAAATTATGACCTTAGGAAGTTGATCTACCAAATTATCCCAATAGGGCCCACATGATTTTGGTGCTTCATCACATAGGGTTAGGTTTTTGGATGTTTATGGTTTTCTATTTTTTCTCAATAATAAATAGGCCTTAAAGCCTCATTATAAAATAGTTCAGAAGGCATGTAGCCACCACATCTCTTCTCAAAGATAATCTACCATGGTCTGAGCTAGTTTATTTCCATTCTGCATGTAAATTTTTTTCAATACTTTGTTATTAATGAATTGAAGTTATATTTTCATAGCATCTTTGTGTTCAAGTTCATATATGTATTTCATTTCATTCCTTAATAAATTTGGATCACTAGTATCATAGAAATATTATGTTTCTTTATTTTTCTTTGTATGTCCCCAATGAGGTCAAGGTGTGACGAGTTAGGCTCGAACTCGTTGAACCTTTACAAGGTCGGTCTGACTGACCCCGACTGCCTCCCATGGAAGAACGAAATAAATAAGAGGGAACAAGAGATCATTCCAAAATATCTCTCAAATAAGCCCTTACGTGACAAAGTAACACAATAATGGACAAATTTCCCCATATCCTTTAGTGGATGCCCACCAGCGACGCATCATCATCTAACAATCACTTTGAGGGTGCTGCCCCCTTCAAGGTATAAGTAAACCTTGATATACCTATATTCAAAGCTAAAATAGATGAAAATGTTGTAGATTAATAATTGAAGTTGTTGGAAGGTTACTTTTCGATCGATATTTTCTTCAATATGGAGAAGATTACTTTTGCACTACTTAAGGCCACTCCTCATGTCAAGGACTGGTAAGGAAATTACTGTGAGAAAATGGTTGACAAACCCTCTTTATTTACATTGTACCCCTCTTGGAACTATTTCCGAGATGCTGTCAAGGAACAATATTACTCTGTGGGGAGCTATTAGGACAAGTACATATAGTGGACCACACTATGACAGAAAAGAGAGCAAGATGTGCATGAGCTCACAAATATTTTTCATACTCTACGGAAACCAATTTGGGTATTAAACTCTAAGCGACATCCGGTGCTCAAGTACAATGGTTTATGCACAAATACATTTAGGAAGAAATGGAGTTCCTCGACATCTCCTTGCTTGGTGAAACATATCGATATGTTGCCAAGATTGAAAAAAAATAAACAAAAGAAGCACAACTTTGGATTTGTGAATTAGAATTAGGCAAGAGCACCACAAAACTACAGAACAAAGGACAAATCTAAGGAGGGGTAACCCAAGACAACCCGCCGAAGCTGCAAGCAAAAAAAAACACCATGAGGACAAAAAAGGATATAGGAAAGTGGTGTTAGTTCTATAAAAGCCCCACTCACAACACAGGTGAGTGTCGAGCCAAGCAGTCACTAGTGGCCGAAATGAAGGTTTTAGAGTCAGATGCATGTTATGAATTTAAGTCAGAACCTGAAAAGGCGAGTCACAATGGGAAGCAGATTATTGATGCAGACCACAAACAAGATCCAGAAGATTGAGCCCAAAGATACAAAGGAGGTGAATCATCTCTTCCACTCATAGATGTGGGTGAAGGGTTCTCCACTATAGTCCATTTTCACTAACGAGAGCCAAAATAATCTCATTTCATCATAGGTCATGAAGTGGCTTGGGGTATCACTAACACCACACCTCTAGTCGTACACCACCAGGTGGCTTCCCTAAGGACGAGATTTGTGCGTCAGCCAACAATGTCGGCTTCCCTACAACATCAAGCCATTTAAATATGAGGTATTCTGTGATTATGGTCCTCTTGAATTTTGTGATGCATTATTAGGCCAACCGTACTTGCGGAAGCGTCACGTTGTGTATGATTCTAGGCCTCACTTTGTTATTATTACTTTGGGAAATAAGTTGTACAGGATATTAGAGGTAGCCCCACCTACTGCCATCTCTTTGATCTCTGCTAAGAAGTGCAGTAAGATCATCTCCTAGACTGAGAAATTTTATTTCTTTCTGATTCGATCACAAAGTAAGGGGAAGATTGTTGCTACATCCATGGCCCCTAGGAAGGGTTCCTCCACACAGTAGAAGCAAGTGGATAAGGTCATGGAAGAATACATGTACATATTCTCCTCACCTACATGGGTACCTTTTCATTGTTAGGTCAACCATATGATTGATGTGACTTCCCGAGCACGCCTACCCAATGGGTCGATATACTGCCACTCCATTATGTAAAATGAAGAGATTGAGCAACATATCCAGGAGTTTCTATAAAAAGAGCACATCTGACCAAGTTCCTCACACTGTGGGAGCCTGATTGTACTTGTAAAGAATAAGGATGGGACTTGGAGTCTCTTCATTGATTATTGTGTACTAAACAAAATTGTTGTCAAGAACACATATCCAATCAGATGGATTGATGACCTTCTCGACTAGCTCAAGGGGGACAAGTATTTCAGGAAGATGAATCTGAAGTCTTGCTATCAATAGGTTCCAATAGAGCCCACAATGTATGGAATACTGCCTTCAAATCCAAGGAAATCCTTTTAGAATGGTTAGTCACACCCTTCGGGTTGACAAATTCCCCTCCTACTCTTATGAGGTTGGTGGATTGGATCTTGTGGCCCTTCACCAACTTGTTCATGGTTGCTTATCTAGACTACATCCTCATCTTCAAAAAGAGTTGGGAAGAGTATTTTCATCACATCCAGAAGGTATTTCAAACACTGCAACAACACAAACTATGTGCCAACTTAGAGAAATGCACCTTTTTCATGAGCCTGGTCCAATATCTAGGTTACATCATGAATGAGAAAGGCATGTATACAACTCCAGCTAAGTTCCAAGTCATTTTAGATTTTCCAGTCCAAACCACTCCAATAGAGATTCGTAACTTTTTGTGCCTTGCAAATGTTTATTAGAGGTTCGTATTTGGGTTCTCCCATATCAGTTGACCTTTGAGTTAGATTACCATGGGCGAAGTGAAAGAAAATTTTTCCTACTCTAAATCCCAACAGAAGGTATTCATTGTGCTGAAGCATCACTCCTAGTCTAAACTTGTACTCACATTCCCATACTTGCAACCGCCATTTGAAATTGAGACAGATGCCTATGACTATGTTATTGGTGCATTCCTCACCCAGCACAATCATCTAGTGGCCTATTATAGTGAGACACTTTCTATTACAATTCGAAAGTACAATACCTATGATAAAGAGATGTATTCTATCGTGCAAGATCGCTGACAATGGAAACATTACATTCGCAGGAACGAGATGTCCATCCACAATAATCACCAACCTCTTCATTTTATATATACATAAGGGAAGTTTCAAAATGATCACCATCATAAGTGGTGTACATATATGCAACAATTCCACTTGAAAATTAAATACAAAATGCACAACACCATTGATGTTGCAGATTGACGCAACTGACCCCTAGTTGCAACCCTAACTACCATTCTCAACTCTTGTTGCCACAATTGTACAAAAATGATCTCAAGTTCACCACCACATACTAAATGCTAGTGGATGGAAAGCAAGTTCATGATTCGTACCTTTAGGATGAATTCTTATGCTACCTGGCCACCATTGTGTTCCTTCCAGCGAGCATGCCAAGCTGGTTTTAGGGGCGCACTACAGTCGGATCGCAGAACACTTTGGTGTGGAGAAAACTATGATCGTAATACATAAATACTTTTATTGGAAAAAACTCCAACAATATGTTGGAAAATATATTAGATGCCACACTGCCTATGTCATCACTAAGCCAACCATCAAGAAGAAATGCCTTTACATTGTTGTTCCTATACCCAACCAGCGCAGGAATCCATCTCCACGGACTATCTATTTGGCCTCCCTTCTACCAAGCATGGTAATGACTGTGTATTTTTGGTCATGAACATACCTTCTAATATGGCTATATTGGTGGCCAGAAAGAAGAGTATCATAGCACAAGATGCTACCTAACTCTTCTTTGAAGAAGTGTGGGTACATATGGGGATCCCATAAACCAATATATTAGATCAAGATAGACATTTCTTGAGCATATTTTGGTTAAGCTTATGGACACTATTAGGCACCAAGCTCAACAAGTCGATCACATTCCATCGTAAGACTGATGGCAATACAGAGGTTTTCAATAGTATGATAGTGCGTATACTCTGCCTGTATAACTCCAAGCATCCAGGAACCTGGGACAAGAGCCTTCCCTATTTGTATCACATATATAACAAATATCTCCATGGCTCAATTGGGCATAGCCACTTTCAAGTGGGTATGGGATTTCAACCATTGCGTTTGAATGATGTCATCATGAATTATGAAACTACATAGAAATAATCAACACATGTATAGCCTTAGGCTGATAAAGAAACTAGGTTTATTGAATGCATAGAGCACATCTTCTAGCAGGTTAAAGACACCTTGGAGAAGTCCAATGCAAATTACAAGAAATGACATGATAAACATCAGGTTCCACATAAATTTCACGTGGGCGACAATGTTTTGTTGCATTTGCAAAAATAACACCTTACTAGAGCCCATCAAAATCTCAGACCACTCCGATATGGGCCTTACACCATCACTAAGGTTGTGGGAGATAATTATTTTGAGCTCATCATTCCCCAGTTCCTTTTCCTTCACCTACTATTTAGTGTGGACTGCCTTCGCCCATACATTCCACCATTATTGGAATCATCAGAGGTTGCAGAACAACTCAAACTAGTAGAGATAAACCCAGACTTCATGGAACAAGCCACAACTAATCACATCATGGAAATGTAGATCAAGAACGCTCACTAGCAGAATATCCAACTGTATCAGGTTGTTAAATCTGACCAACTCTTGCACCAAGCCAAGTGACTCATGAGGGACAAAGTTCACCAGACATTTCCCTATCTTAAGAGGCACTTAATGCAATGGGGACCATTTCTTCCTAAGAGGGGACGAATGATTCAGGTGGGTATTTGTGGCAACCCACCTATTCCACTTGGACCCGTACCATTATCTCTTTCAGTTTCCTTAATTGTAGCACAATTCACTATTTTTGGTATTTTTTTAGGTCATGAACTTCCAAAGCCGTTTTGAGGCCCTAAACGAAATTTTCTTAGAAAATAGGCAAAATTTCCATGCATGGTAGGGGTATTTAATTAAAATTTTTAGTCCTAAAATAGATAGTTCTAATGATCTATTGTGCGCATCAAACAGTGATCGTATGCCAAAGTTACGACCCCAGGAAGTTGATGTACCAATTTACTCTAATGGGGCTCACAGATTTTTAGCTCTTCATCTCCTAGGGTTAGGTTTTTAGATGTTTAGAGTTTGATATTGTTTCTAAATAATAAATAAGCCTTAAAGCCTCATCCTACAATAATTTAGAATGCATGTAGCCACCACATCTCTTCTGAGAGATAAGTTACCATTGCCTGAGCTAGTTTACTTCCATTGTACATCTAAACAATTTTTAGTACTTTTTTATTAATGAATTGAATTTTTGATTTCAATGTACCTTTGTGTTTCTATTCATATATCAATTTAATTTCATTGTTTCACAAATTTGGTTCAAACAGGTTGATTTAAAGCTTCATCAATTTGATTAGACAAAGATTTATTTAAAAAATAATTAACATCTCTACTTAAAACAAATTTCTTGGTGACTAGATTGTAGAGTCTATAGGCTTTTGATTGTTCACTCTAGCCTACAAAGTTAAATTTTCACTTCTATCATCATGTTTCTTTCACAACTTCTGAGGAACATGTGCAAATGATACAAAACCAAAAATTAAAAAGTTAGAGACATTCACCTTCTTATCAGCCCAAGCTTCTTGAGGTATTGCATCTTTGACACTGGTTCATAGAGATCTATTGAGAACATATATTGCAGTATCAACAACTTCAACCCAATAATAAATTGAAAACTTCTCATACTCATGATTGACTCGATTTTCCTTTTTTCTACTTCATTCTGCTATGGAGTGTATTTTTTTGTGTTTTGAATAATGATGCCTTTTTTTGACAAAATAATTTGAAATCATTGGAAATATATTCTCCTTTGTATGACCTGAGTATTTTCAAAGGCTTTTCAATTTTGTCTTCTACTTTTGCTTCGAACTCTTTGAATCTTGAGAAAGTATCAGACTTATTTTTGAGAAAGTAAACCCAAATTTTCCTGCTATAGTCATTAATAAATGTCAGAAAATAAAGAATTCCACTAATGGATTGTGTTTTCATTGGGCCATATATATCTGTGTGGACTAGATCTAAGGGTCATTTTGAACTAGTGGAATATGTGGGAAAACTATCTCTATTATGCTTTGGTAGAATACAAATTCCACAGTTACAATTTTTTTCATTCCAACAAAGAGACTAGTGACCATAGAATGCTTCTGAAGAAGACTTATAATCTTGAAGAGAATATGCCCATACCTATAATTCTATAGTTGTGACACATCTATCCTTGACACATGTGTGTAAAATATTGTGATATATTTCGACTTCTAAGAGTTAAGGGAAACATCTTATTCTGTGTTTTCTCTACCTTTGATATCAATCTTATATTGGGAGTATTTTCATGGATATAACATGTGGTCCCTTGGAATATTACATCATAACCATGTTCTATCAATTGACCTACACTGATGATATTATGATTCGGATGTGGAATATAATTATGATCAGGTATATGTGTCTGCTAATTTTTTTTAGTGAGAACATGAAAAATACCTTTCACTTTAGCTTTTATATGGGAACAATCTCCAAGAGTAGTTTAAAATGTTATGCAAGCATCAATGCAAGAAAGAATATTTTTGTTACATGCAATATGGTTGTTGCAACCATTGTCTAGTAACCAAATGTCCTCATTGTGACTATCTTTAGAAAGATGGCAGGAAAGAAACATGGCCTTCGAGGATTTTCCTTCATTTTTGGAGATATGGACAATACCTCTTTATTCATGTTGTTGTTTCTTTCTACATTCATGTTCATAATACCAAAATTTCTTGTAGTAATACCATTGGGAATCAAATTTTATCCATGTTCTTCTTTTATGTTTTTGGTTCTGTGAAGATCTCAACTTCTCTGCTACATGATGATGTTCTGTATATCTGCCTCTACCTTTGCCTCACTTGGTTTTTTCGGGGAACATAGGAATAATCATCATTTCTCACGTAGGGAAACTTGGCTCTCTCTCTTCTTCCTACCTAGATATTCTCTACCTCTACCTTTTCCTCTGTGAAAAGATACTTGTGCTTTGAAATATTGTTCCATGGAATCTTCTCCTAGGTTAAGTTGTGTTCCGTGTGACAAAAGCAATCTATTCGATTGTTCTACTGATAGAGTTTTAAGATCTTTGGATTCTAGACTGGCTATTAGAACCATGTCATATTTATTTAGGAAGATTCAGAGGAATTTTTCAACTATCTTCTAATTTGTGATGGTTTCGCAAATATGTTTGATTTGAATGGTGATGCCCATGACTGTAGCCATGAATTGATCAACATTCTTTGTGTCAGTCATCTTCACTATACCATTACCTTGATATGGAACTTTTAGAATATCTCAAGCTTATTTTTATATTTATGCGCCAGTTATACTATGAAAGAGTCATCGACTAAATTTTATATCCATCTTTTGGCTCGAAGCTCTTTCCTTCTTAGTTCAACAGTTGTAATACTTGATTATCGGTCATGTTTACCAATGTTTCTTGGGTTAGATCTACATAGGAATTCTGAGGTGTATCCCAACACTTTTGTGCTTGCAGAAAGGTATTCATATGTAAACACCAAAACTCATAATATTTTCCAAGCACAATGAGTATCCATGGAAAAACACTTGAGGAAGCCATTTTTTCAAATGTGGTTGTGCATCTTCTTTTTTAAAATCCCTTTAATATATGTGTGTGTGTGTGTGTGTGTATGTAAACTGCCTTGAAAAAAATATCTTAGACAAATTCCTTTCAAATTCCTCCCCTTTTTCTTAAAAGAAATAACTTTGAAGAATAACTTTTTTTATACTCCCTTTTAAATGAATTTGAATCACCCCTTTTTAAGAAAATAAGTTCCCTTTTTAACATTACGAATACCTTGAATAAGTATCGTTACATTATGATAAGGATTTTGACTTTAAAGAGTTCTTTATAAAATATGTACAAGAACCATTGAAAGGGATCTTCTGACTTATCTCTTGCATTGGAAATTTCGGTTGCTCATGTTACTTTAGAACTATAATGCAGGTACAAATGTCTTCAAAATTAAATGGTGTATTTGTAACACAAATGCAGTAATCTGATCCTTGTTAGTTTCCAAGTGAAGTGGTGCTCACTATATTTTGTGTTGCAGGCCTCAAAGAAAAACCACTCCTTTCTCAAAAACTGTGTTGAATGTAATGTTCTCTTGTCATCACATTTTTCTACATAAAGGAATGTAATTAATCAAGGTTTTTTTAACACACCTTCTCTCTCTGTAGAGCTGCACGGGTGTGATTGTCTCCGTACAATAATTTTTTTAAATTAGTAGGCTTGCAGTGTGGCTTTTGTTTCACCTAGTTTTACACATCACTTTTTTTCTCAAGCTCTTCTCGACCTATGTTAGTTCTATACGATCACAAATGAATTTCAAATGCTTCTCTCCTTGGAATATTATGAAATCTCAAGCTCTGATACCATCACAATGTTTGCAGAGGCCAAAATACACAGAGTAAATTCCAAATTCGGAATGGAGCAAAAAACTCTTCTCATTATCAAATAACACTTAAATAAACTACATAGAAGACATGGAAACAAACAACAATAAATAACTAGAGAAATTTCGAACTAAAACTCAACTATCTAAACTAGTAGAGAATATGATTAATTCTCTCAACAGTTTGAAGGAAACTAAAAATTCCATACACAATATCTAGCTTGGTTGGAGCAAAATTGACCAACATGAACAAGAAAAAAGAATAGCATACATGATCTCGAGTGTTGATGTAGAAATTTTATAGAAATTACAACTGGTCAAGATTTCAAATTGAAAAACAAAGAAACACAATTCTAATCCAATGATATGCAAAATGGAAATCACAATTTAGAACAACATGCATAGACATGAAAAAGGAAAAACCACAAGTACACAGTGATTTCTAGGGGAACCCAACTGGGGAAAACCCCTTAAGCCTCTTAGCATTAATCAATTGAATAGATAAATTATTACAATTTCTTGCTCTAGCTCTGAGCACAACTTACAAAAAAATAATTGTTCTCTCTATTAAATGAGAAACTCTAGCCAACACTTACCCAAATATCTACTCCTCTAGCCTCTTACTTCCTTGCACAAATTTGAGCTTCTAAACAATAGGGAAGTCCCTATTTCCTTACACAATTACCAAGGAATTTATCTCCTAACTTCATCCAATAACTTTACGCTCAACTACTATGCAACTTATGTTACACCACCCTTGTCATCTCCAATTTAGCTTAGGAATTCGAATTCCATGCATGCATTAGATATTTTGGTTTGATTGATCAGTTAACTAATAGATCCCTAAATTAGATTGTTGTCACATTGCTCAATTGACCTTCAACTGACTCTATCAGCAGTTAGAGGTCAGTTAACTGAATACAACTGAAAATAGATGAACTATATTGCTAAAATGTAGCAATCACGCATGCATAACTAAAATCCAAACCCACTACCTTAAATTTATTGAGCTAACTAAGTGACAAGAGCTATGTCATATTAGGTGACTACTTCCAAGTTGTCTTGCTAATGTGGCAATTCAATTTACTCAATTTGACTAAGACTAAAGTCAAATTGGGCCTTTCTTGCTGCATTTTTGAACACTACCTCTTCGCCAGAAAGGGATTTTTCACCACCCGTATCCTGTAGCTATCGAATTCGAATTTACCTCTTGACAATTCCTTTGTCAAAGTGTTTACATCTTTCTCCTCAATTGCAATGTACTGTAGAAACATAAGTCTCCTCTGAACATAGTCCCACAATTGATGATACCATATATAAATGTTCTCGGACCTACCATGAAATATTGGATTCTCAAAGAGCTTAATGCAACTCTCATTATCACAATATATCACTGTCGGATCCATCTCCTCACTGAAAAACCCACAATTATTTTCCTCATCCATATTGCGTCACATGTTACTTGACTTGTAGCTATGTATTCAACCTCCGTTGAGCTAGTGCCATATACCTTTTCTTTCGAATATACCAGGAAATATCCACAGACCCAACATCGAAGATAACACCTAAAGTAATCTTCCTATATGATGGAATCCATACCCAATATTCATCATTAAAGCCTTAGGAGCTTCAATCCCTCTATCCTCCTATACGATAATCTATACTCGGTACTACCTCGGAGTTAATGTAACACATTTTTTGATTCCTTCCAATACAACTCGGTAGGCCTCACCATAGCTTGACTCAGTTGGGTTACTATATAGCGCATGTTGGGGTTTGTGTTCACAAGAAACATCAAAGATCCTAGAAGTTGTTTGTAAATGGTAGAATCAACCTCTTCACCTAAAGTGGCATTCTCCTTCCACCAGTTTGTGGCTAGAGGTGTGTCCATAGGATTACAATTCTCCATGTGAAATCTCTGAAGTATTTCAGAGGAATACTTCCCCTAAGACATAAATAGTTATCCATCCCCTGAACATACTTTCAGCCCTAGGAAGTAATGCATTAATCCCATGTAATTCATTTCAAATTCCCTTGCAAGATGCTCTTTGCAAAAGCATATCAACTACTCATCACCTGTCAATATTAAATCACCAACATATAAAACAAGAATTAAATAACTTAACATCTACCACAATGTGAGAGAGGTTCGCATCTACTTCACTTTTGGTGAAGCCCAATCCACTGAGATAAATTTTGTTCTGAGTTAACCATGCTTAGGGTGCCAGTTTGAGACCATACAATTCTCTCGAGTCTGAACACATGTGACTCCCGATGATATTTCTCAAATACTTCTCGTTGCTTTATGTAAATTTCCTCCCCAACAACACCATTGAGAAAGGAAATATTCACATCCATCTTGTGGATTTTCATTTCCATATGCATAGTCAATGATAGAATGGATCTGATTGAGGAATACCTTGAAATTAGTGAAAACTTTTCCTCATAGTCCACTTCGTCTAATTGAGAGAATCCTTTGGCCATAAATTTGGCCTGATACATATTGATGCTCCCATCAGTTTCATTCTTCACTTTAGAGATCCATTTAGAACCAACCATTGATTTCCCTTTTATTCTTATCACCACCTCCCACACATTGTTCTTCGTGATGGATTCATATTCTTCCACCATGGCATCAACCAAAACAAGTTCAGAAATTGATTCCTCAAATGGAGAAGGCTTTGTCTCAATGAGCTCTATTATGAGAGCTATGTAACCAATGTACCTCTCATGTGACCTCCCATGCCTGCATACTGGTGTAGGGGATCCCACATTCTCCTTAGCATCCTTCAATTATCTATAAACTTCTATGGTTCTCTTTCTCCCCTCTCTAGATGATTTTGGTTCAGTGGGTGCCTCCCTTGTGCCTCTTATCTTCTCCACTATATGTTGCTACTCCAAAACCTCCCAAATGTCATCCTCAACCTCCTGCTTTAGAGCTATAATATCTTTCTCTAATGGGATACTCTTCTCTCATTCTAGAGAGCATTGCATAACCTTGTCCTCATCGAACTTGACATCTCTCTTCACAGCTGTCATCCTCAGTGAAAGTAAATACACCCAGTAATTGTGTGGAGTTTCAATGTATCCTAAAAAATATGCCAAATTTGTTGTAGGCTTGAGTTTCTTGCTTGATTCCTTAAAGAAATGAAAATAAAATGAAGCTCCAAAAATTTAGAAATGAGACACATTAGGCTTTCTCCCAGAGAAAGCTTCATATAGCATTATCATACCAAGTATTCTATGAAGACTTCAGTTCTATAAGTAGGTTGTGCTGTTGCATGCTTCTGCCCATATATGTAGTGGTAGCGCCTCATCATGAAACATGGCCCTATCTGCTCCCAGTATGTTCCTATTCTTGCTCTCAACTACGTCATTCTTTTGTGGGTTATGGGGTGCTACCAGTTCTCTTCGAATACCTTCTTTGGAAGACAAATCCTTAAACGATTTCAAAACAAATTCACCTCCATTGTCACTCTTGAGAGCCTTCACCTTCTTCCCAGTCTTCTTCTCAACTAATACTTTGAATTCAAAATCTTTTTAGAAAACTTCATCCTTCTTCTACATGAAAAAGATTTAGGATTTTCTAGAGAAATCATCAATTAAAATTACAAAGTACTTATGTTTTTTTGTGAAGTTCGTAGAAAAGTGTACATTAACATGAGAGTGGACTTGTTCGAAGATTGGATTTGTTTTGCTATCTCATCCATGGAAACTGGATTTGACATATTTCCCCAATGCGCAACCCTTTCAGGCATCCTGCTGGTCAAGGGAGCCTTTAGGGAGGCCAATGGTAATTTGATGCATGATTTTTAAGGCACCATGGTGTAGTTGACCCAATATCCTATGCCGAAGTTTTCCAACATCCAAACTCTAAAAATTTTCTACCTTGCTTCCCAATGTTGCATATTCTCCCACCTTAAGTTTGTATAGGTTCTTGAATTGAACTACATTCTGCTTGACTTTCCTGGTAGCTATGTGTCTCCAAAAGGTTTTCCCTTTCTTGAAAATAACATCAAAGTCTCTAGCCTCTAATACTCCTATAGAGATCAGGTTCTTCTTCAGCCGAGGGACAAACATAACATCTTTGAGGTGAAGAGGAGAGAATTTCCCCCTGTCAAAGGTGACATTACCAATTCTTGTAGCATTGTACCTCCCATCATCCCCCAATTCAATATGCATATGGATATCCTTATCCTCTAGTCTACTAAAAAAATCCTTTCACCCTATCATATGGAATGAGGCACTCGAATCAAGGTACCACATACTCCCAATAACATTGTTGGCCATGCATACTATTATGGTGAAGGCTAGTTCGACTTATGAAGCTAGTGCTTCATCTCCTGCTCCTCCTAGAGGCTTCTTGTCAGACTTCTTGTGCATTTTGTTGCATAGTGCCCATATTCATGGCAGTGGAAATATTTTATCTTACTCTTGTATTTATTCTTCCCATTATTTTGGATGGATTTAGGTATTCTTTGGGTATTCTTTCCTTTTCTCTTCTTCCCTTTTCCAACCAAGGAAAAATTATCTCCATCATTTGCTCTCGATGAAGTTTGAAGTTTGTTATTTCTCGTGAGCTCTTCTTAAACCTTTCCCAATTCGGTAAATTTTCCCTTCCATTCACAAAGTCCTGCTAGTTGTGCTAGGATTTTCGAAGGCATGGAAGAGCTAGGCTCACGAGGCCATCTTCTACAACATTCACCTCAACTCTTCCAAGATAATCCCAAACTTGTGTAAATGTGGAGAGATTTTGTGGAATAGTATCATTTGTTTGCATTGTAATGTTTCGAATTTTTTCTTTTAGGGCCAATTTTCTATGGTCACTTCTATTTTCAAATAGTTGATTCAGTGTATTTCACATAGAAAATGATGTCTCTTTTCCATGGAGATTTGAGACCACATGGCCTCTCACACCTTCCAGAAGAATTCTCCTGGCCTTTACAACATCCTTCTTCCACTGGCCTAACTATTGTGCAATTTAATGTGGAGGTTTTTCACTATTAGTTTTAACATATTCTAACACAAAATTATCATCAAGTACTACTTCCAGGCTATTAAATTTGATCTACCCTCCATAGAATACTCCAATCTCAGTCCATTGAAAGACATTCTCCCAATCCTGAAGCAAAACTAGTGCACTGAGATTGAAAATTCGAAATTCTTGAGGGACAAGTTCAAAATATGGGTTCTAATGTGATTTCAGGGCTCTAATACCATGTAGAAATTTGATAAAAATTGCTACTGCTCAATATTTCAAACTGAAAAATAAAAGACACAATTCTACTCTACTGATCTATAGAATGTAAATCACAATTTAGAACGACATGCATAGACATGGAAAAATAAAAACCACAAGAGCACAAGGACTTTTAGGGAAACCCAACTAGGAAAAACCCCTCAAGACTCTTTGCATTAATTAGTTGAATAAATAAACTAATGCAATTTCTTGCTCTAACTTTGAGCACAACCTATGAAAGAATAACTACTATATTTGTTATATGAGGAACTCTGGCCAAAACTTAGCCAATTGTCTTCTCCTCCAACCTCTTATTTCCTTGGGAAACAATGAGAAATTTGATCTCCTAAAATATAGGGAAGTCCCTATTTCCTTGCATAATTCCCAAGGAATTGATCTCGTAACTCCATGAAACAACTATACACTCAACTAGTATATAACTCATGCTACATTGGCCTTGTCATGTCCACTTTAACTGATGAATTATAATTCCATGCATTCCTTAGTTATTTTTGGTTCATTAATCAGTCAACTGACAAATATTTAAGTTATGTTGTTATCCCACTGCTCAAATGGCCTTCAACTGACACTATCAATAGTTAGAGGCCAGTCAGCTGAAAATAAATAAACTAGATTTCTAAAATTTAGCAGTCACACATGCATAACTGAACTAAGCCCACTAACTTCCACTTACTGAGCTAACTAAGTGACAAGATCCATGTAACACTAGTTAAATTCCACCAAGTTATCCTGCTGGTGTGGAAATTTGATTTATTCAATTTGAATAAGGCTAAATTCAAATTGATCCTTTCTTGCTACATTTTTAATAGTTGATGCCACAAAATTGACCTGCGTGAATACGAGAAAATAATGCAATAGAACATGAACATGGGAAAATAATGTAATACATGGGAATGTGGATTCCACTAAATTGGACAACCTAAACACGGGAAAATATTGTAATATACAAGAATGTGGCTTCCACTAAATTGGACAACCAAAACACTGTAAAATAATGTCAAACCCAATCCAAAGGGTGGTTGCCACAAAATTGGAGAACGTGAACCGAAGGAAACAACATTACACACAATGTGCAACGTTTCAACCACAAAATTGGCTAACGTGAATAGAAAAAGATTGCCATACAGAATTGTGTAGTATGGCTGCAACAAAATTGGCCAACGTGAAAACAAAAAAATAGCCCTATAAAGATATTGTGTAACTCCACATATTCAAACCCTATCATGTAGGTGTCTAACATCACAAATTAAGAAATAATAGGTTTTTGTACATCGTCACCATTGCCAACGAAATTTGCATCATAGTTTTTTAATTCGAATAATATGGTATGCATCAACATGCATTTGATAAAGAAAGAGGGATTTTTGTTAAAATCGGATGAGCGTTGGGAAAATGTCACCCATTTCCTAAGGATAATACATACAATTTATGAAAAACGCATCCTAACAACTTATTTAATAATTGGATATTAAAAATTATATATATATATATATATAATTGTGATCCATAATAGGTCCCTATGTAATACCCCAACCATAAAATCTTTCGTAAAACTCATATAATTACAAGTGAAAATAATTTTAAGCATTTCATCAAGAATCAATTGGAAGTTTAACAATTTCTTGATAACCAACTTCCATTCTTCATGTCGAGGGAACCATTTTGCATGGAGGAAAAAAGAATAAGGGATTGCTAAAGAATACATTTGAACGGTCTGTGTGAACACATTCTCTAATCATGCAAATTAGTTTGAGTTTCCCAATCAAATTCCTTCTTACGTTTTCAAATCAAAATGAAATATTATACTGTAGATGTTAATACATATCTGTTGGTGTAATCTGCATATCGGCTAATTTAAATAACTTATCCACCATCCATTTTTCATGGCATTCTCAGAATAATTTTATTAAGTTGATAGCATTGGATTTAATGATGAATGGTGATGCATCATGTATCAAAAAGTGAAAGGATATGACACAAAAAAATACCAAAATGGTGAAAACCGTATTTTAATCTAAAGGGTTAAAACTAGATTTTTAAGCTCTGAAATGGCCTTTTAAGTCTCAAGAGAAAACATAGCATCTTGAATACCTGTGGAAGGCAAACGTGGACGAGAACCGAATCGGTGGAGCTTATGTTGTTCAAATGGAGGATTATGCATAAAAAGATAAGTAACATTGTTATTTCCTTTGACATATTGTATGGTTCTTATGCTAAGTAGAATGAGTTAAATTGACTATTTTCGTGAAATAACTTTTGATGTTTCTATGGATAAAAAGATAAGAGTCCATGTGAGATTCTTGAAAAAGAATATGCAGTTAATTGTGCAAGAAATAATATATATTGTGTTAACTTTCCTTTGGGAAATATTATCTAGCCACGGGAAGAAAATTATGGTTGGTAAATGAAAATAAATGTTTTCATTTAGGTTAGAATGAAGAAGTCTGCTCTGATACCAATTGTTGGAAATACTGAGAGGGGAGTGAATCAGTATTTCTTTTTCTCACTATTGTTTTACTAGTTAAAACATATATGTTCAGAATACAAAATGAACAGTAGGAATAAATGCTTTTATTAATATAACTGTGCAGTAAAATAAATACAATAAATAGATTGTCACAATTGGTTGCCAAGCTCCAACTTGGACTTTGGTGAGGCTCCAACCTCCTGAGCACCAACTCTATTTTGCCAAGACACCAATCTTGGACTTAGGAGCACCAACTCCCAAGGACTTCAATCCTTTTCAATTCTGAGGCTCCAACCTCTTTGGTATACACTGGTGTGCTGCTGCACTCTTTTCAGCTTCCACTGCTTCTGCTGCCCCCTTTTCTTCTGTTGCTTCCACTATCTCATGCTCAGGTTATACCGTCCACGAACAACCATTACAGTTCTCTGTTTTTGCTGCTTTTATATGCTCCATGCCCCTGTCCATTCGTTTCCTCTTACATGCTGGCTCTTTGGCTTCCTCCTCACTTGATCGCTTGACACTTCAGCTTCCATTCCTTTGCTTCTTCTGTCTATACAAGTGTTCCAAAATATGAGTAGAAAAAACCCAAAATCCCCTTTCTTAAATAAAACTCGGCCCTTGACCTGTGGTTAATACCTTACAGACTTTATCGGAGGCGTTTAATCACCCATCGGAAGCCACCACCCGAGCGGTTTAATCAACCATCGGAAGCCACCACCCGAGCGTTTTATCAACCATCGGAAGCCACCAACCAAGCCTTTAATCAACCATCACCGAGCGCTTTAATCAACCATCACCGAGCGCTTTAATCGACTATCGGAAGCCACCTTTTATTCGGCGCTTTCTATCAATAATCAACCATCGGAAGCCACCACCCGAGCCATTAATCAACCATCACACAGGCTTTATCAACCATCGCACAGGTTTTAATATATACCTTAACCCCACGGCCATGTATCATATAATACACGGAAAACATTATAAACCCTCGCTCTAATTCAAATGCCGGACTTCAATTATTATGCACCCGCCTTTACAATTATCGACGAGTCCGGATTTCGGCGGTTGCAATAACTCTTAAGCCCAGACCTCCAACGAGGTGCGGACCCGATATGGCTTTAGACTCCCTTTAATATTGTTTCGGGTCCGATGAACATCGGCGTTTGCTGTAAACAATAGACCCATTCCTCCGATGTAACGTGGACCCGATGCCTCCTTACATTTCTTCCTAAACTGAATTCGGATCCATCATATCGGCGGATTCCTTATCGGCGAGTCTTGATGGTTTGCGGACCCGATCTCCTTTAGGCTGCTCCAAATATAATTTCGGCTCCGGATGATTTCGACGATCGCTACCTCTGCTGCTCCGATGCGATACAAGAGTTCTGCGGACCCGATATGATTTTACACTTTACTTGATAAGAGTTTCGGCTCCGGATTTCGAAGCTTGCACCTTGAACAGTTCCGACATTCTGGGTGCGATATATTATAGATTGTTTTTAATAAGTCCATCGGGTCCATGCCTCTATCGCAATCGGTAGATTATAGTGCCATCCCTTATGACTTGCGATCACTGCGGATGCGATATGATATTAAGCCACAGTCTATATTCCCGTCGGGTCCACAACCGTATATCGCAATCGGGGGTTTCAGAGTGACAGCCCTTTGAGACCAGCGACATAGCGGATGCAATATTACATTTAGCCAGTTTATAATGGAGCCGCGGGTCCGTGTTATTATATCGCCTCTCTCTCTCTCTCTCTCTCTCTCTCTCTCGCTATATATATATATATATATATATATATATATATATATATATACTCCTTTGTACTCCCGATAGTTCTTCCTTTGGCATTGTTGTTTATAATATGTGCCCGCCGATAGTGTTAAGGCATATATATATGGGTTTTCTCCTCCGATGGCCCTATTTGCTTGTAATATATATATGGCTCCTCTTGGCTCCTCTTGCTCCATCTGCTCCTCTCGGTCCAGTTTCTCCATTTGCTCCATATATATTGCTCCATCTGCTCCTCTCGGTCCACTCTGTTTGCTCCTGTAGCTCCTCTGATGGCTCCTCTTGCTCTGACACTCCTTTGATATGGCTCCTCTTGCTCTGGCACTCCTCAGATATATGTGGCTCCTCTGGCTTGGTCTGCTCCTCTTGGCTCCGATATGCTCTGTCTCCTCCTCTTGAATATTGCCATATTGACATTAATGACAATCTGTGTCCAACAATCTCCCCCTCTGTCATTGATGGCAATATTCTTCTGCTTTCTCCCCCTTTGACATCAATGGCAAAGGAATGCATATGAACTCCCCCTGTCGAACTGCTCCCCCTGTCCTGCTGTATCTTTATGAATGAACTTGAGTGATGATAAAGAAATAACCCCCATCTTTTGTCGCAGATGTTCGAATGCTTCCCGAGGAAGAGGTTTTGTGAAAATATCAGCTATCTGCTTCTTAGTACTGATATATTCCAGAGCGATGTTTTGTTCAGCTACTTGCTCATGGAGGAAATGATACTTGATTGGTATGTGTTTGGTTCTTGAGTGCATCACTGGATTTTTGCTGAGGCTGATAGCACTAGTGTTGTCACAATAGACGATAATCGGTTGATTTGTACATATGTCGAGATCTTTTAGCGCTTCCTTCATCCAAAGTATCTGAGAGCAACAGTCTGCTGCAGCAATATACTCGGCTTCGATTGTGGATAAGGATATGGATGACTGTTTTTTGTTGAGCCAGGATACCAAACAGTCTCCTAGGAAGAATGCATTCCCACTAGTACTTTTCCGATCATCTATGTTTCCAGCCCAATCAGCATCGGTGTATGCAGTTACAGTCAATGTTGAACTCTTTGGGTACCAGAGACCAAAAACAGAAGTTCCCTTCAAATATATGAGAATTCTTTTTACAGCTAATAAATGAGATTGTTTGGGAGCCGATTGAAATCTTCCCACCATTCCTACTACTTGCATTATGTCTGGTCATGTGGCTGTTAAGTATAGAAGGGCTCCAATCATTGACCTGCAATGAGTTGCATCTACTAGAGGGGAGTCATCATCTTTGCTCAGTTTGCAGTTTGTTGTCATGGGAGTGCTCATGGGTGCACAGTCCTCCATTCCATATTTTTTGAGCATGTCTTTTAGATATTTGGCTTGAGATATACACAATCCTGCTCTGGTTTGAGATACTTGAAGTCCAAGGAAGTGGGACAGTTCACCTATCATTGACATCTCAAATTCTTTTGCCATGCTTTGAGAAAATTCATGGCTCATTTCATCATTATTACTAGCAAAAATCAGATCATCGACATAAACAAGAGCAACTAGTAACTTACCTTGATCTATCTTTATGTATAGATTGCTTCCAGCCACTCCCCTTTTGAAGCCTTGTTGTTGAAGATAGTTATCCAGTCTTGCATACCAAGCTCTAGGAGCTTGTTTCAACCCATACAAAGCCTTTTTCAACTTACAGACTAGGTCCTTTCCTACTGTCAGATCAAAGCCTTCTGGCTGCTCCATGTAGACTTCCTCCTTGAGTTCCCCATTTAGAAATGTTGATTTCACGTCCATTTGATAGATTTTGAATCCTTTCGAGCAAGCAAATGCTAAGAACATCCTGATAGCTTCCATACGGGCCACTGGTGCAAATGTCTCTTCAAAGTCAACTCCTTCAATTTGTGAATAGCCTTTGCAGACAAGTCTTGCCTTGTTTCTGATAACATGTCCTTCCTCATTCATTTTATTTTTGAACACCCATTTGGTTCCTATTATGTTTTTGTCCTTTGGACGAGGTACCAGCTCCCATGTCTTGTTCTTCTCAATTTGGGACATTTCTTCTTCCATTGCTTTTACCCAATGAGGATCCTTACTTGCTTCTGTGAATGTTTCTGGTTCTATCATAGATAGGAGGGCAATGGCTTTTCTCTTGGGTGAGGTGGTTATCCTTCTTCTGGTCTGCACACCTTCATCTTTATCGCCAATGATTTGTTCTTCTGGATGGTATCTTTCTACATACTTCATCTTTGATGGGGTATGGGATGGTTCTCTTTCCTCTTCTTCTTCTTCATCATCTATCTCTTCTTCTTTAGATTCTTCTTCTTCAATGAGGAAGTCATCTTCTTGTTCTTCAGTTTCCTTTTCTGGAAGATCTTCATCAACCTTTACATCGATGCTTTCCACTATTTTCTTCAGTCGATAATTGTAGCACTTGTAAGCCTTGCTCCGTGGAGAGTATCCAAGAAATATCCCCTCATCAACCCGAGAATCAAATTTTCCAGGTGAACCATCATTTATTTTTATGAAGCACTTGCTTCCAAATATTTTGAAGTACTTCACCGAAGCAGGTCTTCCTTTCCATAGCTCATAAGGAGTTTTGTCACAATTTGGTCTTAATTGAGTCCGATTCAATGTATAGACAGCTGTCCCTACTGCTTCCCTCCAAAATTTAGGTTGTAGGTTTGCTGCTAACAGCATGGTTCTTGCCATTTCTTGGACAGTTCGGTTTCGTTTTTCAACTACCCCATTTTGCTGAGGTGTTTTGGCAGTCGAGAATTCCCTTTTAATTCCATGAATATTGCAGAACTCACTGAACTCGTTTGATGTGAATTCTCCTCCTCTTTCTGTTCTGAGACACTTAATTTTTGAATCTTTTTCATTTTCTATAAGGGCTTTTAGATTCTTAAAACACTCAAAAGTTTCAGATTTATACTTTATGAAATATATCCACATCATTCTAGTATAATCATCAACAAATAACACAAAGTACCTTTCTCCTTGGAGTGCTTGATTTCTAGTTGGCCCACACACATCAGCATGGATGATCTCCAAGGGCTTTGATGTACAATGTTCCTTTGTCTTGTGGCTGGTTCTGGTCTGTTTTCCATGTTGACATGGACCACACACTGCTTGCTTTGGTTTGGACAACCTTGGGATGTCTTGTACAACTTTGATTTTGCTGATATTGACCAGATTTTCGAAGCTGGTATGTCCAAGTCTCTTGTGCCACAACCAACTCCCATCTACCTGACTCAAGTAGCATTTGTTTTCCTAAATTTTGTTCAGAACGTAAATATTGTATGGTGTTATCACTCCTTTTGCCACAAGTTTCCCTGAGGCAGAGTTCCTTATTTCACAGTCTTTGGTGCTGAAAACAACCTTATGTCCTTGATCACAAATTTGGCTGACACTCAGAAGGTTGTGTTTGAGTCCGTCAAACAGCAGAGCATCTTGAGCTTTTCCTTTTCCATTGATCAGAGTAACTGTTCCTCTTCCTGCAATTTTGCCAGTTCCGCTTCCAAAGGACACATTCCCTTCCTTTTTGCTCAGTGAGATAAATTTCCTTCTGTCTCCTGTCATGTGTCTGGAGCATCCACTATCCACAAACCATTGGTTTCCATTATTTTGCGCAAATAGAGCCAGGCCGCATTTTTCCATTGCAGAGATCTTGCTACTCGTCTTTCTTCCTTTGAGTGGGCAGTTTTGTTCATAGTGTCCATTATTGTAGCAAAAAGAGCAAGTCAAATCAAATTTAGTCAAGGGATCGAATGAATTGAAGGTTTTGATTTGTCCCTGTCTTTTGGGAGCATATGAGTTGATTACTCGGTCCTTTTGCGTTGTCTTTTCACTTCTGCGAGCCATGCAGTGTCTAGCTTGGTGATCGAAGTTTTTACAGTGAAAACAGTGTCCAAGAAATATGGTTTTGAAGCAACCACGGTTTAATTCGCCTTCCTTTCTGAGAATTACTCCTCCCTCATCCTTTGGATTTTTGATGGGCCCTTGGTGGAGTACAGGTTTGTATTTGCTGTAGTGTCCATGATTCGACTCCACATTCTTCTTTGGAATAACTCTTTCTTTATTCTTGGAATCTGGGATGCACTTTTGATAAGATACTTTTTCATCTTTTGGGTTGCAAGAAAGTGCATCGGCATAGCTTTTCGCACTATTCTTAGTGCTTGAGGATTCTCCCTTGAAACCTATTCCAGACTTATCATGTTGAGGTTTTTGATTTTTCAGAATAGTATCAAGTATTTGAGAGATTTTACAGCCCTTTTTAATTTGCTCCAACTCCTTTCTCAGAGATACTACTTCGGCCTCATGTTCTTCACAAGTCTCTTCTTTTTCCTTAAGCTTTGTTTCCAAGAGATCTTCTCTCCTTCTTATTTCCTCGGTTTCCACTTTGAGAGAGATAATTTTATTCCGTAGTTTCTCGTTCTCTTCAATGGCACTTATTAACAGTTCATCCACATTTCCTTCTGGCCCCGAGTCATCATCATCTGTGAGTGCCATGAATAATGCTTCTTGGCTTTCATCATGATCGCTTTCCTCATCTGATTTCTTTTTGATGACCATAAACTCATCCTCATGAGACTCACCTTGCTTGGAGAGAAGGTTTTTCTTATTGAACCCTTTCTTTTTGTATGTCATTCTTTTATAATTTCTTTCATCATCACTGTCTTGTTTATGAGGACATTTTTCTGCATAATGACCTATTTTACCACATTTAAAACAGATAAGAGGATACTTGCCTTTAAGCTTAGATCCTCTCTTCAGCTTTCGTACATATTGAGCCAATTCGGATTCCACATCTGACTCATCGCTACAGTCATTCCTTTCTTTTCCTTTCTTTGACTTTGAGGCCTTGAATGCTGCATCTTTGGAGCTAGGTCCACCTTTCCTCATTTCATAGGCAGTGAGAATTCCATGGAGTTCATCCATTTTGAGGGTGTCAAGATCCTTTGATTCTTCTATAGCACTTATTTTGGAGTCAAATCTATCTGGAAGGGACCTTAATACCTTTTTTACAATAGTACTTTCTTCAATCTTTTCGTCCAATCCTTTCAAGGAATTTACCACTTCAGCTACTCGGAGGAGGTATGCTGTAATATCTTCTTCCTCTTCCATCTTCAAACTTTCAAATTGTCTTCTGTGAGTTTGAAGCTTTGCCTTTTTTACTTTTGAGTCTCCATCGTACAAGCTAACTAGCTTCTCCCACATTTCTCTGGCAGAGTTACAGTGCATGATTTTTGTAAACTCGAAATCAGTGACTCCATTAGTGATAGAGTTCATGGCTTTTTCATTTGCAATGTAGCCTTTCCTCTCGTCTTGGTCTGTTGGAAGAGTGGAAGTCGCTCGGTATTCAGTTTGACAAAAATGCCAGACTTCAGGTCCAAGGGACATTAAATAGTAAGTCATTCTTTTCTTCCAAAACCCAAAGTTAGTGCCATCAAACAGAGGAGGTTTTCCTGATGCTTCATGATTTCTCATCATGGTTGTTGATCCTTCTTCAAGCTGTTAGGCTAGAATGAAGAAGCCTGCTCTGATACCAATTGTTGGAAATACTGAGAGGGGGGTGAATCAGTATTTCTTTTTCTCACTATTGTTTTACTAGTTAAAACATATATGTTCAGAACACAAAATGAACAGCAGGAATAAATGCTTTTATTAATATAACTGTGTAGTAAAATAAATACAATAAATAGATTGTCACAATTGGTTGCCAAGCTCCAACTTGGACTTAGGTGAGGCTCCAACGTCCTGAGCACCAACTCTATTTTGCCAAGACACCAATCTTGGACTTAGGAGCACCAACTCGCAAGGACTTCAATCCTTTTCAATTCTGAGGCTCCAACCTCTTCGGTATACACTGGTGTGCTGCTACACTCTTTTCAGCTTCCACTGCTTCTGCTGCCCCCTTTTCTTCTGCTGCTTCCACTATCTCATGCTCAGGTTATACCGTCCACGAACAACCATTACAGTTCTCTGTTTTTGTTGCTTTTATATGCTCCATGCCCCTGTCCATTCGTTTCCTCTTACATGCTGGCTCTTTGGCTTCCTCCTCACTTGACCGCTTGACACTTCGGCTTCCATTCCTTTGCTTCTTCTGTCTATACAAGTGTTCCAAAATCTGAGTAGAAAAAACCCAAACTCCCCTTTCTTAAATAAAACTCGGCCCTTGACCTGTGGTTAATACCTTACAGACTTTATCGGAGGCGTTTAATCACCCATCAAAAGCCACCACCCGAGCGTTTTAATCAACCATCGGAAGCCACCACCCGAGCATTTTATCAACCATCGGAAGCCACCAACCGAGCCTTTAATCAACCATCACCGAGCGCTTTAATCGACTATCGAAAGCCATCTTTTATTCGGCGCTTTCTATCAATAATCAACCATCGGAAGCCACCACCCGAGCCATTAATCAACCATCACACAGGCTTTATCAACCATCGCACAGGTTTTAATATATACCTTAACCCCGCGGCCATGTATCATATAATACATGGAAAACATTATAAACCTCTAATTCAAATGCCGGACTTCAATTATTATGCACCCACCTTTACAATTATCGGCGGGTCCGGATTTCGGCGGTCATAATAACTCTTAAGCCCATACCTCCGACGAGGTGTGGACCCGATATGGCTTTAGAATCCCTTTAATATTGTTTCGGGTCTGGTGAACATCGGTGTTCGTTGTAAACAATAGACCCATTCCTCTGATGTAACGCGGACCCAATGCCTCCTTACATTTCTTCCTAAACTGAATTCGGATCCGTCATATCAGCGGATTCCTTATCAGTGAGTCTTGATGGGTTGCGGACCCGATCTCCTTTAGGCTGCTCCAAATATAATTTCGGCTCCGGATGATTTCGGCGATCGCTACCTCCGCTGCTCCGATGCGATACAAGAGTTCTGCGGACCCGATATGATTTTACACTTCACTTGATAAGAGTTTCGGCTCCGGATTTCGGAGCTTGCACCTTGAACAGTTCCGACATTCTGGATGCGATATATTATAGACTGTTTTTAATAAGTCCATCGAGTCCATGCCTCTATCGCAATCAGCAGATTATAGCGCCATCCCTTATGACTTGCGATCACTGCGGATGCGATATGATATTAAGCCAAAGTCTATATTCTTGTCGGGTCCACAACCGTATATCGCAATCGGGGGTTTCGGGAGTGACAGCCCTTTGAGACCAGCAACATAGCGGATGCGATATTACATTTAGCCAGTTTATAATGGAGCCGCGGGTCCGTGTTATTATATCGCCTCTCTCTCTCTCTCTCTCTCTCTCGATATATATATATATATATATATATATATATACTCCTCAGTACTCCTGATAGTTCTTCCTTTGGCATTGTTGTTTATAATATGTGCCCGTCGATACTGTTAAGGCATATATATATGGGTTTTCTCCTCCGATGGCCCTATTTGCTTGTAATATATATATGGCTCCTCTTGGCTCCTCTTGCTCCATCTGCTCCTCTCGGTCTAGTTTCTCCATTTGCTCCATATATATTGCTCCTCTTGGCTCCTCTTGCTCCATCTGCTCCTCTCGGTCCACTCTGTTTGCTCTTGTAGCTCCTCCGATGGCTCATCTTGCTCTGACAATCCTTCGATATGGCTCCTCTTGCTCTGGAACTCCTCCGATATATGTGGCTCCTCTGGCTTGGTCCGCTCCTCTTGGCTCCTTTTGCTCCTCTTGGCTCCAATATGCTCTGTCTCCTCCTCTTGAATATTGCCATATTGACATCAATGACAATCTGTGTCCAACAATAATTGTATTGAAGAGTAGTAGGTAATAAAGACTATTGTAAAATTGTGCTCATAACATTTGAATATTGATGAAGATGAAAGAAAATAAAACCTTTGTTGCGCCTATGAACAATCCTCATAACTCACTAAGAAGAGTTAGAATTTACCTACCAACCTTTCCAAATATGAAACTATTAATGACACATTTAATGAACATGACTAAAGTTATAATGCACTAATTACAATGAATGAATGCATGAATGTAAAATATGGGGAATTTCCTTGAAGAGGATGATAGAATGTTTAAAAGGACATTGAAAAACCCCCTTTAGATGTTAAAAGTAAATAATGATTCAAGTAGTGAGACTTAACTATAATAACTAGTTGTTGGTTGAGTCGTGTCATGGTTGCATTAAGATGGTTGGTAGCCTTTATTGGTTAGTGTTGCATGATTAAATATTGAAAATTATATGCTTGAATTGATTTGATTAAAACTTACTACAATTTGTAAAAAAGATATTATGGTAGTTACATCATGTGTTGGTATTTTGGTAACAATATATTGTGGAAATTTGAAATGTTTGGATTGATAGCCTAATATTGACACTTAAACGTTGATGATAAATCAATGTCTTTAAATGAATAGAGTTTTGTTTAAGATTTATGCACATGAAAACAAAACTACAATGATTGCAAAAGTGAATACTAGTCTAACCATCCATACATATGACCACAAGTTCTTGAAGGTGGAAAATAACTTGGATTATGATACAATAGTTCCATTAAAGTGATTGATTTGATAGTCTCATCAAATTAATGAAAATAATGATTAGATGATTTTGATTTCCTTTTTTTAAACTTCACAACCTTATGAATTAATGATTTGATGGTAATGTTAAACAATATGCAATAAGGATTATTGATTAAATGCATATGCATAACTGAACTGACATGTTACATGAGTTAGAAATTATGGGAATGTTAATGATTAAAGTACTATCTCTTTAATTTATGTTTTGGAGAAACAACTTTATGGAAAATTTGTTTTAACATTTGGAGGATGTATCCTTACTTTTTCTATTACTTTTAATGCATAGAAGTGGTTTTTTAAAAGTAATATAATCAATACCTTTCCACATTTTGAAGTATTAAGAACTTTCATGCATGTGAAAGTAAAATGCATCCTAAATGTATTGACAAACTGTCTTATGTATAACAATATTTTGTAGAAGGTATGGTTTTATTAAAAAAAATTATTACTAATGCTGTTATTGTATTAAGAAGGGATATCTTAATCAAAACATGAGAACCTATTAAGGTAAAGTGTTGCAATGTGAATTTAAACCATAAATGAGAAATTATAAAGTTATGATATGCATGATTATGTTATGTGAAAAATTGGAATTTATACCACCTGTACGACATATTTTGATTTCTTGTTAACTTACTTTTACAGATTATGTGACCAATGTTAAGGGTCAAGTATGAAAGCATGATGTAAATAAATGTTTATTCTTATTTAACGATAATACAAAAATGGTCATTTATGTAAATTATGGTGGGAAAATGTGTTAAAGAGAATTTCACCTGCCATACAGTTATGGAAACCTGTGAAAGGCCTGAAGGCCTTAGGTTGATGATCATTGCCTACACAGAGGGGTCAATGGTGGTTTCCTTCTTGGGTCTTATCTCCCTATAGATAAATGATCTCAATAAGGGAAAAGACTTGGCAAATATGGTGAAGAGGCAAAAAATCCCAAGGCAACTCTGATGATTTTGGAGCCTGTTAGAGGAGGCCAAAAATTCCTCATAGATGAGACATTGTTAGAGAAATTGGAAGGATGCTATCGAGAGGAATCTTGTTGATGATCCCCCAAATTGGGTAACCTATTGGGCTCATTTTGCCTAATTATCCTTGTTCAGTCCTTGTTCAATCCTCCATTTTTGATACCTTATGCATTATTTTTTAGTATGTTTATGTCATTTGTACGAATAAGGGTGGTCACTCTTCCTAGGTGGCTAACACTTGCTTATTTCAGGTTTTTTTGACACACTTGTTGGAGCAAAACCGAGCAATCATGGGCTAGAAGACAACCAAGATTGAGGTGAGGATTCGTAGGGGGGTTGTCTATGACATTAAATAGCCCTTCCTCGGGATCTTCACCCCCAAACTTCGAGCTCACAGGCCACCAAAACCGGATCTTGAAGGCAGCCAAGCAGATTTTGGAAAAGGGACTGTTTACTAACAGTTGGATAGCCAAGTCCCCCAGATTTAGGAGGCCTGCTAGGGCCCTCATGGTGTATAAATGATAAGGCCTCAGCCTTCATAAGGGACTTTTTGAAACCATTGCATATTTTTGCACTACAGTGCTGTCAGCTGTAGCTCGTTTTCTTGTAGCCATTTTGGCATAACTCTTGACTGGTGACTATTTTTTGATAATGATAAGCAGTCCTATTTCATATCAACTCTGAGTTTTCTATACGAGCTGTAGATCTCAGGGTTGGGCCCAACCTGAGAGCCTAGGGCCTCCTTTATGTACTGTTATCTTTCCTTTAAGCATCATTGTTTTCCTTTTGTGCATTTGCAAACGTATTTTTGTTAGGCAGATTAAGTTGTGTGGATTAACTAGGTCACTGTTTATGAACAGAATGCTTCAGATTTTTAGAATAGATTGGTAGGATAATAATAGGAAAAAGGCTCCAAAAAAGGGTCAACAAACACTTTTGGTTTTACCTCTTTCTTATTGGATCAGGGGCTGGATTTGAAGTAACCATGTTGTGCCAAACAAAAACACTAGTTTGCTTTACCATGCAATCCTTAGTGTACTGTTCTAATTTGCAGAAGTTGGTTATGTGTTCAGATCTCTGAAATGTTTCATTGCATAGTTGATATACATGGTTCTCTTTCAAATAGAGCTGTTGTTCATTCACTTTATTGTTAGATAGATTAGATTAACTAGGACTTTGATTACTTGCAAGACTTTGTTGATTCAGTTGAATGTATACGGTGCAGAGCATCTCTACCACTCCTTCATCCACCTAAGCTTCATCAGAGCCATCTGCTCCATCTCCTAGCTAGGTTCCTCATCTCACATCTGTCCTCTTGCCCACGTAACCCTACCTTTTTGTGCAATCATTGTTTCAGCCTTCTTTCAGCCAATTTAGCCATCTACACCTACTCACCACTCCATCCACCGGTCCCTGGGCCACTTCAGACCCCTATCCTACCTCCATATCCATTCATGCATCTTCCCTCACTCACCCATCCTCCAAAATCCAATTTTTAAACATCCTGTAGAAATTTTTGAACATCCTGAAGAAATTCCTGAACATCCTGTAGAACCCCTGTAGACTTTCTGTAGAAGCTCACAAATGCGGTTTCTTGATAGCCAAACTTTGTGAAACTCTCTGGAAGGGTGTTAGAAACTCCATAGACCCTCTCTGAACCTTCCCGACCTCTTCCAAGCATTTCTCCTCTTTGATCCACCCCTGCACAGTCAAAGAATAGTGAAAGCATATGCATGATGAAACTGACGACTTAATCAAAAATACAAAAAGATGTTTTCTTCAGATAGAGGTAGTCTAGACACATGTATTTTACCTTCATAGAAGTAATGGCATCTCTTTCAATAGTCTGCATTCTCTCCTCTGCATCAGTAGGACTAGCTGGTAGAATTAGGGTTTTCTAGGGTTTGTGTTCTCCTTCAGTTTTTCAATCTCTTTTCGCAAATAGATTAGCTTCCTTTGAGTTAGCTTTCATCCATAAATTAAAAAGCTTCTTCTAAGAGCTCATAGAAGTTGACTTAAGCTCCTAGCGGACTTGTGCCAGTTGACCAAGTGACAGTTGCGGCAAGAGCTAATACTTGTGCATATAGCACCATCGCTTCCAAGTTTGTTATGAACTACCGGGTTGATAAAAGTAAAGACGGGAGTCCTAGGAGTTGCAGCATTATTGCTGCAATAATGGAGCCCACCATCTTTTTGGCGCCGTTGTCAGGGAAGCGTCAGAGTATTTGTGATTGCCGCTTTTCTTCTATTTTCCCACTCTCACCTTCTGTTAAATAGTTTATTTCATTTCCATTCTGCAATTTCATTTCTGCAAAAGTAAACTAGACATTTCCTGCTTTCGTAGATTAATCTTTCAATTCTGCAAGCGTAGAATAGAATTTCAATTCTGCAAGTGTGGTCTAGTATTTCCTTCTCGCAATCTGATTTCAGCAAAATAGATTAGTCTTTCCCTGCTTTCATTTCAATTCTGCATTTTAATTCTGCAAGATAGATTTTAGTTAGTTGCAATTCCATCTGTTTCCGTTTTGCAGGTACAAGCAGAAAAAAGAAAAAACAACCAAAAGTCCTTTCATGCCTCGTAGGAACAGAGATAATACCGGAAAATTCCTACCCAACACCCCCACCACTTCCCTAAGTCACCCTTCACTCTTCTTTGGTGGCAGTGATCCAGAAGAACCTATAGGTGAACCTCCTGAGATATACGAAGATCCTATAACAGAAGAAGAGCAAAAAAATATTCCTTGTGAGACTATTGCTGACAACAGAAATGGTAGAGACGATGATGAAAGAATAGAAGGTACCTTCCCCATCCGAGAGACTAACGGGGACATGAAAATGAAGAACATAAGTCCCTCACCCTTACCTCATTTCCATGGATTGACCATTGAAGACCCTGATACCTTCCTGTTTGAGTTTGTTGTCCTTTGTCGAACTTATGACTATACAGAAGACGAGCAAAACTTGAAACTTTTTCCCTCCACCCTCAAGGATGCACCATTACGTTGGTTCATGGGGTTACCTAGAAATAGTATCATTACTTGGGCTCAGATGTAGCAAGCCTGTAACAACAAATATGGGATTACTGTAGGCCAAAGGAAACCAAGGGGGAAATCTTTCGAATGACCATGGGAAATGATGAGTCTTTAGAGGACTATGAGGAAAGGTTCCAACTTAGCTATAAACGGGCCAGGTGCACACTTGACCCTGAATCTCTAAAGCTGGTTCTGCTCCGAGGAGTCCCTAAAGACCTTTTAGATACCCTTCACATGCTAGCTGGAGGAGATATTTACCAACTACCTTATGAGGATATAAAGGTTGTGTTTAGAAACCACTCTAGGGAAGCCCGGAAAAGAGGTAGGGGGAATCCACTTTCAGCTAGTACTACCTTCTCCAAGCATGAGTTTGCTAATCAGCTGGAAGACCTCAAAAGTGAGGTGAGACAGACCATTGCCATGCAACTTGATACGTTCTGAATCCAGCAAAAGAAAGAGGAAGCTGAGAGGGCTTTGGCCATTTTCTATCCCAGATGTACGAGGAAGCACCCTAAGAACGAGTGTCCATTACACTCAATGGAGGTATGTTTCGTTTGTGAGGAGAACCACCCTAGAAACCAATGCCCAACCTTGCCTGGATTTAAAGCCATGTACCAATGGACTGAGACACCCACTGAACCTCTCTACTTCCTCAACCAAAGGCGACCGCATGGACCTAGACCTTACCAGTAGGGGATGCAAGGGACATCCCAATATTATTATAGCCCCAACCAATCTACTCACATGCCTTCTTGGGGTCCCCCTGCTCATCCTTCCTAGTCTGCACCTCCTCCATGGTCTTATCCACCTCAATACCATTCTCAACCCACTGCTCATTCATTTCACTCACATGTCCAACCACAGCCTTAGTGGAATGCACCTCAACCGGGGTGGAGGCCCCAATACAACTCTCCTCCCGCCATTCTGCCTCCACCACCGGCTCAACCACAGCCATTACCTCCTACTCCTCCAAGACAACCCCAGATGCCTGCCCAACCGAACCCAAACCCCAACAACTGACAAGCCCAGCAGGTATACACTGGGGAAACAACATGTCCTACCTATGCTGTGGAGATCCAAAAGATCAACCTGCAATCCGGAAAGACCCTTCCATATCGCCAACCTCCTCCCCCAGAGGACGAGGAGGAGAAATAGGAAAGTGAACCTAAAGCCATTCCATCCTTTCCTGAGCGACTAACAGTAACCACACAACCAAACCTAGAGGAGACTGAACTTCTGGGGGAACTAAAACAGTTGTGTGTGAAAATACCCCTTCTCCAGGCCATCAAAGATGTACCGATATACAACAAATTGATTAAGTAGAAGTGTTTCAGGCACCCAGGCAGGAGAAAGAGAGATGCCTCGACGATCAATGTCATAGGACAACTACCTGATCTAATGTTGGGGCAAGTAATCTGTCCAAAGTATTTGGACCCTGGGAGTCCTGTAGTTGATGTCCACATCAATGGCACCATTATCCCCCATACCTTGATTGATCTAGGGGCTGCCATTAATGTGATGACCAGGGACACCATGCTTAAACTCAACCTTCAGGGTTCGTTAAGGAAGACTTCAACAGTCCTGCAATTGGCAGATTGCTCCACCATGACTCCCGAAGGGATTGTGGAGGATGTCTTGGTCTCGGTTGACTCTTGGGAGTATCCTGCGGACTTCTTAGTCCTTCAACCAAAGGAAAAGCTTACTAGATACCCCCTCATTTTGGGAAGGCCTTGGTTAGCCACTGCGGATGCTTACATCAGTTGCCGAGCTGGAAACATGACCATCAAAAATGGTCCTATGTCCAAGCAGCTAGTCCTATACCCTCCTGCCCAGCCCCTGCTAGAACATGACTTACCACTCTGGCTGGAAGAAGGAGATGAGGATGAGGTATACTCTGCACCCTTGTGCACCATAGAAACCACTAGGGGAGGTCCTCAAACCGAGGATGATTTGATTGAGACCTTGATTCGGAATCCACCTCCCAGTGCACTATCCTTAGAGGAATTGGTGGAGGATACCCAAGCCAACACCTTAGTGGACCTTTGTGTGACTGATCCAACCTCTCCCAGAATTAAGAATGTGGAGTTTGGCCCTGGAAGAACTTTGAAGATCAGCTCCTCCCTATCTCCTTCCCAAGAGAAGGAGTTGTGTAGCTTACTGAACAAACATTTAGATGCTTTCGCCTGGAGCTATAAGGAGATGAAAGGAGTCCATCGTTTGGTCTGTACCCATCACATCTACATTAAAGAAGATTGTAAACTAGTCAAGTAACCTCAGAGGAGAATGAATCCAGCCCTTAAGGACATTGTCAAAGAAGAATTGCAAAAATTGTTGGATGCAGGATTCATCTATCTTATTTCCGATAGTGAGTGGGTCTCGCCCCTAGTGATTGTTCCCAAGAAGAATGGGAAGTGGAGAATCTGTGTAGATTACTGGAAACTTAACGAAGCCACTAAGAAAGACCATTTCCCTTTGCCTTTCATAGATTAGGTGTTGGATGGACTGGCAGGGAAGAAGTTTTTCTCTTTCCTAGATGGGTTCAGCGGGTATAACCAGATCCAAATCAGCCTGGAAGACCAAGATAAAACCACCTTCACCTATCCTTGGGGTACCTTTGCCTACCAAGTCCTTCCCTTTGGGCTATGCAATGCCCCTGCCACTTTCCAGAGAGCTGTACTGAGCATCTTTGCCGAGCTGGTTCATGATTCGGTGGAAATCTATATGGATGACTTTACTCCTTACGGGTCTAGCTTCCAAGAAGCCTTGTCCAACCTGGGAAAAGTTTTAAGCAAGTGCATTGAGATGAACCTGTCCCTCAGCCCTGAAAAATGTGAATTCCTGATGACTGAAGGGATTGTGTTAGGTCATACCATTTCTCGCCAAGGATTATAGCTGGATCCTAATAAAATTGCTATCATCCAAAGGGTCCCACTTCCTCAAAAGGTAAGGGATGTTCGGAGTTTCCTAGGCTTAGCAGGATATTATCGAAGATTCATTAAAGACTTCAGCAAGCTAGCCTCGCCTTTGTTTGGACTCTTAGGAAAAGATGTTGAGTTTAAATGGACTGACGACTGTCAGAGGGCTCTGAATGAGTTGAAGGATAAGTTAGTGTCCGCCCCAATTTTGAGAGGCCCAAACTGGGCCCTACCGTTCCACATCCACACTGATGCCTCGAACAAAGCCATAGGGGCAGCCTTAGGACAAATTGAGGAGAAACTCCCATATGCCATATACTTCGTCAGCAAAAACCTGTCCAAGGCATAAATGAACTATACTGTAACCGAGAAAGAGTTCCTGGCCGTAGTCCATTCCCTAAACAAGTTCAGACACTACATCACCGGTTATCAAACATTTGTGCACACTGATCATGCTACGATTAGATATTTAATGAATAAGCCTGATGTGAATGCTCGTATTATTAGATGGTTACTTTTGTTGCAGCAGTTTGATTTGACTATCGTTGACAAACCAGGTAAAGAAAATGTTGTTGCTGACTTCTTGTCTAGATTGGATTTGCCTGCAGGTGAAGAAGGAACAGTGGATGACCAGATGCCAGATGAACATCTATTTGCTATCTCAGTACTCTCTCCATGGTTTGCTGATATAGCAAATTACTTGGTCTCAGCACAGTTCCCTCCACATTTGTCCTCAAAAGAGAAGAACATAATTGTAATTAAGAGTGCCGTGTTCACATGGATCGGGGGCAACTTGTTTAAGCTTGGTCCAGATTAGATCTTGAGACGTTGTGTTAGGGAGGAGGAAGTCTTTGACATCCTCCTAACCTGTCACGATGGACCTTGTGGAGGCCACTTTGCAGCAAAAAGGACTGCCTTCAAAATTCTACAGGCAGGCTACTATTGGCCTACTCTCCATCAGGATGTCAGAAGATATGTCAGCCAGTGTGACCAATGTCAGAGGATGGGGAAACCGACTCCAAGAGATGAAATGCCTCTCCAACCTCAAGTGACCTTTGAGCCATTTGAGAAGTGGGGCATGGATTTTGTGGGTCCTATCAACCCTCCTTCAAAGCAACGGTCTTACATCATTGTGTGCACCGACTATCTGACCAAGTGGGCAGAAACAAAGGCAATCAAAGCAGCAACAGAAGAAAAGGTGGCTGAGTTTCTGAGGGAAAATATCTTCTACAAGTTTGGCTACCCAAGAGAGTTAGTCACAGATCAAGGAAGCCAGTTCACCTCCAACCTGATTGAAGATTTGCTCGCTCATCACAAGATCAAGCACAAGACTTCCACCCCCTATCATCCTCAAGCAAATGGGCAGGTGGAAGTCACTAATCGAGCATTGGAAGGGATTTTGACCAAGATTGTGAGCAGCAGCAGAAAGGATTGGGCAGATTGCCTGGTTGAGGCCACCTAGGCCTACAACACCACTTGGAAGACCACAACCGATTTCACACCTTATGAGCTGGTCTACGGGAAGAAAAATTTGCTGTCCATAGAGTTCGAGTACAATACATTGAGGGTGGCAGCTCAGTTGAACCTAGATCTCAGCCATGCTCAACGTGAGAGATTATTGCAGTTGAATGGGTTAGACGAACAAAGAATGCAGGCCCTCCTCCACACAGAAGTAGTTCAGCTCCAGAGGAAGATATGGCATGACCGGCACCTTAATGAGAAGCAATTCCATCCGGGAGAATGGGTGCTGCTGTATGACTCAAGATACAAGGATTTCAAAGGGAAGCTGAGGACAATATGGATAGGACCATATACAGTGGATAAATGTAACGATAATGGTTCCGTCCTTATCTGGACCATTGATGAAGAAGCCATCCCCATGCTCGTCAATGGGCATCGACTAAAGATCTACAAAAAACCTCTTTCGAGGTAAGAGTTCATTGAAACTATGGAAAAATCAGTGCTGGTAATAGAGAAGGGTTCTGCCTTTGTTTTTGCCACACCCTGAGCATCATCATAAAAAAAAAAAAAAAAAAAAAAAAAAAAAAAATACAATAAAAAAAATATCCTTGGCCGAAAACCTCTCCGAGGCGCCCAAGGCAGATGGTAGGGGTGAAAAACTCATTGAGGCGCCCCTGCTGTCTCTCTGAAAATGATTTTGAATAAAAAGACCCTTGGGCGAAAACCTCTCTGAGGCGCCCAAGGCAGATAGTAGGGGTGAAAACCTCATTGAGGCGCCCGTGCTGTCTCTTTAAAAAAAAAAAAAAAGGAAAAAAGAAAGAGAGAAAGAAAAAGAAGGAAGAAACAGAGAGAAAAAACAAGTTTAATCCCTGGAAATTGTTGCAGGTTGCAGGAACACAATGCAGAAAGGAGGCCTCCCAACACCAGGACAAGGGTCCCTACCAAGTTACCAGGCATCCTCACATCCGCTCCCTCCATGAACACTCATTTTTTTCAGGGTTTGGACACAATCTAGTCGTCGTTCAACCTTCTATAGGAAGCTACAGGACTTTATACAAGAAGTTTTGTATTTCTGGAGGAAACATCCTGTAAAGCCTTTGGGCAGGCCAGAATCGATTATGGAGAGGGATTTGAAGCTTGAAGTCTGTTGAGGAGGCATGCAAACACTCTTTTCTTCCATCCTCCACTTGTTTCATCTCCTTTCACCACCATTGCCACCATCTGGTTGAATATACCTGCACAATCATACCAGAACCCTGTTTTCTCAGATAAAAATTTGTTTTTTTCAAGTGAAAAATAAAGCATGCAAAGGCCGGCACACTTTACCTTTCAAGGCACCCTCAGGACCCTTCATCCGTGAACACAACTTTGTTTGTTTCAGCATGCACTCCAGGAGGAGAAATGGCTACAGGATGTCCTATAGGAATCTTGTAGCAGCTGATCTGGCTGGAGCACATACCATGGAGACACCAACAACTATCATCAAATGAAGCCGGTGCATGCAGCATTAACTACCAGAGAGTCGGGTCTCAAGGTCTTGGAACCAACATCAACTAATGGAAGAGGAGCTCCAGCACCTGTGCGCGAAGCAACAGCAAGTAAATCTAGCATTCCTCATCCTGAAACCTGAAAAAAAGCGTCCACGGCCACACAGGTAAGTGCCTAACCTTATTTGTCAAATTACATGAACTATACTCTAAAATTTGCATGATTGTGAGAATGGACGGATTGAACAAGGTTGGTGGCCATTCAACTGGCCACCCACAGCCAGTCAGATGGCCTCGTAGGATCCGAATGGGCTTGCTTATGCCAAAACGACGTGCAGTTGACACGTGGGAAGTGTCCAGTCAGGGAGAATCGGCAGTATGACAGAAATGGCGGCGGTGAATGCAGAGGGAAGGATTTGGCGGTCAGAGACACGCCGAGGAATGATGGCTGTGACATCGGCCAATGGATTGGCTTGGACAGCTGACCCCCGTGCCATGAATTTCGTAGCATTTCAAATTGGTCGGTCGAATAACTCACGGTAAACTGCTGTCATTCGCACTTGCAACTGTTTTTGCAGCCGAGTACACGTCCTCCTCCTCTGCAAGTTGTTAACTCGAGCTTCTCGGTCTGTTCCAACGTCCTTTCGCAGCTCAAACTCATCCAAAACCACCGTAACGTCCTCCAGAAGCTGGGAAAACTTTCTACAGGAAGGTGCACTATAGGAAGCCCGGCATTACGAAGAAGTTTGGACTATTCACGTCGAGGGTGGCAATTCTCGGAGAGGTAGTCCCGAACATACCTTTCCCATGCAAAATAGTTCAAAAGGTGGTGAATTCAATGTGCTGGGGTAGAGAAAAATTTAAAAGAAATTATGTCTGCGAATCCAAAAGCAGTTTACTTATCGTTGCATGAAATTGTCTTCGTGGTTTGCGTCCAAGATTTTCTCCACGAAGTCCTGAGTTAAATTCCTCCTGTAGAGAAGTGAGACACTGTCAAGGCTAACCGGTGGAAAAAATGTGAATGTTATATGATTGTGTGTATGTTGGAAACATAGCCCTGCACTCTGTTTAGAGAAATCCCGAGTCGTCCTTCTGTACACGAGCAGTCAGGTTTCAAAACAGAGGAATTGATACGAAGAGGCCTGCAGATACCGTTTTTAATGCTCTGAGAAGGAAACACACCTAGAATTCCCTTTCTACTCAAAGCGCAAGCAAAAACAGAGTCTTTTTCACCATGCCAGGAGGGTTTATCCGAAAGGAACCCTCGAACTCCAAGAAACTCTGAGAAACCCCTGAGGTGGTAGACTTATTTTCCCGTGCACACTGGATGACATTCTGTGACAAACTTCAAGGTCACGATGATGAAATTATAGAAGAATTCCTAAGGTCCCTGAAGCCGAAATTGAAGACACTAGCCACTGTCAACTTCAGAGGATTGACCCTAAGACTCACCCCACAGCTCATTAGCAGAGTCACTGATCTACCGATGGGGGTACCCTGGGATAAGGAGGAGAGAAAATTGGGTCAAAAGGCTAAAAAGGAGTTCTTCTTGCCAGAGGAACAATTTTCAGAGGACAAGAATGGGGTCCGAAGAACCAGCCTACAGCCATTTTGGAGCGAAGTCAGCCTCCAAATTATGAAGTATATTACCTGTGAGGGGCGATTCAGCATCGTATATGGTTATCATTTTGATTTGCTAATAGAACTCAGGCACCAAATGAATCTGCCCTCAAAACAAAAATTGAGCATCCCCTACTGCAATCCTTGATCGAGTGTGCCAAAAAGCTGAGGGAGGGGACACTAGACCAGCTGGCCCACCATGGGCTTATCAAGCTCCTCGTGGGAGATGCACTCCATACCTACAGTGTCCCTCTCTCCTGGGAAATTTTTCGAAATATGTCTAAGGATGATGACATCCGAATTTTGGCCGAGGAGCTCACTTCCTCCAGTAGCGAGGAGAAGGAGCACACCGAGGCAGAAAAGAAAGCTAAAGGTCAAGAAACCCCGGGAAAACCACCAAAGAAAGAACAGAAAGAGCCATGAGAAAAAGGCCAAGCTGCTGAGGCCAAAACAGTGGGTGGTAAAATAACACAAACACCTAGGGAGAAAAGACTGCAGAGCAGGGCAGAAAGGACCGAGAAAGTCCAAGCCAGTGAAGGCACCCCTAAGGCAGCCTCAGCCAAGCTAAAGGAAAAAGCACCCTCAGCCAAGCAGGCTAAAACAGTGCCAACTAGTTCTACAGGAAGCCAGAAGGCCATTTCTACAGGAAGTCCAAAAACTGTTTCTACAGGAAGCCAGAAACTAGCCACTACAAGCATTTCTACAGGAAGTCTGAAGAAAGGGCAACAGAAGGAGAAATTGGCCAAGATTCTAGCTAGGGAGGTAGCAGCTGTGCTGGCCACCCTAAGCACCTCTCCCAAGCAGAAGGAAAAGCGAAAGAGGGAGCCTCCCCTGTACTTTAAGGCAAGAAGAAGTGTAAGAATTAAAACCAGCAGACCCCAACCTCCATCCAAAGAACCAATTACCATTGTAGACACCCCTACCACACCAAAGGAGAGGTCCCCCTCCAAGGCATCCATCACTTATGAGCGGGGAAGCCCGAAGACGTCCACCTGGAGGGAGAGAATGGAAAGGTTGGACACAAAAACCTCTCTACAGGATGCTGAAACTATTCTACAGGAAACATTGGCTAGACTGAAGGAGACCGAAGAAATGGAGGGTGAGGCAGCCAAATCACCACAGAAGGAAGAAGTGGTCGAGCACATTATGGAACCTAGCCCCCAGCCCAACCTGGGCTCTTATTATAACTTCTTAGAGGCCGGGAAAATCATTCCTCAAAAATTCACAGTGCCACTCTTCCTTGCACTAGAGGAAGAGAGGGTGAGGACCCACACTTGGATGAAAATTGCTAAGTTCAAGGGAGTAGCAGATATAGGTCCTCTGGAGGAGCAGCTCCAAGAGGCCAGAAGAGAATTGGCTATGGTGCGACATGTGGAGAGAATCCAGCGGGTCAGGCTACAGGAAGAAAATGAGCAGCTCAAACAATAGCTACAGTCACAAGGACAAAGGCAGGAAGACATGCCTCACATCTTGGGGGAACAAGAGCAATAGGAGGGGCCCACAAGCCACAGATACCCCTTATGAACAACAAAGGAAGGAAGGGACACAGACTGAAATGGAGGCACTCGACTGGCAGCTCCAGGAACAAGAACTACAGATACATTCTCTAAAACAGTAGCTGCAAGAAAAGGAGGCCCAACTGGCCTGCATGGCCAGCTGGGCAATGGAAGCTCTACAGTGCAAGTAGCCTGCCAAATCCTATGCCCTTTACCTCAAGGACCAATGGTTACAGTTTCAAATCAATACCTTGGCTCAAAGGGGCATCACCCCTTTCCAAAATTATCATCAGTTTGCAACTTTATGTGGCAGCAGTTCATCTGAGGTTAGGGCCAAATTGGCAGAGTTCTACTTGCACAACTTTGCCCTTCTGGACATGAATGCATGGGATCCTAACACGGTGATAGGGGATATCCAGCTTATGGCCATGGCCTCTTGGATGAGCCATGAGGAGAAGAGGGCAGCAGAAGTCCGCAATATCATAGGCAGAGAGCTCAGTGAGCCTCTCATGATCAGAGCAGAGCCAGATGACCCATCAGCAGTGATAAGCGCCCACCAGCACTTGGCCAACAGTCCTCAGGATCTGCTGGAATACATTGAGCAACAGGCTCAAGCCATTGCCCATTTTGAAGACATGGAGAGACTGTTGGGAGAAAACTGTATGCATGCCTGCACAAGGCGGTGGAACACACTGCCTCACAGCCTGAAGATAAGGGAATACCATTCTCCCACTAGGATGAGGGAGGCCTTGGCAAGGGTACCTCTCTACAAAAAGTTGATGCAGAACTTGCAGGCCAATTGGATTGGCTTGAAATTCAGTCCTCCTTTACTTCTGGGATTGCTAGAAGGAGTAAAGGAAGAGGAGGAAGGTAGGCAATGGGAAGAAGTGGAGAGGAAGGCAGGATTCCACGACCGGGAAGAGGATATCACAGCAGAGGCTTGGGATGTGAGGGAGACGATCAAAGCCATGAAGGATGATGAGCTAGACTAGTTGCTCAGAGGATGAGCAACCGATTCAGCAGGGGGGTGATGATGAGCCCCCAAATTGGGTAACCTATTGGGCTCATTTTGCCTAATTATCCTTGTTCAGTCCTTGTTCAATCCTCCATTTTTCATAGCTTATGCATTATTTTTTAGTATGTTTATGTCATTTGTACGAATAAGGGTGGTCACTCTTCCTAGGTGGCTAACACGTGCTTATTTCAGGTTTTTTTGACACATGTTGGAGCAAAACCGAGCAATCATGGGCTAGAAGACAGCCAAGCTTGAGGTGAGGATTTGTAGGGGGTTTGTTTATGACATTAAATAGCCCTTCCTCGGGATCTTCACCCCCAAACTTCGAGCTCACAGGCCACCAAAACCGGATCTTGAAGGTAGCCAAGAGGATTTTAGAAAAGGGACTATCTACTAACAGTTGGACAGCCAAGTCCCCCAGATTTAGGAGGCCTGCTAGGGCCCTCATGGTGTATAAATGATAAGGCCTCAGCCTTCGTAAGGGACTTTTTGAAACCATTGCATATTTTTGCACTATAGTGTTTTCAGCTTTAGCTCGTTTTCTTGTAGCCATTTTGGCATAACTCTTGACTGATGACTATTTTTTGATAATGATAAGAAGTCCTATTTCATATCAACTCTGAGTTTTCTATAGGAGCTGTAGCTCTCAAGGTTGGGCCCAACCTGAGAGCCTAGGGCCTCCTTTATGTACTGTTATCTTTCCTTTAAGCATCGTTGTTTTCCTTTTGTGCATTTGCAAACGTATTTCTGTTAGGCAGATTAAGTTGTGTGGATTAACTAGGTCATTGTTTATGAACAAAATGCTTCAGATTTTTAGAATAGATTGGTAGGATAATAATAGGAAAAAGGCTCCAAAAAAGGGTCAACAAACACTTTTGGTTTCATGTCTTCCTTATTGGATCAGGGGCTGGAATTGAAGTAACCGTGCTATCCCAAACAAAAACACTAGTTTGCTTTACCATGCAATCCTTAGTGTACTGTTTTCATTTGCAGAAGTTGGTTATGTGTTCATATCTCTAAAATATTTCATTGCATAGTTGATATACATGCTTCTCTTTCAAATAGAGCTGCTCTTCATTCACTTTATTGTTAGATATATTAGATTAGCTAGGACTTTGATTACTTGCAAGACTTTGTTGATTTAGTTGAATGTATAAGGTGCAGAGCATCTCTACCAATCCTTCATCCACCTAAGCCTCATCAGAGCCATCTGCTCCATCTCCTAGCTAGGTTCCTTGTCTCACATCTGTCCTCTTGCCCACGTAACCCTACCTTTTTGTGCAATCATTGTTTCAGCCTTCTTTGAGCTAATTTAGCCATCTACACCTTCTCACCACTCCATCCACTAGTCCCTGGGCCACTTCAGACCCCTATCCTACCTCCATATCCATTCATGCATCTTCCCTCACTCACCCATCCTCCAAAATCCAATTTTTAAACATCCTGTAGAAATTTCTGAACATCCTGTAGAAATTCCTGAACATCCTGTAGAACCCCTGCAGACTTCCTGTAGAAGCTCACAAATGAGGTTTCTTGATAGCCAAACTTTTTGAAACTCTCTGGAAGGGTGTTAGGGACTCCTTAGACCCTCTCTGAACCTTCCTGACCTCTTCCAAGCATTTCTCCTCCTTGATCCACCCCTGCACAGTCAAAGAACAGTGAAAGCATATGCATGATGAAACTGACGACTTAATCAAAAATACAAAAAGATGTTTTCTTCAGATAGAGGTAGTCTAGACACATGTATTTTACCTTCATATAAGTAATGGCATCTCTTTCAGTAGTCTGCATTCTCTCCTTTGCATCAGTAGGACTAGATGGTAGAATTAGGGTTTGCTAGGGTTTGCGTTTTCTTTCAGGTTTTCAATCTCTTTTCGCAAATAGATTAGCTTCCTTAGAGTTAGCTTTCATCCATCAATTAAAAAGCTTCTTCTAAGAGCTCATAGAAGTTGGCTTAAGCTCCTAACGGACTTGTGCCAGCTGACCAAGTGACAACTGCGGCAAGAGCTAGTACTTGTGCATACAGCACCATCGCTTCCAAGTTTGTTATGAACTATCGGGTTGATAAAAGTAAAGACGGGAGTCCTAGGAGTTGCAGCATTATTGCTGCAATACTGGAGCCCACCATCTTTTTGGCGTCGTTGCCACGGAAGCGTCAGAGTATTTGTGATTGCCGCTTTTCTTCTATTTTCCTACTCTCGCCTTCTGTTAAGTAGTTTATTTCATTTCCATTCTGCAATTTCATTTCTGCAAAAGTAAACTAGACATTTCCTGCTTTCGTAGATTAATCTTTCAATTCTGCAAGCGCAGAATAGAATTTCAATTCTGCAAGTGTAGTCTAGTATTTCCTTCTCGCAATATGATTTCAGCAAAATAGATTAGTCTTTCCCTGCTTTCATTTCAATTCCGCATTTTCATTTCTGCAAGATAGATTTTAGTTAGTTGCAATTCCATTTGTTTTAGTTTTGCAGGTACAAGCAAAAAAAAGCAAAAACAACCAAAATTCCTTTCATGCCTCGTAGGAACAGAGATAATACGGGAAAATTCCTACCCAACACCCCCACAATTTCACTAAGTCACCCTTCACCCTTCTTTGGTGGCAGTGATCTAGAAGAACCTATAGGTGAACCTCCTGAGATATACGAAGATCCTATAACAGAAGAAGAGAAAGAAAATATTCCTTGTGAGACTATGGCTGACAACAGAAATGGTAGAGACGATGATGAAATGATATTGCATTATTTTCCGATGTGTGAAATGATACTAAAATATTTTGTATTACATGCATAATAGCTAGTGAGTTAGCTAACTTTTGGAAAAATAATAATTTGTGTTAGATTCCTTGGAAAATAAATATATATGATTGTATGCAAGGAAATATTTGTTGTGTTAGAACTCTTACAAGAAAAAGAGAAGAGAAAAACATGCCCTTGTATGTAGTATTGAATTATATTCTTGGAGAGGAAAACTAGTAATCACATGATTTTTTGCATTAATATTCCTTTTCGAACATTCTTCAGAGAAACATATGCACTTTCATGCATGGAAAAGTATAGTTTTGGTATTATATTTCTAGAGAAAAGAAAGGTGCAATCGCATAATATTGATTGTGTTAGCCTTCTTTTGGGAAAAATAATATGCTTTTACATGCATAAAGTGATTAGCTATAGTATTAGCTTTTATGGGGGAGAATATTATGTAAAGTTATTGGGATACATCTTTTGGTAAGAGGAAAATGTATGTTTTCATGCATAAAGTAATGGAGGTTACGCATTTGATCCCTTGGAAAAGAATTGTGTTTTTCCATGCAAGATTTAGTTAGTGTCCTTTGGAAATAAATATATGATTCACATGCAAGAAGAACAAGCTATCATGTTATTTTTTGTTGGAGAGGACAAGTAGATGCATGCAAAAAATTATAACTATTATGTTAATTTTGCTTGAAATAGAACTTGCATTTTCATATATAATAGCCATTGTGAATAACTCTCCTGTGCAAAAGATGTTTTTGGAAAAGAACATGCATTCACATGCATAGGTATAAAATATATTGTGTTAATCCCTTTGAAAAAGAGAACATAATAGTGGGCACAAACACAATTACTTGTTAGCCTAATTCTCTTAAAATATTTTTATGCATTTGCATGCACATGAACAATATCTAGTATGTTAGCTTTCCTTTGGAAAGAATATGAAAGTGCATGCATGATTATGTTAGTATTTTGTTGGGAAAATAACGCTTAGTAGTGATATGTTTATTACTAATGCGTGAGCAATGATGTTAAAGAAGGCATTTCATGACCCTTTGTTTATGTTGTATGTATGCATAAAAATAGATATTGAAGTGTCATTAATAAATATTGATTATTGATTGATTAATATATTATCTAATCATGATATAAAAGTGTGTTGACGATATGAATTGTGGGAAAGGATGGCAACTCGTGCAAAGAATAGTTCATGTTTAACATTATGATAGGTAATGATTTGCTGGTCCATGCATATTGAGGAATGCCAGCTGTAGGATGATCCACAGATGGGAACAGCCAGACCACAAATACAAACAGATTGAGGACTCATGGGTAAATGATATGGTGATGATTGTAATGACTTATAGCGAGTTGTTTTGTATTTAAGATGATTTTTCTTTGTAACATTTTAGGACAATGGTCAAGGGATGAACTCCCTTATAAATATTGAGTGAGGGGTGAACACCATCATGAACTTTTAATAATAAAATTAAACATTTTTTGGTTTTCACGATATAGGGTTTCCACAGTATATCGATGTCCAATGATGTGATTTCCTATGGTTCCATTTGTATGATGTTAATTCCTTTCATGACATGACATTTGCATTATGAAGTATTTGATTAACTAATATAGTTAAAGAAATCATGAAAATGATCCAAGGTTGCATCAAAAAGTTTATGTTCATATGCTACAACAATGGTTGTTAATGGTTATGTTACTTACTATTCCTTTACTAAAGTTACTCTATGCAATGATGAACATTCTATCTAATGGTAAATGATGAATCTGCAATAGTAATTTGGACAGTTACATGATTGGTAATTTTTCCAGAATTTTCTAACTCCATGCATTTTCATGTGAGGTTACTGGGGGATTTTACACTGTACTTAAATGCCACGGCTTTGTGTCATGAGTTTTTTGTACTACTTGCATGATTCATGTGCCACAGATAGTGCAACATGCCGTTTGAATATCATGCAAACATGTTACTTCTATTCCCATGAGTCACTTTTTGTGCCACCTATTTTCACATTTAAATTACGATTTGTACATAAATGGGCTAGCATTATTAGTATTGTACAAAACTGATACCTCTATAACATCATTTGTCTTCGAGTTCATAACTTTATGGTGTTAATTGAAACTGAAATTAATAACGTTATAGTCCTAATGGAAATTTAACTTAATAAATTAGTACAGTCATAATTTGAACTTATGAAATTAAATTTATTATCTAATATATTTGGAATGATCATAAATATGTAGAAGTAACGGCTAAATTTGGTGAGTATTTATCCATATTTCTCTTTTAAAATTAAACACTAGTAACTTCAAAATATGCATGCCATTGTTAATATCTAGTCAATTTGTAAAATCCTCAATAGCTAAGCTAAACATTTTCTAGTATCTAGCTCCTAAACATTTACTAATATCCAATTATATGTATTGACATGAGATAAATATCCATTTATGTATGTATGTCTATGTGATAGAGATACCTATTAAATATATATTTATAACTCAGACATCTTAGATATAAGTAATTCCAATTTAGTGTAAAAAATAAAAGAAGTTATCATTAAGATGAAACTTCAAGCTAAGATTAGATTGCATGGTTCTTATAATCTCTAATATAAGAACAATCTTGGCTTAAAGTATGAGACTCAATATGTCCATAGTCAGTAATCAAACATGCTAGTAAAGTCTTGTGTCCATCCTAACTAACACCATGCACCCTTGCAATTTTGAGAATCATATAACACACTAATGATGGGCCATTTATGTGCCATATAAAACACTAACCCATGGGAATAGAATAATTAAATCGAAGGTTTTCTATTTTTTCAATATGTATAATAGAAGTGAAATAGCAATTTTTATTAAATTTTGAGAGTCCTTATGTAGTTTTTGGTGATAGATGCCAATTTTTATAAAACGTGTCTATGTCAAGTTCGAAAATGGAAATCTCATTTTTAGTTACCGTGGATCCTATCTAGTCCATACATTCATAATTGAATTTGAACATGACTATATTGGGGCATTTCAAACTGTGGAATTCTAGTGCAAGGTCTCTATCCTTTGGACTTGTTGAAAGATGATGAATCTTTTCAAAACATATTCTTTTTATATTATTATTAATTTTCTTTTATATTATGATTACTTGAAATATTAGAATCCTCCCAAATTAGAGAGTGCAAGTAGGCTCAAAGTTGCTTTATTATTTATAAGGTTTTCTTTCAATTCAACTCATCAAGTTGAAAGTTTGGATAATTTTCTCCTCTTCAAAATATCTTACATCCCATGAACTTGAATACATCTCATGAACTTGACTAAACTACGTGAGAACACTTTAAAAACACTTCAACAAGCCCCAATATGTTTTTTATTTCCAAAGTAATATAAAACATTTACATTTATGATTTTACTTGGCTACATTTTACTTTATACTAACACAACCATATAAATTAAATGGTTGATCAACACCCATTGGTATTAATCCATGAGAAATATTAAAAACTCCCTTTAGGATAATGTGACATTATTAAAATTAGAAAATATATAAAATTAACTAAATTGTAATTTTATTATCATTATTAGTTATTAAAAAAATAATATATGTGTGTGTGTGTGTTTGTTAACAATGGAGAATAGGTTTCTAGAATATTAATTTAATTTAATTATTAGGTGAATGATAAATATTTAACAATATTCTAAAATATGCATATTGTGGGACTATATCTTCATCCTGTCCAAGCTTGGTGGGACTATATTTTCATCATGTCCAATATATCACCCGGATCATTAGGGAATCCAACCAATGACTTCACATCAAGAAGTGCCTTAACAAACACTAATCACCATCTATCCAAGACCCATGAACCTCCATTTTATCATTTTGATTAAATTAACTAATTAAGAAAAATATCATACAAAAGAGTGTCTTATGAAATGAGTTATAATTTTTTAAATAAAATAAGAATTTCTATCAACAAACACAAAATTGGAATCAAGGAATTAATAAAAAATTCTAAATTTAAATTAAATAATTATTTAATTTTAAATTAACAAAAATATATCTTGATTTTTGAGAAATTTTTAGCTAATAATCACATCAGAACTCATTTGTTAACGAGTTTTGAATCATCCCATCTAGTGTGGTTCATAGTTAGAACAAGATAAGGAATCAAATTCATTCCAACAGCTTCAAAAGATTCATCACAACAAAGAAAATATAACTATTACTTTTGACTAGACCAAAAATTCATCATATCCATCAAAATTAAAATTAAAATTAAAAAAAATAAAATATATATATATATATAAATAATTTATTTTGAAATTATAATAAAAAAATTACACATAGTTCATAATATAAATGTGATTGTCTTGCATTCTTTATATATATATATAATTATAATTGTGGAGTTATAATAAATCAATAAATAAATATATATATATATATATATATATATATATATATATATATAATTAATGGTTGATTTCAACATCATTTTTAATTTATAATTAAATTAAATTAATAAATATACATAAATAAAAAAATTTAATATTATAAATGTACAAATTCAAATGGTCAAACAGACAAAGGAAAAAAATTAACTAAAGACACAAAAAAAAATTTGGAATCAACGAAAAGGTCAAAATCAATTAACAAATTAAATTAACTAAAAACAGAAAATGGAATCAACTAAAAAGGAAACATTAACCCACATTTAATAGGTTAACGAGAAAGAAGGGAACCTAGTATTAAATTAACTAAAAGCAGAAAATGAAATCAAGTAGAAACGAAAAATTAACCTAGTCTAGTAAGTTCTATAAGGTAAGGTTCCCGTACTACCTAGAACTTCAGAAAGCATGGAAGGAAGCGACTAACTCGGGAGGGAAGGTATACAATTAAACCGGGAACAACCTAACTACCACAATCTCACGCAGGCTTAGCAAACCAGTCCATATCCAAACGCGAGCTCCAGTCGCAGAGCAAAAGGACTATAGCTTCTATCCGTAACTCCCACCTACCACTACAGCTACCAGTCCGTTCCGATAAATGAGGAAGTTAATTAACAACTAACTAGAAGGGGACAAATCAAGAAAAACACCAACCAGTTTTTAATTAGAGGAGACCAAAAAGGAAAAAGTAGGGGACAAATCAAGAAAAATACCAACCAACCAGTTTTTAATTAGAGGAGACCAAAAAGGAAAAATAGGGGACAAATCAAGAAAAATACCAACCAGTTTTCTCATTAGAGGAGACCAAAAAGGAAAAATGAAATTTAAAATTTAAGGTTAAAATAACAATATACCTAATAAATTATTTAACAAATTAAATATGCAATATAAAACAGTGTTAACAAGAAACTGGCTATAAAAACAAATTAAATATGAAATATAAAACAGTTTTAAAAAAAACTGGTCAGGACAAAATTTGCCTGACATATGGGAGTGCCCTTCAAATTTCAGATTTGTAACATGTATGTAGCTGCAGGTTCCGTCGTACCTAAATAGAAAGAAAATTATGGGCTTTGAATATGCCAGCATCCCATGCTGGTAGTTGACAACTTCACATGTCCAGCTTCAGCAAATAACAGATAACAATTCATTTAAATATTAAATAAAACTATTATCTCCGTGTGTACAATATTTTCTTACAAACTTTATGTACTACTCCACAATAACTCCAGTTCTGCTTTTCGAGAAGATGGCCAAGAAAGGAAGCGATTATTAATCTGTTTGCCCAGAGCACGTCCGATTATTTTTCTTAGAGATTTGGTTCTGTAGGAAAGCCTGCCAATATGACTAAGCAGGAGTTGGAGGATATAGCTTCTCCCTGATGATGTTCCTGAAAGGGCTTCCCATGATGCCAACACTGCAAAGGTTATAAATGAGTTCGGTCAAGAAGGGTATTTGATGGCGGGGTACTACGAATTGGGATGTCTGAGAAAAAATGGGTACAATTTCTATATATTCTAGAAGTATAGGACTGCATTCTACATGAGTTATGTTGCCAGCAATATCGCAGGGATTTCCTTGCGAGCACAATGTTTGTGTATGGAAAATCGACCAATAGTGCAACCGTGATCGAAGCCACCCAAACCGTGCAGATGTTCGTGTCCGCAGCTACCCTAATTATGTGTCCATTTATTCTCGATCATCCCAATTCGCAGCTCGCCGCCTCGCAAACCCCAGCATGACCGATCATACACTGGTTGGCATCTCCAAAAGCTCGTCCACGAACATCCAACGAAACTATCTCCTGCAATTCCTGCTCAGTCATATTGGCAGGCGTGGATCATCACTGTCCAAGTTTCAGACACCGACAGCGCAGGTAGCCATATTATTGTGTGTGATATTGACCATAATCCAAACATCCACAAGATATTTGGAGGTATGTATATCATTAACTTCACACTGTAATCTGTTTGACATTCTCTCCATTTTCTATATTTTTCTTCTTCTCGGTCATAAATAATTCTGGCTGTCCGAACAGGACTGTATGGAACAGAATAGAGATTTGTCTGCAACTTGCGAAGAGTAATTTAATGTTTCTCTTCTATATTTGGCATGAAGTTTTGTTGGGTATTTTCACGAGATGGATCCTGTTAGGGGTTTGTTACAAGTTGTGGGTTTGTTTTCGAGTAAATTTTTAAATTATTATTATTTTTTAGTGGTTTCACTGTAGATTCCAGAGAGATGGTGTGAAAATCTAAGGTAATTTTGAGCCAACCCTCTGATATCATATTAAGTTTTTCATTACAACAAAACCAATTTAAATTAATAAACTTCTACACCATTATCATTATTTTTTTTGTGGCCACCAAACATTTCAAACATTGTCATGGCAGTTCTGATTGTAAATTGTAATTGAGAAACAGGCCGCTGACTTACATCGTCCGTGACGTTAACAATAATTCTTTGTGCGAAAATTTCAAAACTCATTCACCCTCATATTCGACGGTTTGGACAGTTGGAATGGACAATATTGGAATCCGCTTTCCAGATTTTTTATTTTCTTTGCAAAAACAATAGGTATATGTTCTTCATTTCAGTTTGATAAAATATTATCCTCAGTAAAAGATTTAGATTTTTTTAAACCCTTCTTAATTTCCATTCTTTGATAACGAAATAAAACTTTAAATTACGGATTTAAAGTTTCAATCTTAGCGAGATTCGCTTCAATCTTAGCAAAATTCGCCTCAATTCACAAGTAAAGAATCGTTTCCATTGAGGTTTCGATAGATGAATGCCTGAATAGATATGGATAGGCTATGGCAACATCTGCTCCGTTTTGGTTCGATCGTCATTTTGTTCAATCTTCTTCATAGTCGATCTCCCTGTTCTTCAAATCGATGTATGTTCTGCACAAGCTTCGATTGCAACGAAAGCTCCTGGCATCAATCGCCTTTCCTTTCCTTTCTTTCTTGTGATCTTCGCCTGATAACCATGAAAGCTGTTTTGCTCATGCTATATATATAAAGGGACTAAAACCAAAACTGGTAAGGAGTTTTTAAATCCGCCGTTAGTGACTACCTTCTCAGAAATCTGGATTATCAAATTCATAGGGGAGAAGTAATATGACTTGCAAGTTGCAACATTCATCCAAAAATCTCAGATATTCGGATTATAACATAAAACCTGTGTGTTTTCGTGATTTGCTCTCAACGTTTACTGTTTTCCGATTTATCAAGAATGAGTAGGTTCCCGTTTATGATAATGTTACAAATACTTTGACGCTGAAGGGAGATAATTTTTGAGATGTTCCTTCATAAACCTAAAAATTATTGCGAACGCAAAAAATTGGTCCTTCAAAATTTTTGAAAAGAATTGTGGAATCAAAGTATGAACACACATGCATATTCCTACCTAGAAATGCATGCACAATCTCGTTCAATAGTGTCTGTCCATTAGTAAGCACATGCCCACTGGACTGAAATCTGAGTTGATAGGAGGATAAGAAACAATATAATATTAAAAATATTACCATAATCACATTAGTAAATATTGTTGTTGATATGGGAAGGCTAATAATTATTATTAATTTATATTACTATTATTAAATTTACCAGCATTATTAATTAATAAATATTAATGATAATTATTAATTAATATTATTATAAATAAATTTACTAGCATTATTAATTAATTTAAATCAAGTAATTAATATTAATTATTATTATTATTATTATTATTAAATATTAATATTAATATTAATAGTAATATTTGTTGAAAAAATTTAATTGTATTTTAGTTAAACTTAATTCTCTAATAATAATATGGTTAATTAACTATATTTATTAATATAAATATTGTTAACTAATTAAATAATAATAAATTCAAGAGATAAAAATAATAAATCCAAAGTATATAAACACATTTCCATATTGAGACAATCTTTGTCACAATGCAACATTGGCTAATGGTTGACCATGTTTGACCATTTGTATCGAGACAATCTTTGTCACAATGCAACCTTGAACCATGGTTGACACTGGTTGACTTTCATATTGAGACAATAATTGCCGCAATCCAACATTCAACAATGGTTGACCATGGCTCGCTATGATTGACCTCATGGGATTGATATTACAAACCCAAAGGGATAATAAACCCAAGGGATCAATACTAAAACCCCAAGAGATAATGAACCAAAGGGAATAATATTAAACCCAAGGGATTAATATTATAAACCCAATGTATATAAACACTATGATAAATATTATAAGAACTAAAATAAACATGGTTGGCCATGGTTGGCCATGGTTGACCACAGTTGATTTTCATATTGAGACAATCCACGTCGCAATTGGACCATGCTTGATTTTCATATCAACACAAACTTTGTGACTATGTGACATTCTACCATGGTTGACCATGATTGACCATGGTTGACAACGATGATCATACTGAGACAATCTTTGTCATAATGTGGCATTGGACCATGGTTGAGACAATAATAAATTTTCATATTGAGACAATCTTTTCTACAATGTGACGTTGGACCGTGGTTGACCATGATTAACCATGGTTGATATTATAAACACAATGGATGAATACTAAAACCCCAAGGGATTATGAACCAAAGGAAATAATATTAAACATAACGGACTAATATTATAAACCCAAGGTATATAAAGCCTAGGATAAATATTATCAAGACTAAAATAAATATGGTTGGCCATGGTTGACCATGGTTGATTTTCATATTGAGACAATCCTTGTCACAATGCGATGTTGGACCATAGTGGATCATACGTAACCATGGTTGATTTTCATATCAACATAAACTTTGTGACAATGCGATGTTCGACCATGGTTGACCATGGATGACTATGTTTGGTTTTATAAAACATGGTCGACCAACGCGGCCATGATTGACCATGGTTGACTATGGCTAACTATGATTTTCATATTGAGACAATCTTTGTCATGATGTTGGACCATGGTTGACCATGATTGATTTTATAAAACATGGTTAACCATTGTTGACCATGGTTGAATATTATTAAACCCAAATGGACTAATATTATAATCCCCAGGTAGATAAACTCTAAGATAAATATTATAAACATTAAAATAAACATCGTTGACCATAGTTAATTTTCATATTCACACAATCCTTGTCACAATGTGGCGTAGTACCATACTTGGCCATGCTTGACCATGCTTGATTTTCGAATCGACAAAATCTTTGTCACAATGCGACATTGGACCATGGTTGGCCATGGTTGATTCTCATATTGAGACAATATTAAACCTTAAGAATACGAATCCATAGATTAATAAATCCAAGGAATTGATATTCTAAACAGAAGGGAATAATAATCCCAAGGGATAGAAATTATAAACCCAATGTATATAAACCCTAAAATAAACATGGTTGACCATGGTTGATTTCCATATTGAGACAATCATTGTCACAATGCGATGTTAGACAATGGTTGACCATGATCGATTTTCATATTGAGACAATTCTTGTCACAACGCGACGTTGGACCATGGTTGACTATGGTTGATTTTCATATTGAGACAATGATTGTCACAATGCGACATTCAACCATGGTTGAGCATGACTTACTATGATTGAACACATCTCACCATGATTGATATTATAAACCCAAAGGAATAATAAACTCCAAAGGATTATGAACCCAAGGGAATACTATTAAACCCAATAGACTAATAATATAAACCCAAGATATATAAAAACCCTAAGATAAATATCATAAACACTAAAATAAACATGGTTCACCATGGTTGATTTTCATATTAAAACAATCCTCATCATAATATGACTTTAGAAAATAGTTGATCATACTTAACCATAACTGATTTTCATATCAACACGATCTCTATATTTTTAGAATTTAATTTTGCATTTTCTATATTTAATTTCACAATTATAAATAGTTGCAAAGCGAAAACTTCTATTTCACTTATTTCTAAAAATAAGTAGACTATCACGCAAAACAGATTGTATTTGAAAATATCGCCTTAGTTTGTCACCTCTCTACGGAGAAATGGAACAATCAATCTTACAGCATAAGACTAATGGGCAAGATTAATAAGTTTCAAGGAAATTAAAAATGCCATACACAATATCCGGCTTAGCTGCGACGAAATTGTCCGAAAATAATGCCGTACACAATCTGGAGTGTTGATGCCACAACATTGGCCGCAATACAGAATCTGGAATGTGGCTGCCAGTAAATTGGACAACCTGAACACGTGAAAATAATATCAAACACAATCCGAAGGGTGGCTGCTACAAAATTGGAGAACGTGAACACGAGAAAACAACGTCACACACACAATCTGCCCTGTGGCTGCCCCGAAATTGGCCAAGGTGAACGCGGAAAAATAGTCCCATAAAGATACTGTATAACTTCACATATTTAAACCTTATCATGTCGGTGTTGGACATTACAATTAAGAAAGAATTGGTTTCTGTACACTGTCACCTTGCCAACGCAGTTGGGGTCGGAGTTTTTCAATTTCAGTATTATTTTATCCATCAGCAAGGACATAACATGCATGTTATAAGCAGAGAGGGCTTGCCTCAAGCGTTGTTAAAATCGGATGAGCTGTGGGCACATGTCACCCGAGGAGAACGAAGACAAGCTCTGAACGAATCATTATAAAAACTTATTTAATCGTCCCTCCTTGAAAATTTTGGACTGTCTGCATGAGCCGCGGATAGTGCAACAGATTGTTTGAATGTTATGCTAACGGGTTACTTCAACTCCCGCGAGTTACTCTTCTCTTCGTTCTCTTTTTTTTTTTAAATAGCTCCATGGGGTCACCTGTCTTTCAGTTCATAATGTTATGGTGTTAATTGAAATTTAACTTAACAAACTAGTATATTCATGATGTTACGGTGTTAATGGAAATTATAAATGAGTACAGTAATACAAAAGCTTTTAATAGAAATTAAATTCTAATATATTAGAAATTATCATGAATATGTAGAATTGTGGTTAAATTTGATGAGTAGTTATCCACGTTTCAAAATACACATGACATCATTGACCTCCAGTCAATTTGTAAAATCTTCAATATGTGAATTAAATCTTTACGAGTATGTAATTATATATATTGATATGAGAGAAATATCCATATATATATATATATAAGAGATGTCTATTACAGATATATTTATAATTATGGCATTTTACATATAAGCAATTCCAAATTAGACTCGAGAAACTCTAAGATAAAGACAAGATCACTATGTCTACAGTGAGTCATTTAGTATGTTAGAAAATGCCTATGTCCATCCTAACTGACATCAGGCAATCCCATAGTATGCAGCCTAGCAAGTTTGAGACTCATATAGCATGCTAGAAAAAGCATGTCTCCATCCTAACTCATATCATACAATCCCACACCATACAGCCCAACAAGTTTGAGACTCATATAGCACGCTAACCATCTGCCATTTCATTTATATACTCCATAAAACATTAACCTATGGGGATAGAATAATTAAATTGAAGGGTTTTTACCTCTTCAATAATAATAATAATAGAAGTGACATAGTAATTTATATTAAAATTTCGTATTTTTTTTCATGTAGTTTCTTTAGTGTTAATATGTTGGTGATAGATCCCAATTTTTATAAAATGATTCTGTTTTGTGGTTGAAAATGGAAATCTAATGATTAGTTACTATGGCTCCTAAGTATTTTATATATTCATAGAGTGCTAATGCAAGAGATCTATTTTTGAGATTCGAGTAAACCATGAATTTCTTCAAAACATATTATTTTTGTATAATTATTGTTTTCCTTTTATATTATTATTACTTGAAATATTAGAATCCTTCCATATTACAAAGTAAAAGTAGGTTCAAACGTGTTGGATTATATGTAAGGTTCTCCTTCAATTCAACTCTTCATGTTGAAAGTTGAGATCAATTCCCCCCCCTTCAAAATATCTTACATTCTATGAATTTGAGTTTCAATTCAACTCTTCATGTTGAAAGTGGAGATCAATTCCTCCCCTTCAAAGAAATGTGAGCAAACTACATGGGAACAGCTTAAAAAAAAAAAATGTGACTTATGAAAGCTTCAATATGTTGGAACTTCAAGTGAATGTGTATATATATGATTTTTCTCGATTGCTTGAAGGAGGTGGGACGAAGAACTAGGGTTACAAACTTCTGCAAGTGTTGAACTCCATGGTGGGGTGCAAAGGGGGGAGCTCCACTCCCTCCTACAAGTAGGCGGTGGCCAATCGAGGGAAGAAACCAATAGAAACTGCTAGAGGGCTTTCAAGAGAAGGGATAAGGAACATGGAAGAGGTACAGGATTTAACCAAAACAATAGAAGATAATACAACAAAATAAAATGAGGAAGAAGACAAGAAACAGGGAGCAGACAACAAAAAGAAAAAGGGGCCATGTAAACCCAACGCTGAGGTTACACCCAGAGTAGTTTTAAATGACCCTGCTTTGCAAGCGCACAGGGACCACATGAGGACCTATGCTATCATTTGTAAATTCATGGGATTATGGCCCACTAAAAAGGCACTACAAGCATGGATTAAATAACACTGGAAACCAAAAGGAGGCATAGACTTACATCTTGGGTCAAAGGGTTTCTTCATTGTGGTCTTTACAAACATCGAGGACAAAGACAAGGTGTTTGAAGGAGGGCCCTACTTCTATGCAGCTGCAGGCCTCTACATGAGGCCGTGGATGATGAATTTTGTCCCGAAGTGACAGACTTTCACTTGGGTACCAGTCTGGGTAAGACTCTACTCCCTACCTCTTGATTACTGGCAAACTGAATCATTATCTGCCATAGGAAACAAATTAGGACATTTTGTCAAAGCTTCTGAGGCCACCAGAAGGTGGAAAATATACTTCCTTTGCATGAATATGTGTGGAAATGGATCTCTCCGGAGCTCTACCGAATGAGGTCATCTTGGAAGTTTTTGATGAAGAATGGGTGCAAACAGTAGATTATGAACACATTCCTTTCAGATGTCGTAAGTGCCATGAGCATGGACACCTATTTAGAGATTGCCCTCTCAATAAAATAGAGAATAGAAGTAAAGCTACCACAACGAAAGATACTAACAACTTTCACAAAGTGGGATATAGAGGAAAAGGGGGAAAAAGAGGGCCAAAGCCACCTCAATCTGAAGTACAGTAGGCCAATATGAATAGCTTCCAAGTACTCGAAGAAGAGGAAGAGATAGCAAAGGCAGATCAGGTAATGGAAGGAAGCCTAGGGGAGAAGGAGAAAGAAGCAAATGTTGAACAAACATAAGATATTAATAAACAGAAAGAGACTACGCTAAGCGATGGAGAATTGGAAATGGACCAAGAAATGACCCAGAGTTAGAGGGATATGGAGGATCATGAACTACAGGATATTCTTGACAGAGAACACCTAGATCTGGAAGGGTTCTTGAAACAGGGGACCATGAGAGGAGTAGACTCACTACCTCAAGAGGAGTTCAACAGAGTACAGTAGTTTTTCCTATGGAAAACTCAGGCTAAAGGGTTGGAAAGGCAAAGAAATAATGAAAGGCGGGGCAACAAAGGTGTGAAAACTATGAAAACCACACCAGGATTAGCTCATAGAAACCCAGGAAAGAAAAGAGGTAGAAAAATGCAGAATGAGTTATTGATGGAATGTGGAAAGCTAATGATAGATTCAGATAAGATGAAAGACCTAAATAGCTACTCCTTTACAAACCTTTCATAATGAAGTTCACATCTTGGAATATAAGAGGTCTGAGTAGTAAAAGGAAACAAAGATTACTTAACAATAGAATGAAACAAGAAGCTTTGGATATGATCTTTATCGAGGAAACTAAATGTTCCATTTAGAAAATAAAATAAATTCACAGCGAATGGCTCAGTAAATTTGAGTTTCTAGAAGTCAAAGTAGATAATACAGCAGGAGGCATTCTCACTCTTTGTAACCCCCAAAAGTTTGATATAATAGATGTCGATGCATCTAGGAATTACTTATCAGTGGTTATTCAGCTTGTGGGAGATAGGGAGACTTATCTGGTCACGAATGTTTATGGCCCCCAAAGACTGGATGATAAACTCACGTTTCTAGATTCTCTTGTGGAACTAAGAGATAGACATGCAGGAGTACATTGGATCATGGGTGGGGACTTCAATATAATCAAATCACTTCCGGAAAAAAAAGGGGGAACAAGAACTTTAAGCAAATATTCTATAGAATTTCAATCTTTCATAGATAATATGAAGCTAGTTGACACTGATATGAGTAATGGCCTCTTTACATGGAACAACAAGAGAGGAGGGGAGTCTCAAGTAGCCTCAAAGTTAGAAAGATTCATAATTTTAGAGGACCTTATGCTCACTAACAAGGAAATGATAGCGAGAATTCTCCCCTTTGGTGGCTCGAACCATTGGCCTGTACAAATTGAGGTACAGGGCATTGGTAACCCTAAGAAGAGACCTTTCAGATTTGAGAATATCTGGCTCACCCACCTAGATTTTATCAGCAATATAGCAAGATGGTGGACAGAAGATCTGCAAATTCATGGAACAATAATGCTTCTACTCCACAAAAGACTAAAACACATCAAGCTCTGACTCAAAGATTGGAATAAGAATGAACTTGGAAATATTTTTTAAGCGAAAAAAAGTTGTTGAAGACAAAATGCAGGAACTCAATCAAACCCTCATCACAGATGGCTTTGATAGAGTCATAAATGATAAAGTCACCAAACTTTATGAAGACTGGGAGAACTTATGTAAACAAGAAGAAATATTTTGGAGACAAAAATCTATAGTCCAATGGCTAAAAGAAGGGGAACGAAACACCATATTTTTCCAAAGATCCACCATGGCAAACAGATCCCATAATAGGATCTCTTCGATCAAGGACGAGGGAGGTCATCTACTCAATTCCCATGAAGATATAGAAACTATGTTATTCCAACACTTTCAAGGTATAGCAAACGAGACCATTGCAGACAGAGCTCATTATATGAGGGACTTAACAAGGCATATACCTAAGCTGTTATCAAGAGAGGATAATTTCAATCTAAATAGGTCAATGACAGAAGAGGAGGTTATTGAGGTCATTAAAGAAATGTAGAATGGAAAAGCACCAGGCCCTAATGGTTTCAATGTGGATTTCTTTAAAGCTTGTTGGAGCATTGTTAAACAAGATATTCTAAATGTTGTGGAGGATTCAAGGATGAATAGAACCATTTTGAAGGTGCTCAATACTTCCTTAATCTCCTTGATCCCCAAACAAGATAATGCTCAGACTCCTGACAGGTTTAGACCCATAGATTTGTGCAATGTGGTGTACAAAATAATATCCAAAGTTGTTGCCAATAGACTCAAACCCCTTCTTCCTACTCTAGTTTCTATGGAGAAATCAGGTTATGTGGAGGGTAGACAAAATCTCAATAACATCATTCAAGCGCATGAGGTGGTGCATTCATTATTAAGCAATAGGAAGGCGTGAATGATTATGCAATTGGACCTTGCCAAAGCTTATGATAAGTTGAATTGGACGTATATTAGGAAGGTCCTTTTAGCCATTGGTTTTGATCATAACTAAGTAAGATGGGTTATGGCAATGGTTACTTCTTCTAGCGTTTCAATTCTGGTTAATGGTTCTCCTTCCAAGACTTTTACTCCTTCAAGAGGCCTCAAATAGGGAGATCCACTCTCTCCCTTTCTCTTTATCCTCATGATGGAAAGACTTGCTCAGTTTATCAAGCATATGAAAGAAGTGGGTAACATCAAGGGTCTCAAACATTCAGAGACTGGACAAGCTTTGACCCGTCAACAATTTGTTGATGACACCATGCCGTAGCGAATCCCCATGGTTAAAGAAGATCGTGCTTATAAACAATTCCTACATGACTTTGCTATGGCTACAGGTATGGAAGTAAATCTATCGAAATCGAAGATTTTTTTTTTTAATACTAATATTGCTATTCAAAGAAATATCTCTAGAATTCTGGGTTTTCAAAGGGATGTCCTTCCTTCCAAGTACCTGGGAGTTCCTCTAACTAATAAACCCTTGCACAAGAGAATTTGGGAGCTGGTGATTAATAAGATGCAGGATAAAATCAAGAAATGGACTATCAAATCTTTAAACTTGGTAGGCAGGTTGGTGCTTACATAATCTGTTCTACAATTAATCCCCATATTCATGCTTTCAGCACTTCAAGCTCCAAAAGGAGTTTTGCAACAATTTAGGACCATTCAAAGATAATTTATTTGGGGTAAGGGGGAGGAGAGAAAGAAATGGGCCTTGGTAGCCTGGGATAAGATTTGCAAACCGAAAAACCATGGGGGTCTTGGATTGGATGATCCTGAAGCGCTCATCAAGGTTTTAGGGGAAAAATTATGGCGGCGTTGGGTAAAAGATCCAAAGGCACAGTGTGCTAGTATTTGGAAAGAAAAATATGCCAACACTTGGAAAGATAATGATCACATAAAGATGACGGGCAACATAAAAGGCTCCCACATCTGGAACAAGGCCTGGGAGAATAGAGACTTAGTGCAAAAAAATAGCTTCTAGGAAATCAGAGAAGGAGATCTTGCTTTGTTTTGGGAGGATAAATGGCAACAAGAACCTAGACTGTTAAGAGAGGACTTTCTAGACATCAAGAAAGAAACGGATACCAAATGGCTTCTCAGGGTAAATGATTTTTGGGATCAAACCAATAATGAAGAAAAATAGAGAACTTGGAAGAATTTAGAATTCGGCGATGGTAACCCCTTGAAGGCAAAAGCAAATGCAATGCTAACAATGTTGGACCAAAGGAAGATTCTTTTTTCATAGGGGAACGACCAACTTGCATGGGCCAACAATAATGAAGGTATCTTTAATCTTAAGGAGGTAAAGAGCATAATCCTTGAGCCGGATTCCATTGTACCAAACAGGGTTTGGCAGAACCTATGGAGGCATCAACGTTGGATGAAAATTAAACTCTTCATGTGGCTGGTACATCATAAGAAAATTTTGACCTCGGAAAACATTTATAAGAGGGGTGTTCTGGGACTTTCTAGATGCTAGCTCTGTGAAACCCAAGAGGAAACAATGGAGCACGTTTTCAATAACTGCATTTTCACCTCTAGGGTGTGGGACACTTTTGCCACAATTTTCCATCAGACCGACAAGGATAAAGAAAGCACTATCAATACCCTAAATAATTGGAGATGAAACTTCTCTGATTATGAGTTTCTTCACTCGGATTGGGCTTTAACTGCAAGCTTCATTATTTGGAATGTATGGAAAGAAAGGAAAAATAGAATCTTCAAAAATGTAAAAATTCCCCCCAACACATTATTTAGTAGATCTTAAGACAACTCAAGGAGATGGTTGGCACCATAGTGCGAAATTCCCAAAAGAATCCACCTTCAGAAAATGAAATGCAGATACTCCTTCAATTGGGTATGCAGGGGATTATACCACAGGGAATGGACAGGAAGGTAATGAATCTGGAAAATAAGCCAGATTACTGGCATCCTCCCCCTCGGTGTTTTTTGAAATACAACATTGATGGGGCCTCTAAAGGCAACTCGATCATTGCTGGTTTTGGAGGAGTGTTACGGGATGAAAAGGGCTATATCATTTTTATTTTTCATTGCCATTTGGGAAGAGCTACAAACAATATGGCGGAACTAATGGCTCTTGAGTAGTGTTTATATTTCCTGAAGTAGGATAATCTCCAGAATATTATAATTGAAGTTGATTCTGAGTTGATCATTAACTCAGTCAAGAGAATTTGCTGTGGCACAAAGCTGGAAAAAGTCTCAAGACATTGGAGGATGCTTCAAGTCTTTCAAAGGATCGAATTTCACCTCATGGACTTACGCACTGTCTGTTTCACTCATGTGTGAAGGATGACTAATAAATTGGTGGACATTCTAGCTAATCAAAGCATGCTATGCACCAAAAGCAGGCTCAAGTTGAGTTGGCAAGAGATGCCTCAAAACAGTTTAAGGGAGTAGTGCCTTGATCAGGTTGATGAGGACAAAAAGGTGTTCCAAAATAGAGCCCCAGAGACGGGGTCTAGTTGATTATTATGAAGTGCTATAATGTTAGTGAGGTCATTTTTGGGATGTAGGTCTATGTCGGCCTCCTTAACCCTGGTAACAACAAATCAAAAGTCTTAGGGGACGACTAGAAGGAGGGATCTTCATCTTCCTTTGGCCCATATGCTAGAGTCTTGGCTTTCTTGACAGAAGCAAAACCCCATCTTTTCTTCTTGTGGCAGCTTTACCGCCCTCGGGGTGGTTTCCAGTTTATCGCAAGCTCATCAAACCGGAAGTAGTTTTTCACAATCGGGAGCGATTCCACTCAACATGCAACATGTGACTTAGGGTGGGGAGGAATTACTGCCCTCATTGCGCGGTAATTATCGAGGCTTTTAGTCCGAGCGATATGATCCTTAACCGTTGGATCAAGTGAGGACAATACACGGCCAATATTAAGCGTGCATGTTGGTGGGTCCGAAATAGAGGTTATGTTTCGAGTTGTTCGAACAACCTCACTGGAATCACGTGCAAATGGTGGATTTCGAGTGGTTAAAGTGAACGAAGATTATGTCAAAAATGGACCCGATATGATTATAAATTATGGTCTATTGGGTTCATCAGGTCTGATTTCCTTGATAAATGGTGTGTTTGTTGGCCACCCAATATGTTTTTCTTCCGTTGGATCTTTAGCATAGGATCCAGCGGTTAGTTTGGAACTGCTCATTTGGTTTTGTGAGCCCGTGACCCTGGGTTCGCTTTGTCATCTTGGGCCATGGATTGGGGTAGACTTGTCATATTGGTGGGCCTCATTGCCGTGGTTGACTCTTGTATATTATTTCTCTTCTTTAATTGAATAGAAGGATCCGCTCTTGCCTTAGCAAAAAAAAGAAAGCTTCAATATGTTTATTCTTTCCAAAGTAATATAAAACATGTACATTTATGATTTTATGTTTCTTTTTACTTTGTATTAACACAACTATATAAATTAAATGATTAAATGATTGATAAACACTTGTAGATATTAATCCATGAGAATATTGGAAACACTTTTTCCATGAAACATCTTGCTTTCTTAAAATTAAAAAAAAAGATACAAAATTATCTAAATCGTAATTTTATTATCATTATTCATTATTAAGAGAAATAATTCATAGTTTAAACATATATAAATTTAAAAAGACCTACAACAAGAATCTTATCCATGGAGAATAGGGTTTCTTGAATTTTAATTCAATTATTAATAATTATTAGGTGAATGTTAGAAATTTAACCCCTACAAAATATTTTAGAATATTCATATTGTACAGAAATGTCTTTCAGATTAATCACTTTTTGTCGACGTTTGGAACCAAGTAATGTGGTTCATCCTTAGGACAAGGTAGAAAAATTATACAATCTTCATGAATAATAGTAAGGATGCATCATTTTCTAGGGTCAAAACTAGCCCTTGAGGACTAGCTGTTCAGGAATAGCAATGAGATGGTTGACTAACCTCTGTGGGGTTTGGTCTAACCGCAATCATAATTCCCAACAAGTGGTATCAGAGGGTAAGTCACTAGTTCGATACACATTATTGAAAGAGATTATTGGACATTGCATAAACCACTGAATCCATATATAATCAAAAAAGCCAGTTTAAATAACACAAACCAAAATTTCACTAAAAAATAATTTAACCAAATCTAACACAAGAAAATCTAAAAAATCTCACTAAAAACAACTCCATAAATAATTACTAAAAACAACTCCATAAATAATCTCTATCCTCGACGATCCCCATCCCATCGCCGGGTTCATCAGCAGCGAAAAGATCACGGGAATGACTCGAATAATCTCCGTGACGCTCTGAAGTATTCGGCAAATATATTTGCCATTTCAATCACAGCTGATATGTTTGGTATTGTTATGTGACAGGCCGAATTCTGGATATCTCTGCTGTTGACTCTACTTGCATACCTACCACGAATAATATATATCGTCTATGCTATCACCAAGTGGTCCTGGGCTGTGAATGCAGATTGAACACGCTTCCTTTTCTTTGGTATTTGGTGCTATCTATTTCTTTTCTGTGAATGAACACGCTTCCTTTTCTATGGTATTTGGCGCTATCTGTTTCTCCTGGTGAATGAACAAGCTTCCTTTTCTTTGGTATTTGGTGCTATCTGTTTCTCCTGTGTGAATGAACACGCCTCCTTTTCTTTGGTATTTGGTGCTATCTGTTTCTCCTCTGTGTATGAACACGCTTCATTTTCTTTGGTATTTGGTGCCATCTATTTCTTTATTCACGGATTTTAGTTTCTTTATGCAGTTGTTTGTAAGTAGATTTCATGAACCGGTGGATCTGCTACTATTAAGCAGTAGTCGGAACCTCTGATGTGCTTTGTTTGCCTCCTCATTTTTTCTTTAAAGCTACAGAACGAATAACCGTTCAAGCATTTTCGTAGAAAATGTACAGAAACGTAAAAAATATTCAAAATTCTTAATAACGTTCTTCCCAAAAACAAGGTTGGAACTTGCACTGAACCCTGAATTAAATATTAAGTACTATTTATTTAAAAAATTGATGATTCGTTTATTTCTTTATATCTTGATTATTAATTACCATATCATCCTGGTAATAAGCTAAACAAATATTTAATTAATCATTAACTTACGCTATAATACGAAAATGACATTCCCAAAAAGAAAATTATTCAAACTTTAAACACTGTGGGTTCCTTGTCTATGGCCGAACAGTAAGTACGGGACTGCTCTGCATGGTTGGGTGTGGCCCATTGAGTCGTAATTGTGAAGTACGGACTCCTTCAACGGGGATCATAAACTCAACACTGATATTGTGTTGGGATTCTAATTCGTCAGCTTAGGACAAGATTACACATAGAACATAAATTTGAGCGCTAACCGAACCATATTTGCAAATTTATGTATTCTTTAATGATATTTTAATGGCACGGCGTTCATCAACCAGGGGACTGCTTAAGCAATTTTCATTCAATTTAGATACATTGACTGCTTAAGCAACTTTCATTCAATTTAGATACATGTTATAATATTTGTGGGGATTATTTAAATGTGTGTGGAGATATATAAACTTTTCTAATGATTGAGTTGACCTATAAAATTGAAAAAATAAGAAGAAAAATATCAAATCTATTTCAGAAAAAATAAAGAATAAAGTAATTTTTAAAAATTATTTTTATATTAATATCTCAAAATTGCTTAAAGCATTATAAGTTATGAAAACAAACATTTCAAAACTTTTAATTAGTTTCCATACAACACGAACAATATATGTTAATGGCACGGTGTTCATCAACGGGTAGAGCAATGAGCCGAAATACCAACATTGACTGCTTAAGCAGCTTTCATTCCATTTAAATAATAACAAAAATATCAAATATATTTTATTTATATTTTTTTATAAAAAACAAAGCAAGGTAACAAATTAATTTAAAAAACTTAATTTTATAATAGAATCTCAAAATTGCTTAAATAATCACAAATTTTGACCACAAACATTTTAAAACTTCTAATTTGTTTCCCTACAACACAAACACTATTGGGGAATAAGTGAATGATAATGTGAAATAAATGAAAGATGTTATTTTGAAATGAATGTATGGTTTTTTAAGATGTGAGTAGTGGTGATGTTACTGAAACATATTTTTGAAAATGATTAATGTTGTCAATTGACATTATTAAGTATAAATAAGTTTAATATTGAAAAAAATGAAAAATTATTAAATAATAAAATGAAAAAGAAAAATTAAAACTATTTTTTTTAATATATAAATTAAAATAATATGATAATACATTACTTATCCAGACCTAACAATAAAGATTAATTTTATGAAAAAATGAAACAAAACAAAACTGCATAAGTGGGTTAGCATGATCCCGAGTGAATGTTATTCCACATACTAATGCAAAATACGATAATAGTTAAAATTAAATATATTCATTTATTGCTTTCCCACACAGGTAAAGATTAATATTCTTTAAAATAAAATTAAATTAGAGAAAGTTTTAGTATTCTGGATCAAAACTTACACATCAACCAATAAAAACTAATATTTGGAAACGTTTTGTATGATTGTGGAAAAAATGATAACATGATAAAATAAATATAATAAAATAAAATAATGTTTTATGTAATTTGAATAAAATATATATTATTTAATATTTTTTTTATAAATTAATATTATTTAATAATAAATATAATCAAATAAAATAATCCTTTATGTGATTTGTATAAAATATATATTATTTAATATTTTTTCTATAAAGTAATATTATTTAAAAGCTTTTTATTTCAATAAAATAATTTTTATTTTTTAAAATTTATTTTTAATTAATTATCAAATTATTAATACATATTCGTTAATAATTATTCTATATTTTTTATTCAAATTCTTCTTATTATTAAAAAATTATATCATTATATTTCAACTTAAAAACTAAAACGTAAAACAATTACACTATATATATTATCATATATATATATGAGAAACTATACCTTTTTTCCAAGTTATGGACCGGATAAGTTTGCTTGGTTGGAATAGGACAGGCATATCATCAGTATGGAAAGCTCTATTGTGCTCACTTCCCCTCATTCGCAGTCACCTTACTTGGAGAATCAATGCAGGAACCAGTGCTTGTATTGGGATGGACCCATGGACTGGAGGAGGGGGTAGATGTTTCCTTCCTCGAGAGCTTACCCTATTTCTTAACCAACAGAACATAAAAGTAATTGCCCATATTGTGGATCATGAGAATTCCATTGTTCTTTCTCAAGCTTGGAAATTGGCCACTCAGCTTAACTTGCCTCCACACTGGCACCACATTTGGAATGAATATACCAGCGCATTGAGTGAGTCTCATATTCACATCAAGGAAGGTCCTGGCGAGCTCATGTGGAGTAAGGCTAAATCTAGTTTCTATTCTCCCAAGGAAGGCTACCTGTGTTTGATCTAAGACAAACAACTTGAAATCATTCTGAGATGGTGGAAGCTCATTTGGCAATTAAAATCTCCTCCCCGGACCAGACTATTTTTCTGGTGCATCCTTCGGAACAAGGTACCTACAGGGGACTCTCTTATGCACAGATCCATGTATGGTCCTCATTGGTGCATACTTTGCAAACAGAGCACTGAATCGACCGAGCATCTGTTCCTCACCTGTAACACTACTAAACAAATTTGGAAAGACATGGCTGCTGAGATCAGGTTCACGGGAACATGGGAAGGTGACAGCATATCAGCAGCTTGGGAAGCCTGGAATAGAACACATTCTAGAACAAACCTGTCATGCCTTCCTCTGTTCATATGCTGGGCAATATGGCTGGCTAGAAAGAATCTGACTTTTGACAATGGCATAATCAGCTGGCAGTCCACTATTGCAAAAATCATTGTATCCTATCATGAACTTCTTGAATATTCCCCACCTCACCCGTGTAGACCATCTACTCTCGATCCTATAGACTACTCCTCTCCATGGGCTTATTTTGATGGAGCTGCTCAGCAACACAGATGTGGGGGGGTGGACTCCATACTCTACCTCTCAGAACAACATTACTTCAAAGTCAAGCTGGGCCTTGGTGAAGGAACGAAAAATTTCACAGAACTTATAACTCTTCGACATCTTATGCACTTTGCTTTAAATCATGACTGCGGAGATATATAGATCTTTGGTGACTCAAATATATTATTATCAATTGGATCAACAAGGATACTAGATGTCGCACACACACACTTTTAAATATTCTGGATGAAGTGATGCATTTCAAATCTCTTTTTAATTCCATCCTTGTTCATCATATCTACAGGGAGCATAATCACAGTGCCGACGGACTATCTAAGGAAACCACACACCTTCCAAGAGGACAGTGGATAATCCATGAACAGAGGGGTACCGCATAGTATTAATACTGCCACAAGCCTTATATAGACCAAATCTACCATCAGATGGATGGTTTCTAAATTTTTGCAGAACTACCAGCCATACATGAAGATGTAGATAACTTAGTTTTTATTTATGATCAACACCCTGTGCAGTGTAATATGTTTATATGAACTCTATACAGCATCATCCTATGTGATGATTTTTTTATTATTGACATAGCCATTCACAGGAATGGAATTGTAGATATTTTGGACATACTGATACAAATCGCATATGTTGAACATCATATACTATATGTAATTTTTCATCATATAATGAAATATTACGATTTTTCCAGTGGAAAAAGAGAGAGAAACTATACCCTTTTATATAATTACTATAAATTTGTTATATATACTAATTTTTATATTTCATTAAGATAAATAAAAGTTATAATCATAACAATAATAATAATCATTTAATTTTAAGGCCGCGACCAAGCTAGATACTTATCTTAGTGTTTATATACCTTGGGTATATAATATTAATCCCTTGGGTTAATGTTATTCCTTTGGTTTAATAATACCTTGGGTTTTTAGTATTAATCTATTAGATTTATTATTCATTTGGGTTTACAATGTCAGTCCCTCGGGTTCATTAATCTAAGGGTTCAAATTTCAAGGGTATACTATTATTCATAGGGCTTATAATATTATTCCTAATGATTAACATAAATCCCTTGAGTTATAATCATGGTCAACCATGGTCCAATGCCAAATTGAGATGTCTCAATATGAAAATCAACCATGGTCGACCATGGTTAACCCTGGTCGATCATGGTCAACCACGGTCCATTGTCACACCTAGACAAAAATTGTCTCAAAATGAAAATTAAGCATGGATAGTCACGGTCAACCATGATTAGTCATGGTCAACCATTTTCAACAATGGTCAACCATGGTTAACTTGTAGACTATCCTATAGATTCACAAGCTCATGTAATCTAATAAAAAAAGAGACAAGAATCTACTTCTACTCTTTACAACAGAATCCCATAAAGATTGAGCAAACAATAATTGACAAGAGGAATAAAATCAAGGGCACATAACATAATAAATATCTGAGGAAAGCCATAGCTCGAAACCCCACTACTATATTGTATTAATATGAGAAATAAAGATGGAATTACAATGCTTCTTCTCTCAAGAAGGATCCCAGCACTCAACAAATTCAATCTCCAACTCATAAGCAAGCTCAAGGCCAAATCTTAGCCTCTTCACAAGCTCTCCAAGTCTCTATTCCAATGCATAATTCCTATGGCGAATAGCTTCTATTTAAATGGAAATAAATCCTCTAAAAGCTGTGAAATCCCTTAAGGATTAGTTCTTGAATGCATGAATTATTAGTGCAAATCATAAAAATCTAAAACAAATAGTACATCGTCCCTGCATTCTAATCTCAACTAGGTCTTTCTCAAAATTGACTTGCGTGAGTTTCTGATGAGTAAAGATTCAGTTAACTTGAGTAGCACTAGTTAATGCATTAGTGCACCAACTGACTGTTAACTCACTATTAGTTCCTTAAACAATTTGGAACTAATTTAACTAGACTTAACTCAGTAAACTGAGTTAACTAATTACAACTCATACTTAACTCATCCTAGACCTCTATAATATAGGGAGAAAATATACATGACTTTGGAAAGACTTCCAACTCGGAATTCCTAAGTTAACTAAGTCAACTCACTCTGTTTAACTATTAAAAGTTGCTATGAGATTAAAATACAATTTTAATTCTAAGTTTAATTCAAGGACAAATTAAATTGGAATTTATAGATTCTATTTTTATCATTTTTTGTTGTTATTTTCAACACTCCCTCTCAATAGGAAATAAATTCAACTTGATCTCGATACTAAACCTTTGGAATTTTCTGCATGAAACACTTCTCTCTAGTGTTGTTGCTCCAACAACTACAGAAACAAAAAACATCCAACCTGAATCAGAATGATGCCTCTGTCATCAAATTCTCTGACTGCTATTGCCTCTGTTGTCTGAAAACTCTGAGCTTTTGTTGACTCTACCTTTCTTCACTGTTGTCAACCCTTCTCTATGCTTATTCAATATCTGACTGCTCTAGGCTTTGTCATTTTGATCTTTGACTCCATCAATCCCACTAATTCATCCTACTACTATGTACTTTTGGGTCTTGTAGTAAGGTACAATCCATGAGATAAAACATCTTAATGGACCCTACCCAATTTCAGCATTCTAGGGACTATTACCTCAAATCACCCCACCTCACACCTAGAGGTAACATTGCATCTGATCCTTCTGCCAGCTTGGCCCGAAATTCCTCCCTACTAGTCATCTCTGCATGACTGGATGCCTCCACCTGGTCTCCTCTCATATTCTCTAATGGTTGCTCCACAATTGTCTAAGACTGCTTCTTCTCTGCTTGAGTGGACCTCTCCACTCAGCCTCCTCTCAGCTTCTCTACTTTTGACTGCTCCAAAACTTCCTGAAGCTATTTCTGAGGCTTCTTTTGGGGCTGCATGTTGAGAGGTAATTTAATCGCCCTCTTAACCACCAAGTCTCTAACATTTTCCTTGTTCAAGTCTTTTCGTGCATCTTGAACCTCAAGAGAATACAAGTTCTTGATCCATGAACCGATTTCTTTCACCTGTTTTGTGTTGATGTGTCTAAGGAAAACCTTTCCCTTACTAAGAACCACATCATAACCATGGTCTTCCAATACTACGACTGAAGCAAGATTTTTCTTTAGTCCTAGAACATATATCGCATATGTGATCCTGAGAGGGGAGCTAGACTCCCTCTAAAGGGTAACCATATTGATCCTAGTATCTCTATGCCTCTCATCATCTCCAAATTCTATGCTCTGCTTGAGGTATTTCTCCTCAAAATCACTAAAGAGATCTCTATTCCCCATCATATGGAATGAAACACCACTCTCAAGATACCATGCACCTCCCATGACAGTGTTGTCCATGCATGCAATGAGAGTGAAATCAAGCTTGAATTGTGAAGCTATAGCTTTACTTGCAATTGCTATTGTCAACTCCTCCTTGCTTGCGTTCTTCTGTGGGAAATTTTTGACATAGTTCCCATGCTCATGACAGTGAAAACACTTGAATTTCATCATGTCCATATTCTTTCTGCCCATGTCCATAGTCCAATCACCCTTTCTCTTTCTGTTTTTGACCCAAAACAGATCCAATAAAATCCTCCGAGCTACTATACCTAGCCTCAAATCTACATTAAATTTATTTATCTCAAGCCCTAATTGCCAATATCCTAATTGAGATTGACAAGGAGAGAGCCCTCTCCCAACCTGGTAGGGCTAGCTACTAGGTTAAGCATGGTTTGATGTTACCCTAGACCTGACTTCCTTTAGCCTGAGGTAGATTTAGGCACTAACAGTATTTACATCCATATACATATGTCCATAGCCAACATCATCAAAACGCATACCAAAAAATATACCAAAGCATGTACCAAAAGACCAACCCAAAACTTATTTTCCTCAACCCAAAAACAAGGAAGGATACATATCTCACATCTGATCCATGATCTCCCATGTAGTTTTTGCGGGCCCAAAGTGCTTCCACTACATTTTAACTTGCTTGACTACTTAGTTTTGGAGCATGAACACCTTTTTCTACATTATACATTGAGGATCCGACTGGAATTCTCCATCTGGTTCCACCTGCAATATAGACCATTCAATCACATTATCAACATCCTTAACATACCTCTTAAAAAATGATACATGGAAAACATCATGGACTTTCACTGTTAGAGGCAGTGAAATCCGATAGGCTACTAGCCCAATCCTCTCAATAATGTTAAGGGTTCCAAAAACTGTGGTGCCATATTGGCTCATGATCCAATTCATAAGGATCTATTCTTTAGTTTGATGCACAAGTACACCTATTCCTCAACCTGGAACTCCTTGAACAACTTGTTCCTATCTCCATAACTCTTCTACCTATCTTGTGCTATCTTTAGATTCTCATTGAGTACCTACATTTCTTGTTTCATGTTTGCCAACATACATGGTCCAATCAATACTCTGTTAACCAGATCACTCCAACTGATGAGAGTGTTACAACTACGGCCATACAATGCCTTAAAAGGAACCATCCTCAATGACTCTTGATAACCGTTTTTGTATGATAACTCAACCAGTGGAAGGTACTCTTCCCACTTCCACTGCTGATGCATCACATACATTCTCAACATGTCCTCCAATATCCTACTGGCCCTCTCTATTTTTCCATTGGTTTACAGATGATAAGATGTGCTAAAATCCAACTCTGTGCCCAAACCTACAAACAACTCCTTCCAAAACTTGAAGTGAACTTCACATCCCTATCTAACACAATGTTCTTCGGAACACCGTGCAATCTGACCACATCTTGGATGAATACCTATGGTACATCGCTAGTTGAGAATGTAGACTTGACCAGAATGAAGTGTGAAACCTTTCTCAACGTACCCACAATGCCCATGATGGAATCATGCTATCTCACTGTCTTCGGAAAACATGTAATGGAGTCCATGGAAATGACCTCCCATTTCAACTCTGGAATTGTGACTGGCTATAGTAGTCCACCTAGATATTTTCATTATGCGTTCACTTGTTGACAATTAAAACATCTAGCCACGAACTATGCTACATTTCTCTTCATATTCAACCAATAGTAAAATTTCTTCACTGCAGTTAACATCTTCTGATAACCTGGGTGACCTGAATAAGGTCTCACATGAAACTCCCTCAAGGTTACCTTCTTGAGCTCATTGTTATCAAGTATATATATCATGTCTCTGAATCTAACTAATCCATCTGGTGTCAGACAATAATCCATATCATGTACACCTGCATATGTTCCTATACCTGTATGACTAACTGTACATGTACCATCACCTATACCTATACATGTACTATTACCTATCCCTACACCTATGATCTGCTACAATGTGTACACAATATCCATATATCTGACATCCTGCTGACCTTCCCAAAAGATCCTATCTTATAGATCTATCCCATAGGAGCTCATAGTTGCTAAATGATTTACCTGTATCCATCTACTAAGATCGTCTACCAATCTGTTCTCTTAACCTTTGATATAATTGATCTCAAAATCAAGCTTATTGATCGTAGCTTGCCATTGAGCCTACCTACCATTTAGATTCAGTTGGTCAAATAGATATCACAAAACATTATGATCACTCATCAATGTAAATATCATGCCTAGAAGATGGTGTTTATGCATTTTCAACATATGTATAATCGCTGCTAGCTCAAGATCATGTGTGGGGTAGTTTTGCTCATGCTCATTCAATTTCCACAACCCATAGCATACCACCTGTCCATCCTACATAAGGACTCCACCAAGTCCCTTCTTGCAATCATTTGTGCATACTACAAATTCTTTGTCTAAATCTGCAATATTTATCACTATTACATGTATCAACAACTACTTAAGCTTCTCAAAACTAGCCTCACACTCCTCTATCCATTTGAACTTCTTACTTTTCCTCTACAATTATGTAATAGGATAAGAAATCTATGAGAAGTTCCTGATGACCTCCTATAATAGCCTACCAACCCCATGAAATATATCACCTCATCACTACAAGAGAAAAGGTCATTGGTGAGGGTCATGCTTGTGACAGACCTTTAGGGTCCGTCACCAATGTCGCATATGGTGACAGTCTTTAAAAAAGCGTTGTTGTAAGTGTATATAGTGATGATCCTTTACGGTTTGTCACCAAAGCCATTCTCAATGACACATTTGGTGAGGGTCGTTAAAGGCTCGTCACTAGTTATCTCTTTGGTGATACTTTTGGTGAGGTTCATTAGCTGCCCATCACTAAATATCTCTTTGTTGACACTTCTAGTGACGATCTTTTATTGACTATCACCAATGATCTTTTTGGTTAATTTTTGTGATGGTCAATAAATGTTCGTCATCATTTATCATTCCAATGAGTTTTTGATGACGCTTCATGTCTGTGATGGACCTTTAAGGTCCATCACCAATGTTGCATATGGTGGCGGTCTTTAAAAAATCGTTGTTGTAATTGTATATAGTGATGGTCCTTTAAGGTTTGTCACCAAAGACATTTTCAGTGACACTTTTGGTGAGGTTCATTAATTTTCCATCACTAATTATCTCTTTGGTGACACTTTTGGTGAGTGTCATTAAAGGCCCATCACTAATTCTCTCTTGGTGACACTTCGATTGATGATGTTTTATTGACCCTCACCAATGCTCTTTTTGGTTACTTTTGGTGACAGTCAAAAAATGTTCATCATTATTGATCATTCCAATGAGTTTTTGATGACGTTGTGTACCTGCTACTATATTTTTTGTCAAAATATAATGATTTAAGACCATCGTTGTGGAGTTTTCTTCAATACGTGTCCAAGGTCATAGTGGTTATAATGTCCAGTCAATTTGTTAAGAAGTAATTAGTGTGTATCATTTCCCTCAAGTCATAAGAATATAGTCGTCCTATGAGTCAACACATGATTCATCTCTATTAGGTTTATTATCTAGAAAATTTCCTTTAAATAAAGTTCCACTAGTGTGTGTAGGAACTATATTATTTAATACATAATCAAGCTATGTCAACTGTATTAATGAGAGAGATCTATCACTCCTCAACACTCATGGCACACCTTAACATGATTTGGAACAATAGGCTAACATTCCTTGGGACCTCACATGTCTTGGAACATCTTTGTACCTAGAACATGTTTCCATGAGTAGGATGCCAAAGCACATGTTGGCATGCCATAGCATAGCATAGAACACCCCTATCATGTGTCAGCATTCCGCGTAGTCCCTAACATTCCCTCAAACTCCTTCGCATAATATTGCATTGACAAAAATAAGCACTTGGCATGTATTGGAACATATTATTAGTGTGCATAGCATGCCCCTTTTTAAAACGATAAAGTCCCGACTTATTAACCCTCTTATGTGTTCATTTCCCTTCATTTTAGCTTGGTTATTCCTTTTGTTGCCTTGAAACTCCTTAATGCATATTGGCATATTCTGGCACCCTGCACATCCTAGTATGTCTTAGCACTTGGAATGCCTTGGCACTATTTGGCACATGTTAGCACACCCCGAAACTACCTAGCACACTCTAGCACTTCTTGACATTCCCTGATATTCCTTAACATGCCTTAATTATTCTTAGCATACCTTGTCACTTCCTCCTTAGCATGAAAACTAGCATTTATTGGCATTCCCCAACACACCCTCGTATTCATTCACTTCCATGCATTTTGACCTAGTGCTCCCTTGTGTTGTCCTAGTACTCCTTAACACTCCTCATCATGCATTGGCACTCTCTAGCACACCTTAGCACTCATAAGTGAAGAATGAAATGTGTAACCAATGTTACCAAACTCGGAATAGACAATAAATTGGTGAGGCAAAAGAGCTAAGAGTTTTAATGAGATTGGGGAAAAATCAGAAAAAAAAAAAAATCGAGAAAAGTCAATGAATTCAATAAATAAAAGTATATACATATATTGAATGAAAAAAAAATATTTTTCATTGATATTTAGTAAATCCATGTCCAAACAATTCACAATATCAATAGATGTCCAAAATATCATGAATGAATAAGCATCTCATATATGTTATGAGTCGAAACATGATCCAAATTACTGAGTCATGACTCCTAACAAGTGACTGTATAGAACTAGAAGCAACTTCTTCTAAAAGTTTACAAAAAACTACATACTAATTAGAAAAAAATAGTAAATAAAAGTATAAGACTCTTATGAGTGATAACTACAAGTGATTCCTCCCACTCCTCTGCTTGCTTGACTCTCCAAGTTCTTCAAGTCATGTAGGCTTAAAAGAGGAGCCTCCTCTAATTGGACCCAATCTGTTGCATTTGTAGTTTGCAAATATATCTCTTCAAGGTCTATTGGTGAATGATCCAAACCTATCATTATCATGAGACATCGAAATTTGAATTTAAGTTTGACTTTGAACTTTAAAGTTTAAACTTTAAATTCCAAATCAGATTATGAAACCTTGAAATTCAAGCTCTCACCTAGAATTTTCTTGTTGTGAAGTTGTAGATTGTAATGGAAAATTACAAGGTCACTTAAGCACTTTTGTGTCAATTAGTTGTGCTTCTTAGAATGTATGTTCTCAAACATGGTCTAGTTGCACTCACAGCCTGAAGCATTGCATGCTTGGTTTAAGATTCGAATGGAAAATCTGTTCAAATTTTGCGTATCACTACAAACGTTTTGCCACCAAAGACCTAGAAAGTGGCAAGTGTTCGTGAGTAGACATAATAAATACTAAATAGTAAAAATTTAAAAAGACAACAAAATTTAATAAAAAATTAACATACAAAATAAAGTTTAAACAAATTTAATGAACAGATAAAGCCTTCAAGCCTCAAAGGGTACCTGGCAACACCTTAAACCTTTCTCGTATAACAGTGGTATAGAAAACTAATTTAGGTGGTGCTTTATAATTATATAGTTGGAAAAAGACACGAATTTGAAATTATGGATCAGGGAAGCACCTTTGCATGCATGTCATAAGTCCTCTATGAACCTCCCCATCCTCATTAAATTTGCTCTTATGATAAAAATACTATGGGTTTAAGAAGCACCTAGCAGCATGTAAGGGGAATGCAATTTCCTATCCCAATGTGCATTAATAATGTCCTAAAGAGGCATATACTTTTCCTCCTCATCCCCATATTTTCTTTTGATGGCCTCCTTTGCGAGATCCATCACCTCATAAATGTAACCCATAGTGGGTTTGTCACCATCAACCATCTTGAAAGTTCAAGCTTTCAAATTTGAATTAATATGAAACATTGAAAATAAAAATAAGCTTGAAATGAAATTTAAAACATGGAAAAGTTAAAAGACTTGAAGTACCTGAGAACTCTAACAAGGGACTCCATAACAACAATAATTTCTTCGGCATCTTTCCAGAAACCATCATTAAACACAAGTGCAACAACTTCAATGCCTTCAAGGGTCTTGGAATGTTTAGATGCCATCCACTCAAGTCCCAAGGACATACTCTTTAGATTTACTTTTGCTCAACCACAAATTGCAAAGACATAAAATTTGTTGCAAATCTACTCACTGCAGGTCAAACAAATTCTTCACCTTCAGTGTATTTTCTCATGGTGTTTAGGACAATAATGTGCTTGTATGGGTATTTGGTTATGGATTTTTCCTTATCCACAGCCTCATGTATCCAATGAAGCTTACCAATATCGTCAAGCATTAAATCTATACAATGGGCAACACAATAGGTCCAAAAAATGGTGGGGTGCCTAATCTCAAAAAGTCTACTAGCAGCCATATAATTAGCTGTATTGTCAATGACAATTTGTACAACATGTTCTTCTCCCATTTCTTGAACGAATTCCTCCATCATTTCACAAATAAGTTGTGCAGTCTTAACCTTGTCTAAGGCATCCACTGATTTGAGAAACATTGTACCGAATTGACAAGATACAAGTATATTTATTAAAGTTCTATTCCTCTGATCTGCACAGCCATCACTCATGATCATGCACCCTGTTTCTACCCATGATGAACTAAACTCAGATAGCACAAGCATGGAATCGAGTTTTGTGCGGGGAGAAAAAAGGTGTTTATGTTTCCACGTCCAATGTTGAATACAAGAGGATTCATTTGGCCTTGAGTTTGACTTGGACATGGAGGCATGTGTGGGAAACTTTGAACTGCATTGAGAATTCAACAGAGGGAGATGACAATGGGGTAGTGGAAGAAAATTGTCAACTCCAGGAGTTCCTATTTCTTCTTTTTCTTTTCTTTTTTGGCATTTTGCTAACTTAACATATCAATGGCCAAGGTTGCTTGGTGTTTGACATTTTCGTCAATGTTTTTGTAGAGACCTATATCATGGCTAGGTATTTGTGCAAGGTGGTACTTGAATCTCTAAATGCCTCCACTACATTTCACTTTGAAAATTTTACAGAGCTTAGGGTCTCCAAGACTTTTGTCACAATAAGCCCAAGCAAAGTCCTTCTCCCTCAGCATTTTTTTTGTTTTGAACTTGTGTTTAAATTGCGACTTCTGTTTAGATTTCGATTTGTGCCTTCTATTTAATTTGGCTCCTGTAAATACAATAAAAAATTAAAATTAAAAATGCCATATATAACTTCGTAAAAAAGAGGGTTGATTTTAAAGGATATGAGGTTTTTGTTAAGGATCAAAGAGGAGTCTGTCAAGCAACACAAGCACATTTCAACCTAATATATCATTATAACCTTGAAACACAATTAGGTATATATGAGGAAATGCTACCTAAAGGAAATATTATCAACAAATATTGCATTGTAATCTTGAATTTGCAAGTTCATTTAGCATAAGAAAACTAAACCAATACATCAATAACAGATTCTGGAAGAATGAAAATACCCAAAGTTGGGAGTGCATGGTTAAAACCTTTGAAGTCGACAAGACATTGACCAAGGAAGTAATGCTTGATGACTTGGTTGATGGTTGGTATGAAACCATTTCTTAGTGCATTTTTAAAATCTATTTAAGCCCCATTTATAGGGTTGAAAATTCATAACCAAAGGAATATGCCAAACATTCAATTGCTGAACAGTGAAACTTGAAACTTTCCATTGAAAAAAACATTGAAACTTCAATATAGTAATATACTTATTATTTAAGCCAAGTGGCAATGTACCTCGATTTTTGAATAGTGAAGTGGCTAAGCCTAAAGGTAACACATGGTGAAGGTGATGTGCGACTACCTGAGGGTTGATATGGAGTATGGATAGAACACACATTGGTGACTTCCTGATATGGAGTCTGGACTTAGGCTCACCTTGGCAGTTCCCAGATATTGAGTCTGGATTGTGTAATAGTGAGTAGTGATTGATTACTGAAGATCTCGACGTATGAGTTTTGGGCATGAGTGTTAGGTCCATATAATACTAGTGATTACCCCATTATTATTGTAGTTGTATCCCTTATTAATATTTTTGTGCCCCTATTGTCCCCATATTGTCATTACTGTGCCCCATAGAATCCCTCTATTGTTATTTTTCTGCCTTTATATTATTATTGTTAGGTCGGCTGGGTTATATTGTGACTCCTTAGACTCCTATATATAGAAAGGAGGTTTTTTCATTTGAATCATCAAAGAATCATTCATTTGTGTAATGTGAAGGAGGTTGCCCCTCGAAGAGGCTGAATTCTAAGGCGTTGACCTATCTTTTCTATCTTTTTGTGAACTGGTTTCATAACATTTGGTATCAGAGCTTTGGATTCTAGGGTTTTGCTGCTCCAAATAGGTCATCGTGGAATTTTCGCTATAAATTTTTTTTCTGTGATGTTTCAGAAGAAAAAAAAAAAATATCCATTTGAGAAGAAATCGCACTAAACCTCGGCTCCAAATTTCAGAGCTTTTCACACTATATTTGCAGAGCTATGATCTGAGGAATTTGGTCTTTTTGCAGACTCCTGAATTACATTCCAAATAGGTGACCTGGGGAAAATCATCATAACTTTCACTCTGAGCATCGAATTGAAATCTCATAAGAAGGTACAAAAGAGGATGGAATTTATTTTCTTGTATATATTTTTTAGAGCCAAACATCGAAAAAGGGACACGTGGCACGTCGTACAAGTTTTCTCTACTGAACTAGTCTATAATCAGGTCACTGTGGGAGATTTTGCATAACTCTTCCTTGGAGAATCCAATTTGGATCAGACTGGTGGCATTGGAAAGAGGACACAGAGGGTTACTACAGCTCGCAATTTCAAAACTGGAAGATCTGAAATTACAGAGATACATCAGAGGCAATATCGAGCTCCTACAGAGTGAAAAAAGGTGTGTAGATTTTTTAAAATTTTTGCTTAAGCCTGGTTTGAAAAAATATTTTGAAGGAATTCAAAGGGCATAATAGAGCATTATTATTGGTAATTGATTCCCCGAAGAAAGAAAATGCAAACACCTAGTAAGCAACCTGAAAGCTCTAGCATGACTCATGAAGGAAGAAATGCTACATGATATATCAAAATTACAAGATCAACTGCAACAAATGTCACTCTCACAAAAGCTAACAGAAGCTAAGATAAAGGGCATGGAAGCTAATATAGATGATTTGAATATAGATTTGAAGACAAATTTGACAAATTTTCTACAATAAATACATACGAATGGTGAAAGGGTAGTAAAGAAAACTCATGATGTGAACAAAAGAAATGTTAATCATGATTTCATGGACTCTAATATTGGATCAAAGACCCACCATATTCCAAAAATCAATATGAGGAAGTTTTATGGAAAGGATCCCACAACATGGATATTACAGATGGAGCAACTTTTTGATCTCAATAATGTGCAAAACACACAAAAGGTACGTGTTGCAACTTTATATTTGAAACCAGATCAGTTTGTATGGTATCAATGGCTTTGTTCTCGTAAACAAATTATCACTTGGGAAATTTTTATAGAAGAATTGACAGCACATTATGAGGATACAAAAAACATCATTTTTTTTAGCTAATTGATAAGTCTCAAACAAAAAGGTTGAATAATGGAGCACATTGAGGAGTTCCAAAAATTGAACATAAGGGTAAAAAATATTCCAGAGGAACACAGGATTGATGTGTTCATAGGGACTTTAAAGGATAATATCCAACATGATGTTTTCCTTTCGGAACTTGATTCATTAGAGAAGGCATTCAGGTTAGCAAGAAAAATGGAAAGCAAAATTATGGCAACTAGGAAGCATACCACTCACAACTATAAAGATGAAAGTGTTGTTGCCCCTAATCTTACACAACCTACAAGGTTGACACTGTTAGTGTCAGTCTTTGCAGCCTTCCTCCAGTGATCAAACATGCTATTACAAAGTGATTTTAAGGTGTCAAGGTCAAATTTTGTCATTTCAGTGAGATTTCAAGCAAAATTTACTCATTAGGTATTAGGTCTAGGGTGTGATTTCACTCCTTTCAAAGTTGTCCAAATGTCGGCCCATGTCACCATTTAGCTAAGTGTACCATCATTTAGAGGGTTTTCATCATCATGTCAAGTTCCACTGGGTCATTTTACACCTTGTTCATGTTTCAATTGTGCCTAGGTAAGGTTCATTTCCCTCTCCTAGGGTTTTGAAGGTAATTTCTCTTGGATGGTCAAATCATTAGAAAAATTGTATCCGGATGTTCATACACCTTCCCCTATCCTTAATGTACCTTATTAAACACTTCCCATCACAGAGATCCCCCAAATTCCTCATTTTCACACAAACCCTAGTTGCTTGCTACAACTTGATAATTTTCTAGGCTAGGCCTATGTTTTGCCCTTTTGGACCCCCTCCCCTCACTCAATCTTTAAAATTAAACTTTCTCATACTTCTAGCATCCCTCCCTACTTCCAAAAATTTTCTCAAGAATTTAGAATCCCTTTATCCCATTCGTTTCACTTCATTTTGACAAATCCCCTGTTCTACACATCGGGATATGTTTTACTCCAATGATGTTTTTGAGCAAGAAAAGATGAATTTGGGAAAACTGAGAGAGGTTTTTGTCCACAATAGGCCAAGGAAGAAAAATTTCCTTCAATTTTCACACATGTGTCATAGTTTTAGAGAAATGTAAAAAATATAGTTTCCTCAGGAGAATTGATGCACCTCTGAAGTGACCTTGGGAAAATCAATTTTTCTCCTAGCTTGGCTAGCCAAATGAATTTATTGATGAGTCAAATGATAATTAGACACAACGAGCTTTCCAATGCGCTATCATGAGCTCAATTTGGAGTTGAAGAAGACCTTCAAAAGTTGACTGCAACAACACTCTGCCTTGAGGCAACCTCATTTGGCACATTTTGACCAGTCTTGGGAGATTTAATTTTTGACAAGGCAAATGAAATCCAAATTGAAAAACTGCAATTGGATTGGAAACTAGACTTAATGAAATTTCTAATGAGCTATCCTGCACCCAATTTTGACACCATAAAGGCCTCCAAAAGTATCTTTCAAAAAACGCTACGCATTGGGTTTGGTAGCGCAGTGCATTGGGTTTCGGGTGTGGAGCAATAGGTTTGTGGCACGGCGCAATAGGTTTGTGGCGCGGTGTATAGAGCTGTAAGCCCGATTTCACCCATAAAATCTCTAAAATTTCCAAATTTTCTCAATCCTATGGTGTGGAAGTAAGTCAAGCCTTATTCCTTTGCTAGTGAATTAGTTTTTTAAAAATTTATGGTGGTTTAGTGAGACAAAACTCAAGCCCTACCTCCTTGCAATTTTTGCTCAAAAACAATTGCCTAGGGTTTGCAATTGTGTTTTCTCCTGCTAACTCCACAAAATTTATCACTCCCTAACTCTTTCATTCTCTCATTAAATTTTATCAAACCATTCCCCCAATCCCCATATCCCTAAGTCTACTAATTCTAAAACCCTAATTGCTTTCCCAAACCTTAGTCAAATATCACCAAACCCTAATTTTTGTCCCAAGAACCTAGGTACTATTCCCTAAACCCCTTATTTCCCAAAAACTTTTCAACAAGATTCGCAAAACCCCTCATACACTTTCCCCTTCATAGTGCCTCATATATTTTTACCCTTGGTGGCAAAAAATTGAAAACACCATAGATCTCCTACTACTCATCAAGAGAACTCACCCACTAGCAAAAATGGAGTTTGATCCTTCATATGACCGTGATGGAGAGACATACACTAGAGCAAAGAATCAAGAAGCTTGAGGATCAGCAAGCAATTATGGAGTTACAAAACATATGAGGGAATTGCTAAGCTGCCAAAAGGAGGAAGGTGGAGCTCACATCACTGGAGCAAGAAATCAATGCAGATCATGAGTCTTGGTTTGAGAGGGAAAATATCCACTTAGAAAAGTCTCTTGAGAAGGCCAACAAGGAGAGTGCATTGTTGAGGCATATGGCTTATCATTACATGGCGAGAAACAAAGTCTGCAAGGCAAGAATCATGAGCTTAAAGGCAAAATTGAAGAGGGCATCAAGGAGGCGAAAGCAGCATGATAGAATTTAGATATTAGTTGAGGCTTCCTTGGCCCAAAATAACACTTGATGGAGAGCGCACTCAACCCAAATTTCAAAAAATTTGGGACACTTTTTGCATTTTTGAAATTTTTGGGCTAAAACATAGAAATTTCTGCCCAATGCGCCACGCCACCTAGCGCTCGCTTTTGATAGGAGCCTCCAAATGACAAAACTCAGAATTTTTGGATTTGGCATGAAAAAATATGATTTCCTACCAATGGCCAAGAAATTTTGATAGGTTTTGGGCACTCAAAAAAGTCAAAAACACTCAAAAAATGACCTTATTGCCCCTATTTTGACACACAGGAAACATTGTTGGGAGAACTGAATTTTGGAGGGGCAAATGGAGGTGAAATTCAAAAATTTCACTGGAGTTGGAAAGTAGACACGTAGACCTTTCCAAAAGTGCATTTGGAGAAAGTTTGGACACAAGGAAGGCCTCCAAAAGTGGCTCCAAACAGGCACTACGTATAGAGAAATCAGGCGCGGTGCATAGAGGAAATTTGGCCCAGTTTGACCAAGAATGCTCTATTTTCTGCCTAGTTTTTTAGAGTTTGACTTTTTCTCTTTCTCAATTTCAAAATTGTGATGTAATTTCATGTAAATTGATGGATCATGATGTAAATATGTAAAATTTTCACTTATGGAGGCAGATTCATCTATCAAAAATTTGTTTGAAACTGAATGAATCAGTTCCCTTATTTCTAGAGGCATGCTATTGCACTGCCTAGTTTCTAGTTCTCAGTTTAGAATTAGTTGGAAAAACTCCTAAACTTGTGAGCTTGACCCCTAGAGGCTAGGATGAGTTATGGTTTGTCTATATCTTGTGATATTTCATTCATTAGCATGGTTGGACTTTTGAGAAAGCAAGGAGCTTCATCATTGTACACTCATATCAACATTTTGGCTAAGGAATTGAGACCAGGGTTTGCATACACTTTGGGATCCCTGTGGCATTTGTTTTGGTAAAGTGCTTTCTTATGTATTTTTGAATTTACTTATGTGTTATGTGTATCATTATCTGTCTTATTTCTTCTCAGCTAAATAAAACAAGAGTGAAAGTAGAATCCATTGAAATTGTAGTGCTCTACTTGAGGTTTTCTTTAGTTTCTTGATGTTTTCAGCTGTTTGGAGAGGATCCATGGGTTCTCTTGCCCTCTTCAACTCCTCACCTATCTAATACCTCCATCTCATTCTATTTGAAGTGCCAAAATTAGTTTCCTACCTTGCCCCATTGAGATCTCCACAAGACTGAGCCTCATTCCCTACACCCAAGATCTGTCTTTCCATTAGAACCAACAAAAACATCATTTTATTCAATCAAACTCTTTGCACACATACCTAACCTAATATCAGCAGTTATATCAGTCATCTCAAGCCTTTAGTGATCATATTTTACTGAGATTGACGAAGAGAGAGCCCTCTCTTGACCTGGTAGGTCTAGCTACCAAGTCAAGCGTGGTTTGATGTTCGCCCTGATCCTACCTTTCTTAGCCTAAGGTAGATTTAGGCACTAACTTATTGGCGACCATACTGGGGAAGAAAAGTTTATTATCATTGTTTTTCTTTATAAACTACAGACAGAGCCTGAAGTTAGTCAGGTAGCCTTCGAAACGCTCTTGCTTTGCATTAGCGAAAGTAGATAAAATTGCTCCAGTCAATCTCTGATTTAGTCTTATAAGCTGAACATCTGAATTGCACATTGCCCTAGTAACATGTATCAAGTTACATCTGATTGTTGATGGTGCACAACGATCAGACACCGGAAATGCTAAAATCATTCACCTTGCGATTCCAAATCACTTTTGAGATTAGATCCAAAGACTCCACTGGAGGATGGACCAAACTAGCAAAAACATGAAACAACAATATGGAAAGATCATGTATTCAAGTTGGAATTTCGTCCAAGACATTTTGTTCTTAGTTGTAAATTATTTCTTCTCTTTTCCTGAGAATGTCAAGAAGGCTTTGCAAAGTATATTGTATTTGAGAAAAGATCCTCGGTCTGCATTTGATTCCTTCTCTTTGAAGATTGTGAATACCAAAGATTTTCATGCCTTTAAGCTTGATCAAGATCCTTTTTCTGAAGCTTGTGATAACCGTCTTCAAAATGATGAGCCTCAAGAGACCAAGACTGATTCTACTCCTTCTGTACATACCCCTATACCTTGTAAAATTCTAGATCGATACAAGCCTCTGATTTTACCTCCTATATCCCATGCTTTCCATCAAAATCATGATCTATATCTACCAAGATTTGATGGTGAACGCGACAATATCACTACTGAGAGACACGTAATGAATTTTGAGTCTTTTCTCGACCTTTTTGAAGTTGATGAAGAATATTTCAGTATAAGGCTTTTTTCTCTTTCTTTGCAAGGCAAAGTCAAGAGTTGGTTCAAAACCCTGCCTGATGCGAGCATCTCAGATTTCCAGTAGTTCGTTAAAGTTTTCCTTGATAGGTGGGTGGTAAGACAAAACCCTTTCTTGATTATAGAAGAGTATAACCAGTTGAAAAGATTTCCAGGAGAGACAGTACAACAATTTTCTACCAGATTTAACCAAGTTTATTATTCGATGCTGGTTAATATAAGGCCTCCTCTTGGATCTGCTCTCTTGCACTACCCGGGTGCCTTTGATCTGGAAATGGAGTTTTAGCTGAGGGAAAGGAACCTTGCAACACTTGAAGAGATGAAAAATAGTGTAGTAGATGTAGAGGCTCATTTGTTGATTCGAAGGGCAAAGTTGAATGAAGAAGAGATGAAAAAAATAGATCCGGAGGAATCGACATCTCTAGAGGTAAAGCTTGACATTTTGGTAAGTGTAGTGGAAGTGATGATGTGGAAGATAATCACAAGGAATGAGTATAATGTTCAAGCCCATGGCTCATGATTGGAGAAGAACAAATGGGTACTCCAAAACATTTTCTTTCTTATCCTAGTTGTCATAGATCTGGTAATGATTGTTTTATAGATCATCTTGGAGAAGAGAGATCTGTTAATATGACATGTATGCTTGATGATGTCTTTTCTACTGACGATTTTCCTCATTTTGAATAGTATGATGATGATTATGTTCTCTAAATAGAATCTAATCTTGCAGACAAATCAACAACTAGTTTGTGGGAGGAAGTAGTTCACTTTCAACAACTCAAATACAATGTTCAACCATCATATATCAGCTATGGAAGTGACGAGGAAAGTGCAGCAAATTTTGAAGTAAGTGAAGGATCTTTGCCTTTTTGTTTTGCTACATTTCAGTTCATCAGAGACAACATTCATGCAATCAGAAGTCAATCGTCGATAAGTCTTGATCTGGACCATCTTGAGAGCAATGAAAACCTTGTTCAAGACTTCTCATATCTAGATTGCAGCTGTCGAATGCCATTGATTGTCAAGTTGAATATGAAAACATGGAAGTTGGCACATATGTTCAAATGATACAAGATGATTTCATACAATTTTGTTTTGAATCATTTCAGTTTTTGAAGGGTAAATTGCATGGTATATATTCAAATGAGTAGCCTGTAGGAAATCATGGAATCTCATCGGAACCAATAGAAAATAGGTTGCAGCAGACTTTTCAAGTTTTTCATGATCCAATAGCTAATGTGTTGGATAATGTCTGTAGTCAAAGTCCTTCTCCTATCTATGAGCTTGACAAAAGTATTGATACAAACTTGATCCAAAAGCCGGTTTCTTTGTCATTTTCAGCAGGATGCTTTTCACAAATCTCAGATCAAAGTTTTCATTCATGGTATGAAGAGAAGAGAAGTAATCCATTGGATGAGATAAGTCCCAGTGTGCATGAAATTCAAGATCCTTATGTAATGTTTTTGGAGGCAGATAGAGAATCTATATTATTCAAAGGATCTATTCACAAGTTTTCATGGGAGTTGCCTTTCAGTAGTTCTCTCTTGTTGTTCATAAGCAAGCACTTGTGGAGAATTCAAACAGCAGGCGGAATGCTTACTTGGTTGCATTGGTTGTTTCATTTCACTTGATCAGGTGATGAGTAAAACTGTTAGAGTAGGTTTTGATGAATAAGCTCTACTTTGAGCATCATTTCTAGTTTTTCGGTTGTGTTTAAGTATTGAGTCAGTTTTTAGTTGAGTGAGAGTCAGTTTGTGTCGTCAAGTTGTCAGTTTTCAGTCATGCATTTCATCTTGAGTTTTTGACTCCATTACGCAATGGATGAAGGCACTGTCTGCTTTCTAATGATTTGTAGTTCTTGGCACCTCCAAGGAGCTACCATTCCCATTGGAGCCAATGTTAACATCAGCCTTCGCAACCTTCCTCCAGTGATCAAACATGCTCTTACAAAGTGATTTTAAGGTGTCAAGGTCAAATTTTGTCATTTCTGTGAGTCTTCAAGAAAAATTTAGTCACTAGGTATTAAGTCTAGGGTTTCTTTCACTCCTTTCAAAGTTGTCCAAATGTCGGCCCATGTCACCATTCAGTTGAGTGTACAATCATTCAGATGGCAGTCATCATCATGTTAAGTTCCACTGGGTCATTTTACACCTTGTTCATGTTTCAGTTGTGCCTAGGTAAGGTTCATTTCCCTCTCCTAGGGTTTTGAAGCTAATTTCTCTTGGATGGTCAAATCATTAGAAAAACTTGTATCCAGATGCTCATACACCTTCCCCTATCCTTAATGTACCTTATTAAACACTTCCCATCACTGAGATCCCCCAAATTCCTCATTTTCGCACAAACCCTAGTTTCTTGCTACAACTTGACAATTTTCTAGGCTAGGCCTGTTTTTTTCCCTTTTGGACCTCCTCCCCTCACTCAATCTTTGAAATTCCACTTTCCTTTGCTTCCTAGCATCACTCCCTACTTCCAAAATTTTCTCAAGAATTTAGAAGCCCTTTATCCCCTTCATTTCACTTCATTTTGAAAAATCCCCTGTTCCACACATCGGGATAGGTTTTACTCCAATGATGTTCTAAGCAAGAAAAGATGAATTTGGGAAAATTGAGAGAGATTTTTTTCCACAAAAGGCCAAGGAAAAAAAAACCTCCACTTTTTACACAGGTGTCATAATTTTAGAGAAATATCAAAAATACAATTGCCTCAGGAGAATTGATGCACCTCTGAAGTGACCTTGGGAAAATCAAGTTTTGTCCTAGCTCAATTGGTCAAATGAATTTTTGATGAGTCAAATGATAACTAGACACAAATATATTTCCAATGAGATATCATGAGCTCAATTTTGAGTTGACGAAGACCTTCAAAAGTTGACTGCAACAAAACTCTGCCTTGATGCAGCCTCATTTGGTACATTTTGACCAATCTTGGGAGATTTGATATTTGATAGGGAAAATGAACTCCAAATTGAGAAATTCTAGTTGAGTTAGAAGGTAGACTCAGTAACCTTTCCAAAGAGCTATCCTGAGCCCAATTTTGACACCAGGAAGGCCTCCAAAAGTCTCTTTAAAACATCACTACGGATTGGGATTGGTGGCGCGGCGCATAGAGCTGTAAGCCTGATTTCACCCATAAACTCTCTCAAATTTCCAAAGTTTCTCAATCCTATGGTGTGAAAGTAAGTGAATCTTTCTTCCCTTGCTAGTGAATGAGTTTTTTTAAAATTTATGGTGGTTTAGTGAGACAAAACTCAAACCCTACCTCCTTGCAATGTTTGCTCAAAAACAATTGCCTAGGGTTTGCACTTGTGTTTTTTGCTGCTAACTCCACAAAATTTCTCACTCCCTCACTCTTTCATTCTCTCTTTAAATTTTATCAAACCATTCCTCCAATCCACATATCCCTATGTCTACTAATTCTAAAACCTTAATTACTTTCCCAAACCCTATTCAAATATTCCCAAACCCTATTTGTTGTCCCAAGAACCTAAGTACAATTCCCTAAATCCCCTATTTCCCAAAAAACTTGTCAAAAACATTCCCAAAACCTTCACACACTTTCCCCTTCACAGTCCCTCATATATTTTTACCATTGGTAGCAGAAAATTGAGAACACCATAAATCTCCTACTACTCATCAAGAAAACTCACCCAATAGCAAACATGGAGTCTAATCCTTCATATGACCGTGATGAAGAGACGACATACACTAGAGCAAAGAAACAAGCAGCTTGAGGATCAACAAGTGATTATGGAGTTGCAAAACATACGAGAGAACTGCCAAGATGCCAAAAGGAGGAAGGTGGAGTTGACATCAATGGAGCAAGAAATCAATGATAATCGTGAGTCTTGGTTTGAGAGGGAAAATATCCACTTAGAAAAGTTGCTTGAGAAGGCCAACAAGGAGAAGACATTGTTGAGGCATATGGCTTATCATTACATGGCAAGAAACAAAGTCTACAAGGCAAGAATAAGGAGCATAAAGGAAAAATTGAAGAGGGCATCAAGAAGGCGAAAGCAACATGATAGACTTCAGATATTGGCTGAGGCTTCCTTGGCCCAACATAGCACTTGATGAAGAGTAGTTAGCCCAAAATTTCAAAAAAATTGGGACAATTTTTGCATTTTTGAAATTTTTGGGCTAAAACACAGAAATTTTTGCCCAATGCGCATGCCACCTGGCGCTCGCTTTTGATAGGATCCTCAAAATGAAAAAAACTTAGAATTTTTGGATTTAATGGAAAAATATGATTTCCTACCAATGGCCAAGAAATTTTGACAGGTTTTGAGCCCTCAAAAAGGTAAAAAACACTCAAAAAATGACCTTACTGCCCCTATTTTGACACACAGGAAGCAGTGCTAGGAGAACTGAATCTTGGAGGGGCAAATGGAGGCCAAATTAAAAAATTCCACTTGGGTTGGAAAGTAGACACGTAGGCCTTTCCAACAAGCACACTTTGAGAAAATTTTAACACATGTAAGGCCTCCAAAAGTGGCTCGAAACAGGCACTACACATAGAGAAACCAGGTGCGGCGCATAGAGGAAATTTGACCCAGTTTGACCAAGAATGCTCTGTTTTTCGCCTAGTTTTTGACAATTTGGCCATTTCTCTTTCTCAATTTCAAAATTGTGATGTAATTTAATGTAAATTAAATTAATGGATCATGATGTAAATATTTAAAATTTTCACTTATGGAGTTAGATTCATCTATGAAAAGTTGTTTGAAACTGAATGAATCAGTTTCCTTGTTTCTAGAGGCATTCTGTTCTACTGCCTAGTTTCTAGTTCTCAGTTTAGAATTAGTTGGAACAACTCCTAAACTTGTGAGCTTGACCCCTAGAGGCTATTATGAGTTATGGTTTGTCTATATCTTGTGATCTTTTTTCATTAGAATGGTTGGACTTTTGAGAAAGCAAAGAGCTTCATTGTACACTCATATCAACATTTTCGCTAAGGAATTGAGACCAGGGTTTGCAGTGCTCTTTGGGATCCCTGTGGAATTTGTTTTGGTACAATACTTTCTTATGTATTTGTGAATTTAATTATGTGTTATGTTGTATCATTATCTCTCTTATTTCTTCGCAGCTAAATCAAACAAGAGTGAAAGTAGAATCCATTGAAATTGCAGTGCTCTACTTAAGGTTTTCTTTAGTTTCTTGATGTTTTCAGCTATTTGGAGAGGATCCATGGCTTCTCTTTCCCTCTTCAACTCCTCACCTATCGAATCCCTCCATCTCATTTGATTTGAAGTGCCAAAATCAGTTGCCTACCTTACCCCATTGAGATCTCTACAAGACTGAGCCTCATTCCCTGCACTCGAGATCTGTCTTTCCATTAGAACCAACAAAAACATCATTTTATTCAATAAAAATCTTTGCACACATACCTAGCCTAATATTAGTAGTTATATTAGTCATCTCAAGCCTTTATTGATCATATTTTGTTGAGATTGACCAGGAGAGAGCCCTATCCCGACCTAGTAGGGCTAGCTACCAGGTTAAGCATGGTTTGGTGTTGGCCTTGGATCCTACCTTTCTCAGCCTGGGGTAGATTTAGGCACTAATAGACACCACAAAAATTGGAGGAAAAAAGAGAAAAAGGGCTTTGTTATAGTTGTGATAGCAAATACACTAAAGGTCATAAGTTTGCAGAGAAGAAATTATTCTACATAGATTGTGAAGAGGAAGAACAAAAGGAGCAAGAAAGGTCAAAAGAAGAGGATATACTCCAGGAGCAAAGCCTATATAAAGAGGAAATGAATCTGACCATATCTTGTAATGCATTGGCTGGAATTACCACTCCTCAAACCATCAAGATAGAAGGACAGATCAAGAAGAAAAAGGTAATAGTGTTGATTGATTCAGGAAGTACCCACAATTTTATTCATTGTAAGGTAGCAAAAGAATTGAATTGCTTCCTATATCCAACACCAGAGTGTCAAGTGATGGTTGCAAATGGAGGAATAAAAAATTTCTCTGGAAAGTGCCATAATATAAAGCTATCCATGGGAGAATATGTATTGATTATCCCAATGCTTTCCATTCCAATGGGAGGTGCTGATGTTGTACTAGGAGTCCAATGGCTACAATCCTTGGGTACAATAGCTTTTAATTTTCAAGAACTTTTCATGAAATTTTCTGTGGAAGGAAAGGAAGTTGAATTAAGGGGTATTGTAGGGAAACTGAGAAGGATAATTAGTTCTAACGGTATGACAAAGCTTCTAAAAAAGGAACAAAGATGTGTAATTACACAATTATGTTCGCTAGATGTTTCCACATTAAAATCATCTATTTCTCCAGATCTCCAAAAAGTCTTGGACAATCATTCCAAGGTATTTGAGACTCCCAAAGGTCTCCCACCTATTCGTGATCATGATCATGCTATTCATCTAATTCCAGGAAGTGTTCCTCCAAACATCAGGCCGTACAGATATCCCTATGCCCAAAAGAGTAAAATTGAACGTATTGTTGCATAAATGCTAGAGGCTGGTATAATTCAACCTAGTCAAAGTTCTTTCTCTGCTCCAGTAGTATTGGTGCACAAGAAGGATGGATCATGGTGCATGTGTCTGGATTATAGGGAGCTCAACAAGCTCACTATTAAAGATAAGTTTCCCATTCCTATCATTGATGAATTACTAGATGAATTGCATGTATCAATTTACTTCACCAAGTTGGATCTTCATTCAGGATATCATCAATCAAAATGAAGATTGAAGTCATTCCAAAAACAACACTTAGAACTAATGAGGGTCATTATGAATTTTTGGTCATGCCTTTTGGCCTTACCAATGCACCTTCTACATTTCAAATTCATGCTTCAAGAAATGGAATTAGTGCTTTTTTAATGCAAGATGAAAGAACCATTGCTTTTGAAAGTCGTCCAATCAAGGGAAAGTTTTTACACAAAGCTATTTATGAGAAGGAAATGTTGGCAATAGTACATTCACTTAAGAAATGGCGACCCTACTTAATGGGAAGACACTTTAAGGTAAAAACGGATCATGATAGCTTTAAATACTTTTTAGAACAAATATTATCCTTTGAAGAGCAACAAAAGTGGGTCACAAATATGTTGGGTCATTTGAATCATTTGAATCATCAAAGAATCATTCATTTATGTAATGTAAAGGAGGTTGCCCCGTTGAAGAGCTGAATTCTAAGGCGTTGAACTATCTTTTCTATCTTTTTGTGAGTTGGTTTCATAACAATGAGAAATGAGAAATAAATTTTGGAATGACTGACGTTTAGTTTTTAGCAATGTGGCATACCTACACTTGAAAATATTCTGCTCGTCGAGTCAAGGCTGAAAATCGAATAAATTGGAATCAATCCCAGGAATCTGATTTAATCGAAAAGTCTCAATTCAAACTTGCATTAGCCATGAGTTAAACTTGGTCAACATGAGTTTGAATCGCAAACATTTAGATCAAATCATATGGAGAACAAGTAGATTTTGACTCGTGATTAATTGTGATTGATCAAGAGTCATGTTTCAATGTTTATAACTAAAATTTGAACTGAAAATAGGATATCTTACAATTGAAACTAATTGTGAATATTATAAACTGAAATTGGCCTATCGACATCGTTTCTATTTGCAACTAGGCGCATGAATGGAAGAGATTCATTTTAAATCAAGTTCATTGAGAAAATATTTTATGGAAGATGTTTCTTTTATGTCAAGGAAGACATAGTAATATTTTTTATTAAATTTGAATAACATATTAACAATAGTATCTACTCTATATCTCCCGTACCTCATTATTTTTATCTCCTGTAACTCATATAGAAAGTGGGTAATAGTGGACATGTAGCATAAAGCTCCACTCCTTTAATCCAAAGTTCTACATGCAAACCTTTATGTCACTTTTTCCACAAATCCTTCACTGTAGAGTGTGGATTTAACACCTACCTCTGCATGACAAAAGCTACACATACCTTTTGACTTGGTTTTTCGCCTTTTGTCCATTTTTCATTTGGAGTCTAGGACAACAAGTTCCACATACTTTTTCTCCATACCTCTATGTGAGTGTAACTTTGCACATTTTTTTTGCTTGAACCAATATAAAAATCATTAGTGAGCTTCTTTCAAGATATGAATACATGCTTCAATCATGGAAATTAGAAAAGTTTCTAAAGAAAAAAATAACCATGGAGTTATCCTTTTCCATTTCAAATATGTTAGGATTCTGTTGAGAATTCTTTAGAGATAATTATGAACTGGCCCTCTACTTTTCGCTTTTCCTTAATATAAACTACATCTCTTATTACATTTCTAAGAGATTTACATAAAATACTAGATCAAAGGACCAAGAACTTTTCATAAATGCTTCCTTGTCTAGTAGAAGAATAAATGGTCAACATGTCAGTTTGGCTCCAATTTCTTGGGAATTAATAATTGTTTTGAAAAATGACTACTCTTGTTTTAATCTAGAACTATGTTTAAGCTTTGAAAATGGATTTTCCTCCAAATTAGTCTTGGAAAGGTCATTATTAAAAGCTTCTCTATATCTCCTCCACTAGAATGAATGGCTTGTGTGTTGAAAAGTATGGCAGAGCTCACTTCTGAAAAGCCTGATCATCCCATTGTCACCAAGAGCTCCTCCTTTTCCCCAAATTTGACCCAAAACAACATTGAGTACTTAATTATGATCCAACCTCAAAATTTTGATTGACACTGCAACTCAAGAGCTATTAAATTTAAAGTGCGCTAATATGATTTGTCATTCTTTCATTGAATAAGTATATTGTTTTTGAATTTGTCATTTGTGCTTGTAGTATGTGGTACTGACCTTGTTTCACCAGAAAGGGTTTTATTCTTGGACTATGAAAATTCTAGTAAGAGTTAGGCCTTTTGTAGTATTTGTACCCCATGACCATTTTTGCAAGATGTATGTCCTATGTGGAAAGAAATATGCATTTAGTTATTACCTCCTAAACTAAAGCATTGTTTCTTTTATTAGGTGCCATGTAACGTCCTCCTACAAATTGAGGATGAATGGGACGTAATATCCTATCCATCCCCACAGAATATAGTCCTCCATAAAGGGGACAACCCCCAAAATACCCATTGTTGGGTAATTTTTGGGGAAACTGGGCTTAAAAACCCCAAATTTTGGGTTTGGAGTAAGGTTTACTCAACCACTTAAGAATATGAAACCACTATGGAAAATCTATAAATAAAGAAGGATTGAATTCATTTTGGATCACCAAGTGTGGATTACTTCATTTTTTTCTTGAGCATTAGGTCTGATATTTTTTGACCCCTTCTATCGCTTGCCAATTTCGGTGGCGAAATATTCCACCCTGGTTGACATTCCCTTATTATCTCACTGTTTGAGCACAAGGGTCTCTGGTTCGCCAATGAATTCTTTTGGATATTGGTCTCTTGTCTTTTTTTGGGCACAATGTTTCTGCTAAATGTGAATGAATTTGGAGGATAGTGCATGATAGCTTAGTTCTTTTGGCATGCACCTCTCTTCAAGGAAGTAACAAAGTTTTTGAGTCCTTAATATCTTGTTCTAGGCTAAGCAGTTATCTAAGGTAGTGGATTTGTTTCTGGCACCTGGAGTAGTGAACACTTTTCTTTATTTAGTTTTTTCATGCACAGTTAAAAGGAGCACTTCCCTAGTTATTAATTCTCATCCTTAGCTAAGGAAGCATGTTTGCATATCTCATATCATATTCACTAGTAGAAGACTTTAATTTTCTTGTCCATCCATGCAAGGAAGGTGCATTAGGATTAGGAGTTAAGAAAGTTGAGACATTGTTGTACATGTTTCCATATTCATTGTACCTTCTAGACTAAAGGAAAAGTGAATAGTAGTGTTTGAAATTTTTAGTTATTTCTTGTTTCAATGAGTAATAAATAGTGATGTGATTTGAGTTTCAAATTTGTGTACTTTCTGTTACTTTGTTCAGTGGTATAAGCTTCCCTATTCAGAACAAGGGGTTTTTCTATAGTATCTAGCCTCCAAAGCTTCTTCAATGCAAACTAAATATCTAAATCATGCCCTTGTACTCCAAATCATCTAAGGAATAACCCTATAGAAGTTCCAAAGTAGATCAATGAGCTTTGACAGACCAACTCCAACCCCATGTCACTATACAAGTGTTGACATCACTCCTACAAAAATTATTCTGAAGTGTTGCATCCTATACCGATTCCTAAGATGGATGCCCAAAGGGGTTCTATAACGAGGCTCAAACTTCATTACCACATTTAAGGCTTTTCAAAGGGATCGGTCCCTTTAAACCATACCAATTTTTACACTTTCACAATTTGGCCATGTTCCTATTAAATTATATTTTGTATTGAAAAAGCAGTCCTATTTTACATGTTTATTAAATTTAGGAACAATTATAGGTCAGCTCCAGCAAAATGTCAACAAATTTTTGGGTTAGGTTGGCATTTCTCCAAATACTATCACACATGTATATATAATCACACATTTTCCTTTTTAGATCTTGATTGGTTGAACAAAAAGGTTTGTTGCCTGTGTAATTTTGTCCCATACCTCCACATCCACACTCATAGATAACAATACTCTTAATTCTTCATATCTTTGCACAGTAAGGTCCCTTTTGGTTTCTATTTTTGATGGAGCAACCTCTGGCAGTACACCTTTTACTACAAAGATGTTGTTGTTGGATAGAAATCTCTAGAGGAGTCTTACACCACACAAATAAATGGCTATTGTATATAACAATAATAGGCATTAACATATGAAGATGTGTAGACCCTAAACTATGTGAATTCAATCCATTACTTTTTCTTTCATGGCAGATTTCATTCTGCATAGTGGATGTGTTGTGGCACTTGAGTGTGTTCACATAAAAACTTCTAAGGCCAAACTCGGATTCTCATGTGTCATGGAAATTTTACATATGCCTTGTTCACCTAAGAACTACTTGTAACTCATCTTAGGGTACTCACATACAATCTCTCTCATCCCACATAACAAGTTACCAAGACAAGGATCATCACATCCAACCTTGGTCTAAAACAATTAAGCAACGCAATCTACATCTTGACATGCCATAGCATCTGACATGTCTTAGAATGCCTTGGCACTATGTGGCATGTGTTAACATCCCCTACATTCCCTGGCATGCTTTGACACTCCCTAGTACACCATGGCACTTCCTCACATGCCTTAGTAGTTTAGCATACCTTGGCATTTCCTAGCATATAACCTTGTCACTCCCTCCTTAACACAACTAGAACTCATTGAAACTCCCTCTCACACACTCTTATTTGTTAATTTCCATGCATTTTGAACTAGTGCTTCTTTATGTTTCCATGACACCCCCCAACACTCCCTAGCTCATTGTAGCACCTGACAAATCTTGGCCTACCACCTTAACACTCTAGCATTCCTTGGCACTACATAGTATAACTTGTCACTCTCTTCTTAGCACACTTAGGCATCGCTGACACTCTTGGTCACAAACTCTTATTCATAAATTTCCATGCATTTTTACCTAGTTCTCCCTTGTGTCTCCTAGCACTCCTTATCACTCCTTGACACGTGTTGTTACACCCTAGCACCTATGACATCCTTGCATGTCACCCTAGCCTCTAGCATGCCTTAACACTACCTAGCATACCTTGTCAATTTGTTCTTAGCACACCTAGAAATCACTGAAACTTTAATCACAAACTCTTATTTGTTCATTTCCATTCATTTTGACATAGTTCTCCCTTGTGTTTCCCTGGCACTCCCAGCTAACACTTCCTTACACGCGTTGGCACATCTTGGCTGCATGTCACCTTGGAACTCTAACATTCCTTAGCATTGCCAAGCATGCCTTCTAACTCCTCCTTAACACACTTGGAACTCACTAACACGCCATGCCACACACTCTTATTCCTTCAACAATGTAAAATTTGAAACGGGAACTATAAACTCAAAACAGGAAATCTGGCCAAAAAATCCTAAAAAACATCAAAAACAGTGCTAAAAACGAAAAGTGTTGATGCAAGAATAACACTTTCTTTTTTCTAAGGTAAATTTTCAACATGTTTTAAAAATGGCAGTGAAAACCATTTTTTTGCGCAAAAATTATCCAAAAAACACCCTCAAAAGGAAAAGTGTTAATGCTGGGAGAATATTTTTTTTTCAAAAGCGAAATTTCAAAATTTCGAAATAATGGTGTAAAATATTTTATCATGACCCTGAAAAACATT